>JARBWK010000010.1:48658118-48705877 GCA_030556195.1 Anolis apletophallus
AAACCAACTGGGCGCCCTTGTTGTCCCTGGCGGAGTTCGCCTACAACAATGCGACGCACGATCCCATCAAGGAGACTCCTTTCTTTGCCAACTATGGACACCATCCTTGCTTTTACCCCCGGTGGACCCGTCCGAGGGGCCGGAAACGAAGATTGGCTTCAGGAGCTCACTGCCTTGCAAGACTTGCTGCGCACTCATTGGACCAGGCTAAAGCTGATTATAAGCAGATGGCTGATCGGGCGGCGCCAGGAGGGCCCTGCGATCCTGGTGGGGGGATAAAGTTTGGCTGTCTACCAAGAATCTGCCCACACAGAGACCTAGCCGCAAGTTGGATGCGATTTTTTTGGGGCCTTACAGTTTTGGAGAAGGTGGGGCCTGTTTCTTTCAAACTACAGCTCCCAGCGGACATGAAAAATCCACCCTGTGTTTCACCGTTCTTTGCTCCGCCCGCGCGCGGGGGTGCGGCCTGATGTGACGCAGCCTCCTCCCCCCTGTGATGCTGGCTCGTGACGTACATGCCCCGGATCTTGTCGCTCGGTTACATCGCAAGTACCCTGACAAACCCAAGCCGCGGTGGCGGCCTAGGAGGGGCCCTGGGGGGGATAGTGAAGCACAGCAGTTCTCGTTTGTGCCTGAGGGCAGGGGACAGGACCTGGGGTCCCATTAGCATTAGAACCAGCTGAGCTAGAATGGGATTCAGAGGATGAGCTAGATGACTGGGGTGAAGGGCAGCTTTCCCCGCAAGGGCCTCTTTCGCCCACAGAGAGCTTGGCCTGGGAAGAAATGTGTTTTGGTCCTAGGGATGATTCAGATAACCAGGTGCAGTTAGATTCGATTCGGGAGCTATGAACATCGGGAGGAGATCTTCCCAGGAGGCTCCTGGGAAGATCTGGAAGAAGGCGCATGGGAAACGGTTAGGGAGGAAAGCTCTCAGGGAGATAGCAACACAGCTGCGGAGAGACAAGGTCGAACCTTTGATAGAAGACGGAACATCGAGTCTAGCAGGAGGGATTGGTCCTGGCCCTAGACCGGCCGAGGTCCGTCAGCAGGGATTGGAGACGAAGAAGCCTAGAGCGTCGGGGACCTCGGCCGAAGGATTAAGTATAGGATCCGTGGGAACGAATCCTCAGTTCTCCGGCCACGTCTTACCTGAATAGGCGTGAAGCGGAATGGGACCACAAACTAAGCCGTGGTCATTAAGCCTTGCCTTGCCTTGTTTCCTGATCCGCATTGGTTTGCGGAGCCTTGCCCTGTTTCCTGATCCGCATTGGTTTGTGGAGCCTTGCCCTGTTTCTGATCCGCATTGGTTTGTGGAGCCTTGCCCTGTTCCTGATCCGCATTGGTTGCGGAGCCTTTTTAAGCTTTGCCTATTTGCTACGTTATCAAGAACTCTGATATTTCAAGCCTTTTGGACTATCTTATATTCTATTGGACTATATTCTTTGGAACTGTTTTTATATTCAATAAAGTAGTTAGCCTTCAGTACGTCTCTGTGTGTGTGATTAAGGGGCCAGTAAGTCTGTGATTGTGACAATGGAGCTAGATAATAACTCCGTGAAAGCCATATTTTATGCTATAACACTAGACACAAATGTCTGGAATTAAGTTCTATTGCATCAAAGGAAAAAATGAATATATATTGTAGATGGAGGACTGCATCTTAGAGATGGCAGTAGGAACAATGTGTATCATACAACCCACGGCCTACAGCTTTCACTGCTTTTTTCCTATCCCTTCCAACAGAACGCACTACTGAATTGACATGCATACAAGATTACTCCTCTTAGAAAGACTCTGAAATTAGTCACTGATAATTTTGTACATTCAGTGTTGTAGTAGAGCCTGAGGCTCTTGCTGCTCCTGGTAGTAGAGAGTTGGGTGGGGCTGATTCTTCAGCATCTAGCAGTAGTATGGAACCGGGTGGGGCTGATGATAGCCATTCTATGCCTCAGAGGGGAAGCAAAAGGCTTACTCGTGAACAAAGTGCAGAGGAGATCTCTCAGTGCAAAAGAATAAGGCAAATACTTACAGAGCCTACTGATGAGGAGTCTTTTGAGGGCTTTCGTGGGGAGGATGGGATTCAGAGTGAAGGGAGTACTTCAGATGAAGAGCCAGAGATGGACTGGGCCAGGGGTGTGGGAGGTTCAGGCTGTGTGCGAGGAACCCACAAGCAGTGACACCTTTTGGGGTTCTCTGATGACAATGAATAGCCCTCAGGCTATCCTGATGACTGCTGGGGAGACCTAAGTCTTGACAGGAGATGGAACACTTGGAGAGGGTCTGCAGCTGCTGAGGCAACAGCAGCTGAGCCTGCTAATGATGGGGCGTTGTCAAGCTCGGGTGGGTCCGAGATGGAAGACTAATAAAATGCGGGCTTTTGGGTGCTTGACTTTGCGGCTGGCAAGGTGTTGTGTTTGGGACTTGTGACTCTGCATTCCTGTATCTGGTATCCTGTTCATCTTAGAGTAACATGAGTTGGGGAGTTTGCTGTCTGGGCTGGGACGCTGCTGCTTCAGCTGGGGGGTTGGGAAAAGTTTGGGGATTTTTACTACTGTGCTTTTGTGTAGTTACTGCTGCCTTGCCACCTTTGGTGTGGGTTGAGTTCCTGTGAATTACTGTGAGTGCCAGAGACTGCCTGCCTGCAAGAGTGGGGTATAGTATGGAAGGGAAATGGAATGTGGGGTGTTTCCAGGAGTTACGTTGTGTGTTATTTCCCTGCATTAGTTCCTGTCTGGACTTTGGCTTGCCTCCTCCCTCTGTTTAACCCGGTTTCCTTGACAACGATTGCTGCTCAACTCTGAAAGACGACACCCCAGTGTCGACCCAGGACTTCCCTTGTGACTTCGTGTTGTGCTTGCCCTGTTTGTTTTTCTCAATGACTGTTTTTTGTATATGCTGGTTAGGCTTGGGTACTTTCACTGACTTTCAAGTGTTCTTTTTGTTGCCTTTGAGTGCTTTAAAGCACTGTTGTTTGTGGACAATAAACTCTTTTTGTTTACTCTAACTGGGTCTGGCTTTTAAGAGGCGTCTGTCTTTAACATTAAGAATGTGCAAAATATTGCCTTTTATTTGAATCATGACATTTCATGTTGGGACATATGTCGTGTAATCCAGATATGCCATTTTGAGAGAGCTGGAGTTTTCTGGATAGTTAATTAGTTGATGTGTTTACATACTGACTTGACATAATACTGGGTTGAAGAAAGAAATCCACAAGAAAAGGAGAAGACTTGTGTAAAATTTTGTCATGTACTAGAAAAGGTATGTTCCCACATTCATATAGCGGTTGTGCATATTGGTAATTTAGGAGTGAAAGGCCACCTGTATGCATTGCATCCCTGAATTTCATTATATTCAATATATTGTCACAAGAATTAAGCAATTGCTGGATAAGTCACAAATCATTAAGCCTTGTTCTGTTTTTTGACTGCAGGGCATACTATGAGTCTTGAAAGCTTTATGGTTCACAAGAGGGCTTTGTTTCTATTTTGTACACAGATGACACAGACATTAAATCTCACGTCCCTGGGTCTACATTCTCCTACTTATATATTTATTTTATGTATTCTATCATTCTTGCAAAAAATTACATAAAGTAACCAATAACATCAATAAACAGTTCAAATTAAAATATGAACAGTGAATTCCTAACTAAATAGTGCACCAGTTGTAAAAAGTTTGGATAAAGCAAAAGTTTCTTTTGCTGTTCTTAGAGAGTTAAGTCTTCAAAGATTATGTTCTTACAGACAAGACTGGATAATTTCACCAATCTTCCCGATCTGCCTAAAAGTTCTCAAGAAGAATGCAGTTTTTGAATACTTTTTTCCTATTCAGGAACTATTCTATGCAGGCAGAATAAAGTTTCTTGTGCAAGAAACATCCCCCCCCCCCCTTAGCCCACAAAATTGTATAGTCTGGTATTTGTATACACTACACTAGAGATGTGCAATCCATTAAAATGGTTCAAACGTCATTACAAAACTGTTGGACACTGGCATTTTGTTTCTAAAGTGTTTCTGAAGTATAGTGAAAAATGTGATACTATAATGACAGTAATGACATTTCATTACATTTGTGCATAAATTACTATAATTAGGGAAACTTCAGGAGCTCCTTTCTCTTAAAAAAATATTTTATTGAAGGCTAAACATATTTTTTCATACAATAAAAGGTATCTCCTATCTAAATTTGTGGGAGGGTCCTTTCTCTATTGGAATGAAACTTGCTACAATGGTAAATCACATTTACCATTGGTAGCCCATCAAATTTCAGAATGTTTCACTTATCCATATATTTTTGGGGATTTTTCAAAGTTTTTTATTTTAAAAATTCTTTACATAATTTCAAGAGCTATCTCCTTGAATTTTCTATACGATGACAGGAGATAACAGGGGATCATTTCACCCAACTTTTGGAAATATTCATACATCTACTGATTTTAGGGATTTTAATTTTTTTTGACAAAAACATTTTTTAAATCTACAAGAGCTATCTCATTGAACGCCTCTCACATTAACCAGTAGAAGCCAATATTAACCAATTCTACATTTTCATAGAATCCTAGTTGGATGGGACCCCCAAGAGCCATCTGGTACAACCCCCTTCTTCCAGGTGGCAGGGCACCTTCAAAACTCTACTGACAGGTGGCCATCCAGCCTCTAAATTAATTAATATGCTTCCCCTATAGCATGGCAGCCATCCATTTAGGGATTTCTTCCCAGCCCAGTCCAGAAATTTACTAACTAGAAGTATCAGTCAGTCCTCCTTTTGGTAGATTCAAACATCCAATGGAAACCTTGCTGACTGCTATTAGGGAGGGACAATCTCTCTCCCCACTACTCTCATTGGTGCTTTCTGATATTGATGCATTCTGGGAAATGTAGTTTAGGGAAGGGCCTTTTGAATTCTCTGGCATAGGGAGCCTCCTTTCCCAAACTACATTTTCTAGAGTTCTGTTCTGTTTCCATAAAACACTGCTCGCTCTGTTCCTCTCTCTTAATGGTGAGAGGCCATTAATTTACAGAGGAAGCATAAGGCAGGCACCTTTTTGGCTTTGTTTTTTTGAGCTTTGCTTCCTTGTACTGAATATGAAACTGATTTAGGGAGCCTTCTGAGATTTACAAAACTAAAATGAAAAAGTATGGGAGTAAGTTTCAATTCTTAAATGTTTGGCATGGGTCACACCCACATGTCGGTTATTGTCTTGTAAGTACAACATTTAACAAATTTGATCTGAATTATGAGGCAAATGAAAAAAAATTGCACACCTCTAGTATTTACCTAGGGTTTAGTCCAGAAGTCTACAAAATACATAGATTTAGAAGAGTAGTTTTTCTTTCCTTCCTATGCATTCTTCAGTTATTGTTTTCCTGAAAAGGTCTACTGATCAAACTGGTCTCATGTTCCAAAGCATAGATTTTTCTATAATTTATCCAGATGCCGCCATCCCTATATCTACCAACCATTCATGCTTGATTACACACTTATATACAATTATGGTTAAATCCAAATTCTTCTTGCAAAGCAGTACATCCCCTTACTTGAAATAGTAAAGCATATATAAGGATTCTTAGTTCTGACATGTACTTAACCTTCTATATTTGCTAAATTTCTTGACATTTCAAAATCCACGCAATGTGTTGTCTTGGAGATTTCCTGGTCCTAATAGGACTGCGGGTCCTGTCAGCAACAGCAGCAACAGCTGCCACTGATGCATTAGTCATTCACGAAAGAGAATAAAACTTGAAACGTCACATGGGAAATAACATTGCAAGCTGTCATTCCATTTCCATTTTCACTCTTAGTATGCATCCGGTTTGTTTCCTCCCACATTCCATGCAACTCCAGAGCAAATAGGTTAGGGCTGTTCTTCCAAAGAAGAAGAGCATTTCTTACAGTGTTGGTGTCAATATTTGCTTATTTTTTATCTACATATTTTTTAAAATAAAGTTTTCATTTTGCTTTTAAAAATAAAATATGCAAAGTGGAAACAGCAATTTAAAAACAATACACCAAGTGGCAATAGTCACTATACACACATAGGATGAGGCAGAAACAGCTACTCAATTCCAAACTGCAAAAATGGAGAAGCAACAGAATGGGCAGAGAGAGCTGGGCAGAAAAGGATGGATATTTAGGGAGCATATAATGTCAGTATGAATTCTCAATACAGGTCCATTATGATATGAGAAGTGGGCCATATGTTCATGCATTCTGCACATTATATATTAGAATGTCTACCTGTGACTTTTAGATATTTCTTTATTTTGTTTATACATTTTTCAGCTGGGTTGCTGTGAGTTTTTTCAGCTGCTATTTTTAAATAACAGCTCTTATCTGGATTTATGTAGAATTGGAGGGAACAACATGGGCTACCTAGTCCACCCCCTACCATGCAGGAAACTTTAAGTCTTTTAAAAAATGAAAACTGACTATAACATTGTAAAAGCAAATCAAGCATGCAGAATTACTGTGACATCAACTTGAGAGTAATGTGGGATAATTATGTTGGAACAGGACCTCAAAAATTGAAGTTCCAGTTCCCACTGAGCCCTAAAATCACTGGATGTTGATAAGCCAACCACACTCTCTGAGAATAGTTGAGGTGAGGATGAAGTAGGAAGAGTTAGCTAGGTATTAGGTTTGTGCACAGATCCAAAGATATAATGTTGAAACAAATAAAAACTCAATGCGTTTTTCCCACCCTCCCTTGGCCTTGCCCATAGATGTCTATGAGAATGGGCCCTGTCCTGAAAACTATACTTCCCGTCATGCACCTCTCTCCGCTTCCGCCTCCCTCCCCGCAGGAGAAAGACTATGCATGTCCCGCGGGGGCTGCAGTGGGGCCGGGCCAATGGGAGGCATCGAGGGCAGAGCCAGGGAGCGTGGCCGGGCGGCGGAGAGAGAGCAAGCGGACTCATGAGGATGGCGGAGGGTCGGCCCTTGCAGCTGGGCAGGCCGCGCGTCGAGCAGGTAGGTGCCGGGGTGCCGTGCAACGGAGACTGGGAAGGCCCCGCCGGAGATGGAGTCACTCCCTCAGGGAGCCTGCGTCGCTTGCCTTAGGTGGCCCCGCCCCCTCAGTGCCATCCCATCCCCTCATTAGCCCTGCCAGGTGTCACTGTCCCATTTGAATTCCCACCCTTGGGAAAGTGCTTCTGTGATTGGCTCCCGCTTCCCTTGACTCTTTTTCGGGGGCGGTGCTTCTGTCTTTGCGTCCTGAGTTCGAGTCCCGCTTCGGGCAGAAAGTGTGACTGTGGAAATCCCTGCCACTGCATTGGGATGGCATTTTAAAAAATGGGCCCGAGCATGGCACTGCTGCAGGTGGGTCCGGCCCAGGCGCCCCGCGAACCCCGCAGATACACCTGTGCTGATTGGCACTGGTTGTTGATTTATTTGGATATTATTGATCTTAGAATTTGAGGTAAGTTGTATGATATGATTTATTTTTAGTGTGGGTCTGAGTGATGTGGGGGGTGCGGGGTGCGGTAGAAGTTGGCTTAAAGGGGGCGTAATTCCAAAGTGTGGCCTAGGGTGCAAAAAGGTGTTAATTCGGGCCTGAGACAATGAGTAACCATGTTAAATGACAATGGATTTCAACTATGTCAATAAGATCAAACTGATTTTAACATAATTGGTTTTAATGTGTTTAATGTGTATAGTTGTTTCATTTTTATGTTTTTGATTTTTATGCATTTTGATGAACGATGTCGAATTGTTGCTGAGTGTTGGCTGCTCTGAGTCCCTCAATGAAGGAGAAAGGGAAGATATAAAACAAAGTAAAATAAATAAATAAATAAATAAAGGATCCCAGAAAGGTTGATTTCTTCAGCCTTTGCCTTAAACCCAATTCTCCTCTAAATACAAAAAAGGAAAGGATAACAGGAAGGGGAGTTTCTTAAGTCCTTGCCTTAAACCTGGGTCTCCTCTAAATACAGAAGGGAAGGATCACAGGAAGCGGGGTTTCTAAAGCCCTTGCCTTAAACCTGGGAAGCCCCCCTCCCCAATTGCCATCAATGGGCAAGATTGAAAACGAATATTTTGACTTCCTGGATCAAAAACTGATTTCTGTCTTCCTGAATTTGGGAGGCTCCCAAAAAATGGATCGGGTCCCCCACTGAAAGTTGGGACACCAAAACGGATCAAGGTTTACCTGGATTGCACAAGCCTACTAGGTATACCATATTCAGTTCATTGGGAAAATGGTAAGATACAAATGTAATTAATAATCAATTGACAATTGTTTGCAGATTTCATAAATGTATATATGTGTGTATGCAGCATTTGAAGACAGTTGGGTTCAACCCATGAAGTGTCACCTTCAATTAACATCCACAAGATGATTGATTTTTCTCTTCACATGTGTGATTCCATAACTGACAGGTAGTTCCCTGGATGATACAATGGAGAAATTGGCTGCTGTAGATAGTGAAAATGCTTCCCAAATGTATCAACCTTTTCTTTGTTTGACACCTGCAGTGAATGATTGACACTTTGTGTTTTTGCCTTATTCTTGCATTTATGTTCAGTTTAAGGCATTGTTTTATCTCAAGAAATTACTTTTGAAAAATTGCACTTATAATTCCAAGCCGTGAAAAATAGTTAGCCATAGTTTCAAACATATTAAGTAACTACTCACTTTTCCATTTCTTCAAAACAACTCAAATGTTTATTTTAATATTGTAAATATTAATTTAAATTTAAAATGAATAAGTTTCTTTTGGAGCAGGAGGAAATAGGAAATCTCAAAGGTGTTGTCCTGTGGTGGAAAATACATACTTCTTCTGTCAGTTACCCCAAAAGATGACGAGGCATCAGCACAAGGTACAGTCCGATCCATTGGCTATGCAATGTACTATTCCTCCTATACCATTAGCAAATTCATAACTATCATAACTATTAAAATGTACAGGTTGCATTGCAAAATGGAGAAAGATGTTCATTACTACCGTGTTTCGAAAGTAAGACAGCGTCTTACTTTCTTTTCCCAAAAGTCCCCCCTACGTCTTACTTTCGGGGTACGTCTTATATAACCCAAGACGTACCCCGTCGCCACGCCCACGCCGCCGCCGCCGCCCGCCGCCGCCGCAACCGGAGGTGTGCCGCGGCACACCTGAGGCACACCTCCGCGGCACACCTCTTCGCCAGGGCTCCAGGCAAGGGAGGAGGAAGAGAGCCAGGGGCGGGAGAAGGGACGGCAGCGTCACTGTGACGCTGCGATCCTCACCACCCCCTGGCTCCTTTTCTCTCCCTTTCCTCAAGCAAGGAGAGGAAAGGAGCCAGGGGCGTGGTGAGGATCGCAGCGTCACAGTGACGCGTCGTCCCTTCTCCCCGCCCTTGGCTCTCATCTCCCACCCTTGAAGGGAGGAGGAAGACAGCCAGGGCGGGGAGAGGGACGGCAGCGTCACTGTGACGCTGCGATCCTCACCACGCCCCCTGGCTCCTTTTCCTCTCCCTTTCCTCAAGCAAGGGAGAGGAAAGGAGCCAGGGGGCGTGGTGAGGATCGCAGCGTCACAGTGACGCTGTCGTCTTCTCCCGCCCCTGGCTCTCATCTCCCACCCTTGGAAGGGAGGAGGAAGACAGCCAGGGGCGGGGAGAAGGACGACGCGTCACTGTGGACGCTGCGATCCTCACCACGCCCCTGGCTCCTTTTCCTCTCCCTTTCCTCAAGCAGGGAGAGGAAAGGAGCCAGGGGCGTGGTGAGGATCGCAGCGTCACAGTGACGCGTCGTCCTTCTCCCCACCCTTGGCTCTCATCTCCCACCCTTGAAGGAGGAGGAAGACAGCCAGGGCGGGGAGAAGGGACGGCAGCGTCACTGTGACGCTGCGATCCTCACCACGCCCCTGGCTCCTTTCCTCTCCCTTTCCTCAAGCAAGGGAGAGGAAAGGAGCCAGGGGCGTGGTGAGGATCGCAGCGTCACAGTGACGCGTCGTCCCTTCTCCCGCCCTTGGCTCTCATCTCCCACCCTTGGAAGGGAGGAGGAAGACAGCCAGGGGCGGGGAGAAGGGACGACGCGTCACTGTGACGCTGCGATCCTCACCACGCCCCTGGCTCCTTTTCCTCTCCCTTTCCTCAAGCAAGGGAGAGGAAAAGGAGCCAGGGGCGTGGTGAGGATCGCAGCGTCACAGTGACGCGTCGTACCTTCTCCCCGCCCTTGTCTCTCATCTCCCACCCTTGGAAGGGAGGAGGAAGAGAGCCAGGGGCGGGGAGAAGGGACGACGCGTCACTGTGACGCTGCGATCCTCACCACGCCCCCTGGCTCCTTTTCCTCTCCCTTTCCTCAAGCAAGGGAGAGGAAAAGGAGCCAGGGGGGGGACGACGCGTCACTGTGACGCTGCGATCCTCACCACGCCCCTGGCTCCTTTTCCTCTCCTTTCCTCAAGCAAGGGAGAGGAAAAGGAGCCAGGGGCGTGGTGAGGATCGCAGCGTCACAGTGACGCGTCGCTCCCTTCCTCCCGCCCTTGGCTCCTTTCCCCACCCTGCCTGGAGCCCTGGCGAAGAGGTGTGCCACGGAGGTGTGCCGCAGGTGTGCCGTGGCACACCCGGTTGCGGCGGCGGCGGCGGGACGAGGTACGTCTTATACACGGGGTATGGCTTATATAAGCCGACCCCCCAGACACCCCCGATACGTCTTACAATCGGGGGTGTCTTACTTTCGGGGAAACACGGTATTTTATCATTATAATGTAAAGTAATTACAACTTATTTATTGGGAAGGGAATGAACTATAAGTAACTAGTACTTTACAACTGGTTACTTCTAAGCCCACCTACAGAAAATATGAAGGTATAGTGAAATGGATGAACACTGTATGATAACTGTGTCTGGACTGGGAAGTAATACGTTTGATGCACTAAGGTCATGTGATATTATCTGCAATAGTTCAATGCCACAGAACATTTAGTTTTCTGGAAATCTTATGGCTATGTAAATATGATGTATTTTTATTCTTCTGAGCTGTTCATTTGTGCTCTACTCAGCAGCACATACAGCCAAAAAATAAAATGTTAAGCATTAGCAATGTCTTCTACCAGGCTACTGACACAATCTCACTTCAATCATAGTAGCCTGGAGGAACAGCACAAGCTGTGCCTGCTGTTTAGTCCAAAGGTTATCCAACAAGCATGAGACTTGCAGAAACACAATAGGGACAGCTGGTTGGAAACTCACGAGTCAAAATAAATATCAGGTGAATTACTAATGTGCTGTAGATGAGGTCAGAGTGATCCCATTCAAATATTGTTTGAATGCAAAAGTCTGACATTGAAATTAGTTTGACATTCAAACAACACGTTATGGTTTAAGAGCTAAGCAGATGTTTATGAAGAAACACCTTTGCTTTCTCATTAAGCATGTCTCCTTCAATGTCAATTTAACCTTGATTGGATCTAATGAAAAGGGATCCTGCAGAACTTTAGAGACTAACTGAGGGTCCATTTACACCGCACCTAAAACATGGGATTCCCGTATTGGAGGGTGCAGTGACTGCATGACGCTAATGGTAAATCTGCTCTGATTTTCTGCAATGGACAAAAAACACAGGGTAAAACGGTCCCCTTTTATCCTGATCCTGGGTGGAAAATGCCTGTGGCCTCTTCTACACTGCCATATAAAATCTGCGTTATCTGCTTTGAACTGGATGGTGTGGCAGTGTAGACTAAGATGTTTTAATTTGCTTTAACTTAATGTTTTATCTATTGTTTTAAATTGTTCTTATATTTGTTATATTTGTTTGTATGTTGCGGCATTGAATTGTTGCCCTTAGTCCCTCCTCAGGGGTTGAGAAGGATGGGGTAGAAATTTTGAAAATAAATAAATAATAAATAAGATAATCCAGTTCAAATCACATAATGTGGATTTTCTGCTTTGATAACCTGGGTTATCGGGTAATGTAAAAGAAGCCCAAGAAAACTGCCAAATCCACAGCAGCCACAGTGTGTTCAGATGTTTGTTTGGCAGCATCAACATATCCCCCAAATGCTTCCCCCCCAAATGCTTTAACTTGACCAGAAAGTTAAGCATTACTGACAAAGCAATTACCTTCCTAGTCCATATAGTACACCGGAAAGTGATTTCTTGGAGTCTGATCTTTCTTCTAATCTGCTTTTCTTGGAAGGAACAAGTCATTGATATGTCAAGATCGTTTTGGACATTTAGTCTTTATGATCTTTACTTACTTGAAGGCTTTTGCTATAGAAACCTGCCTTAGCAACAGGGATCAGAATAGTAAGAGGACAAAGAGAGTTTTAAAAGTCAGCCCTGTCATCTTTGTGAGAGCTATACTGATAAACATACTGTTATCGTAGAACGTGTCTTTACAGCTCGAGAAATACTGTGGGACATCTATATTTCATATCTTTATCTTGAACCAATAATATTATGTTTCTATCTGTTTGCCTGTTACTGCATCATGTGGAAATGGCTGTATGGATTTTCACCAAATTTGGAAGGTTTGCTTAGAATTTTATCTACAACATGGGCCATGTTGATTAAGGGAATGGGATAACGACCAGATGCCATGGCTACATAGAGTGTCAGACTCTGAAAGCATCCTCTGAAAACATCATCTTAAACAAGCTCTGACTACATTCTGTGGTGGTCACATAGACCTCGGATAAGGATTACCATGTATGAATTAGATATAGCTCATGCACATGTTGCTGTTGCTTGTAAGTCTGAAGTTCTATAAAGTAGTGATGCTTGGAATAAACTTTCTCTTGCCAGAAGTATGAGTAGGTTTGACCGAAATATATTATATGCAAGTGGACAAGAAAGAAAAGCTATGACCACATGGAAGGACCTGATGGCCCTGTGCAGTTGTCAAATATGCTCTCATGCCAATTTAGGTCAACAAGCTATTCAAATGCGCCAGTCCAGACTGCCAGTCAAATAACAAATGAGCACAGTGAAGATGAGGAAGTCTTGTCTAGAGTTTTTCTTTTTCGGATACAAATTGATTTATATTCCTTGCTGAGGTTATTTGTTATTCCAAGATAATCTCTGTGTAAAGTTCAGTAGCATGGCTCATTGCTATTGTCTTCAGCTAATGCAAACAGATGTATATTTCTCTAGTTTTAATACTGTCAGATGTTTAGCCTTTCATTTCATGCTGACTAAATACTGCTTGCATTCTCTTGACTCCTAAACAGGTGTTCGGGATAATGAGGATGAATATGACTTTTCATATGCTCCATTTATTTTTCAGTATTTACCAAGATCCCTGTATGAACAAGTGAGAATATTTGTTTTAAATCCTTGTAATTTTCAGTATGTCACAAAGTTAGAACTTAAGAAATGTCTTACTAGACCAGACCAATAGCCAAAGTAGTGCAGAATCTGGTTCACACAGAGCACATTCTTTTAGGGGTAAGAAAATGTATTTATTTACCCTATTTATACCCTGCCTTTCTCTACCCCAATGAGGACTCAAGGCAGCTTACATATGGCAATTATTCAATGCCTTAAACACATACATTACACTTAACTGAATTGATGTTTAATTGAATTAAAGTGAATACATATTAAAAATTTAAAAATTGCATTCAGTATTAAAATCGCACCATTCAAACATCATAGCCTGAGGCCATTCCATAGTCATTGGCACATATTCTAATTTTATTACATTATTGCACTGCTTCTCTGAAAACCTGGCCCCAGAGCTAGGTTTTACTCTCCTTCCGAAGGCTAAGTGGGAGGGGGCTGATCTAATATTGCTAGGGAGGGATTTCCACAGCCAAGAGGCCACCACTGAGAAGGCCCTGTCTCTCGTCCCCACCAGTCGCACTTGAGAAAAAGGTGGGATCAAGAGCAGGGCCTCCCCAGAAGATCTTAATCTCCAAGGTGGTTCATAGGGAGAGATACATTCAGACAGGTAAACTGGGCCGGAACAATTTAGGGCTTTATAGGCTAAAGTCAACACTTTGAATTGTGCTTGGGAGCAGACTGGCATCCAGTGGAGCTGACGTAACAGAGGGGTTGTATGCTTCCTGTATGGTGCTCTAGTGAGCAACCTGGCTGCTGCCTGTTGGACTAATTGGAGGTTCTGAACAGTCTTCAAAGGCAACCCCACATAGAGCGTGTTGCAGTAATCTATATGGGATGTATAGAGTGTGGACCACCATGGCCAAGTCTGACTTCCAAAGGTACGGGCACAACTGGTACAAAAGTTTTAGTTGCTCCCCTGGGCACTGATGAATCCTGGGGTTCCAGGCTCAGCAATGAATCCAAGAGAACTCCCAAGATGTGAGCTTGCGCCTTCAGGGGGAGTGTAACCCCATCCAGTACATGCTGTAACCCTATACCTTGTTCGGCCTTGAAACTCATCCCTTGTCTTGTCTGGATTCAGTTTCAATTTATTCACTCTCATCCATCACAGCTGACAAGCACTGGTTCAGGACCTGAACAGCATCCTTAGTAGCAGATGGAAAAGAGTGATAGAGTTGAACACCATCTGCGTACAGATGACATTGAACTCCTAAACTCTGGAAAATCTCTCCCAATGGCTTCATGTAGATGTTAAACAACATGGGAGACAGTATTGAACCTTGCAGGACCCCACAGAACAACATGAGATTTGGGGGTGGAAGTGGTCCTTAAACCTTATTTTGGTGGCCTCTAAAATTGTTCTTGAGACCTCTAAAACCCCTTAGTCCACATTCAATGGCACAATTTTCAGGAGACACAATGGTTTTATTCATCCATAGTTCAGAACCCCCAAGCATTGAAAAATATGTCTCCAAATCAGCTAAAAATGGCAACCAGAAAGGATGTCCAGAGGACAGGTCATGGAGTGATAATCTGCCCTGTCCCTGTGTTTTTGCCCACCCTTGATTTAAATAGCATTTAACCTTTTTTTTCAAATGAGAAAATGTTTTTAATTATAAAGGGGGAAGACTACTGACAAAAAGAATCATAGCCATTGCATAGGTTGCCATGAATGTGCTGGTTTCTGATGGGGAAAGATGCCCAACAGCTCACTACTGATGTCAGAAACACACCCTCACTAACTGAATGACAGAGATGTTTTCATAGGGAGATAGAGTCTTTTGTTTCTGATATGATTCTGTTATCGTGCAAAGGTTTCTTCAGCACACTAAAATAATTATTTCAGTTGTTCATTCTTCAGCACAGTGACTCTGTACGCTTCTTCAAAAACATTAGCCAAGCTATGCTGATACAATCACTGCAAGGATCCAAGTCAATATCAGTCCATTCCTTTTACTTTTACTCTCTGGCTCTTGTGTCCATGGCAACAATATCCACACGATATCCCTGATATATCAAACATGCATTTGTAAGTGTTTTCACCTTTGATTGGAAAAGATTTCAGCTGGTCTGCATGCTTGGATACCAACTGGGTTAAAAGCACTGTGGTATGAGTTCTAAGCATATTATCCAAGTAAAAAATAGATGTTTTAAAGGGGAAAATGGATCCAGGAATTAAGCCGAAGCATGAAGCATGGAATCATCACAGGTAATTTCAGGCCTGAAACACTCAGGGTGCATCTGCATTGTAGAACTGACTCCACATGTCATTTGACTCCACTTTGACTGCCATAGCTCAATATTATATTACAGCTGGGAGTTGTAGGTTGGTGAGATACAAGCACTCTTTGGCAGAGAAGGCTAAAGACCTTGTAAACCTCCAACTCTTAATATTCTATAGTATCTTGGCTACAGTAATGAAAGTAGTGTCAAGCTAATTTTACAGTGCAGATACATCCCCAGAACCTTTATGCCAGGGGTCCTCAAACTTTTTAAACAGAGGGGCAGTTTACTCTCCCTCAGACCATTGGAGGGCCGGACTATAGTTGGTTTTTTTTTAAAAAAAAACTATGATCAAATTCTTATGCACACTGCACATATCTTACTTTGCTACTGTTATGAATCATAATCTAAATATCTGATATGCAGGAAGTATTTTCATTCTTACAATCTGAACATAAAGCATAATGATTAATCACAAAAACAATATGTAATATACATTGTGAAATATTTATTTCTAATGACAAATAAATGATATTTTGACTTCAAGCATGTCACAGCATGGGTAACAGTCTTAATATAACAGCAGGGAACCCATGAATATGTTTACTGATCAGCCAATCAGCTGAACTCCCATCACCAACAGAAAATACTGGAGAGGCTTGAGGAAAATAGACTTTGGCATTTGGGAGTTGCTGGGATGAATAGTTCTCCTGCCAAGCAAAAGCCTTCTGAACTTCAAGAATGAAATTGAACCAAACTCAACTTACAGTGAGAAGAAACCTACATAACTTGTTTGTAACTTGGGGACTGCCTGTACAAGTTGGGTCCCAGGGGTACTACTGTACAGAAGAAGAATACCTGGCAAAGTCAATGAAAGATTAAATGTCTTTGATCTTGAATGCTAAGCAAGGCCAGTTCTTGTTAGTATTTGGATGAGAAGCCACAAATGAATAGCAGGTGCTATATTTTAGAGAAAGTAACTGACAAAACTATTTTTGAGTATTTCCTCTCAAAGAAAACCTTATTAAATTCATGGGGTTGCCATAAATAAAAGGTGACCTGAAGGTACATACATGCACACACACCCAACTATGGGTTGCTGAAAGCAATATAGGAATACCTAGAACAAGATAACTTTAGCATTTCTGAAGATAAGATAGTTCCAATGAAAATGAGGAAAATGTCAATTTTTGTCTTTTTTAAAGTGTTTTTGGAATATGTAAGCATGACTTATATTTCATTTCAATGTTTAAAAGATCTTTGCGCAAGGCCAGACTACACGGTGCAACTTACCTGGCTGTTGCTGCCCCTCGAGGGGCTTTGTGCGATGCCAGGCAGTGCAATGTAGCCTCCCTTGCCTGGCTCGCACGAGGGGCAGTGCAAGGCTGCACCGCGCGGCCTGTTCTCACGCTAAGCCCCTCACCGCTTCCATTTCTTGCCAGGCCCGATGGGTGGCGCGAGGCAGGCAAGGGGATTGGGCCTGGCAAGCGGCGAGGGGCTTTGTGTGAGGCCAGGCCACATGGTGCAAGCCAGGCAAGGGAAGCTGCACCGAGCTGTCTGGCTTCGCGCAAAGCCCCTCGCTGCTTTCACCGCTTGCCAGACCCTCCTCGGCGGGCCGCATGTGGCTCGCAGGCTGCAGTTTGAAGACTCTTGCTTTATGCTGAAGGACATTCACCAGGTAGCTAGGCTGCCCTACTGTTATGCAGGGAGAGTTCCATGTCTCTGGCAGCAAATATTAGAGGCAGGGCAGAAGCATTAAGGTGTCGGAAGACTGCTACAATGTACGTAGTTTGCCACTCTCGTGTATGGTGGAATCTCTTGTCCTGTTGCCAGAATCTCAATAAGAATCAGCTATGTAAAAGCTATGAGAATAGCAATATATTCATTTTTGTATATTTATTTGATTACTGGCAATCTCGTCACATGGGTTTCTGGCTCTGTCCTAGGCCATTCCCAGGGCAGAGTCTTTCACAATATGCAGATCTACTTCCAGCGGGGTTCTGTCCTGGCTCCATCCTGGAAGCATCCGAGGATGGAGCCTTGAGAACACGGGTGGCTGCCCGTGTTCTCATAACTTGTCTGAACGCATCTCCCTTTATGAACCAACACAAATACTAAGATCTTCTGAGGAGGCCCTGCTCTCAGTCCTGCCACCATCACAGGCACATTTGGTGGGGATGAGAGACAGGGCCTTCTCAGTGATGCCCCCCCCCCAGCTATGGAACTCTCTTTCTAGCAATATTAGATATGAATGTTCAAATAATAAATAGCCTACAATGGGGCCAGCATGAAGCCAGGCAGTGACACTTTCCCCTGTGTGATGGGGAAAGTGGTGATGTGGGGCATGGCACAATAAGAACATAAGAACATAAGAAGAGCCATGCTGAATCGGACCTCAGCCCATCTAGTCCAGCATTCTGTATCACACAGTGGCCCACCAGTTGTACACGGGGATCTCGAGCAGAAGGGAGGGCAAAACCCTGACCTGCTCCCGACCCCCCACAACCAGTACCCAGGGAAATCCTGCCTACCTCAACCAACTCCCAGGTGGCACTTGAATGTCCTTTTCAGTAACTACCGATACAATGGTTTCCCCCGCTGTCCCATGGATTTGCCATATTACCTGACAAAGTGAAAAAGCAAACATTTTATGTCAAAATCCAAAATGAAATCCAAAATACCTTTTTGATTCAGAAAACCCAAGAATCATTTTGTTTTTTTTATTTTTGGGAAACTAAATCTGAAAACTGTATTTCAGACATTAACTGAAAGACAAATTAATATAATAAATGGCTTAGTTTCCTTTGGGCATTTGGGATGACTACTATGAATCTATAGAAACGACAACATTTTGACTGTTGTATCTCTTACGTACATATAAAAAGTATCTCTTATGTTTTTCTGATGAAACAAACCAATTGTATAGCAAAGTTCTTGTGAGGAAAAAGGAAAAGGAAGTCATGCCTTGTAAAATGGGCTCATAAATTTTTATAAAAATAAAACTAAAAATAATGTTCTCCAATGGGGCATGGGAATTTGAACAGTTGTGCTTCCTGAATTTCCATTCCAGGAGTTGGAATATTCTACACAATTATACTGAGGAATAAATAAGGGATGCGAATGAGGAATTAGGAACATTATTCTAATATTTCCTGACAGAAGGAGAGACTTTTAATGAGCATGTAAAATTAGAACCCAACTTTCTGTGTCAATGGCATGAAGTAACTGGACATAGGCCATGGTTTCACAGCAGCACTGGGGGGCAGCTGAGTTTTAGTGAGAAAGGATCTACCCTAGCAAACCTTTTGTATCATTTCCCAATACCCCCATGCAAATGGGATATATTGAGCATGGTGATCAGATCATGATATGACTACACATAACAGTTTAAATAATGTACCAGTAAGGCTTTCTCATAGACCACTCTGAGAATTGGGGGGGGGGGCTAAGCCCCTCCAGCGCCCCTGGCTACGACCCTGCACAGAGGCCATCACATGACATAAGGGCACTTCCGGTAGACTCTGTTTTCGAAGCACATGGAAACGAAGCCCAGAATGTATCTTCATCCCTATTGCAAACTGGAGAAAATGGGGAAAGATAGGGGAAAGGATGAAGGATAGTTGGCCATCCTAGTAAATGGACCTCAGCAGTAAGGAAGTAAGTAAGATCCCCCCACTTTTCCCTGCTTTCCCCCACTGCTCATGGGATGAGGTTCTTGATTTGGTAGAGATACTCCCAATTAATCTTCTGTCATCCCAAATCTGAAGCTGTTTTCAAAATGCCCAAGCTTCTGTATTCTCTTCCATTTGCTCCGTTTCTCCCGAATTTACTTCAGTTGCTGCAAACTGAGTAGAGTGTGCAAAAATAATTTGTACTCAGTATGCATCTACACTGTAGAATGAATACAGTTTGAAATATCTTTAATTCTCATGGCTCATAGAATCCATGGCTCTAAATTTTACTAGGTCTTCAGCCTTCTCTGCCAAAGGATGCTGGGGCCTCACAAAACTATAAATGCAGTAGATGGCTTGGAGCAGTAATAATAGTCTCATGGGCATGATTCAGACTGATTAGCACAGGGAATGGCTGGTGACACCAATGTCCAGGCTGAATCGGACCCAATCAGCTGTTCAGACGGCCCCAATGCTGTGGGATATTTTGGAGTTTCCAGCCAAGTCCAGAGTATTGCTTGATTTTGTCCAAAGCAAAGCAAAGTTGGTTGAAAACAAACACATTTTCAAAACCCTGTGATACTTATTTATTTATTTACTTTATTTATATTCTGTTCTTCCCACCCCGAAGGGGACTCAGAGCGGATTACAGGTACACATACTAGCAGACAATCCCTGCTGTTTCCACATACACAACATATAGATGAACAGAGGCAAACTCTGGCTACCAGGGGGAGCTGACACACTCCTCATCTCTCAGTGTTCCCAGTGTCCCTTGTTGTTCCTTCCACATTCCTCAGCGTTCCTGGAGTTCTTTAATGACCTCATAATTCAGTCAAAATTTGCCTCCCCACTTAATGTGGTACCTTAATCTCCTACTTGACAGATGCAACTATCTTTCAGGCTGCAAAGGTTGACAGCAGGCTACACTTAAAGGTCGAGCACGCACCTCGACCCGGGCAGGCCTCAAACTCACGACCTATTGTGTCATGGGGAAAAACATCTATCCTTTTGACATAAGTGTGGGCTTTTATTTCAAGTGTATACAAGCCTTGCATAATGATCAACACCACTTTTTGAACAATTCACAAGTGTGACCTAGAAGAAAGGGTATTGAGCAAGGGAGTGTCTATGGGATATCCAATTGTGATGAAAAGAGGGAAGAAAGGATTTGATTTTACTATATTAAGCCATACCTGGATATTGCTGCATCTTTTACATTTGGTCACTGTTTAGCATTTATTTGAGCCATTAAAGCAATGACAGCCTTGCACATAAAAAACATTTTTATGGTTCTGATGGTTAAGACCATTTTGCCCACAGATGTCAAATGCTATATACAATTTGTCTCTCCCAAAGAACATGTTGCTTTTAGTATCTTTTGTGGTTATCTGCTATATGAAATATTCCACCTTTCCTTTCTCCCCAAGTAGTGAAAGCAATAATTCATTTATGAAATCATATTTGGGAGCCACATTCAACTTACCATGCAGATGATTTACTGCTACTTGTTCAACTATTCCCAGGATAAAACAGAGAAGAACAAATAACTGAATCAAATACTCAGACAAGGCCTGCTATTTCATATTGGTTGGCTTACTTAATAAAGACAGATCTAGTAGCCACTATGTTACGGACTTCAGATAAAAGAAGGAAAAGTAAACGAATTGCTATCCCCGGGATGAATGGGAGTCTGCCTTATATTGGTTCTGATCACTGATGGTAAAATAGGCTTGACTTTATTTGAAAGGACCTGGTTTAAAAATAATCAATAGGGAAAGCAGGGAAAGCAGATTCTGTTTTCTTCTATAGAAAACATCACAGGTAGCAAATTTAGCAAATCTATAGTCAGTGGTTGCTGGTTTGCATGTTTGTACAAACACAGAAGAGAAGGGTCTCAACCACAGATACATCACAAATGTATCACAAATTAATAGGAAAACGAATGTTAAAGAATATGATAATGATTACACATGAGAATGAGACTTAATGTAAGCCACTCTGAGTCTCCTCTTGGAGAGAAAAAGTGGGGAATAAATAAATATAAGAAAAACAACAACAACAATAACCAATTTAAGGAACAGCATGGATAACAAATGAATATAAACCAAATGTAAAAATCCAGACTAGATGAAATGTCACAATTTACAACCAAAATGAAAACATCCATTGTCACTACCAAAAGCAGTATTAAAATATAGGACAAAAATCAAAGAACACTATCTGAAAGCGGAAGACAACAAGAAAGTATATACTGAATAAATACATTCTAATATACAAGGGTGCAGTGGTGCAGTGGGTTAAACAGCTAAGCTGCAGAACTTGCTGACCAGAAGGTCGGCGGTTTGAATCTGGGAAGTGGGTGAGTTCCCATTGTTAGCCCCAACTTCTGCCAACCTAGCAGTTCGAAAACATGCAAATGTGAGTAAATCAATAGGTACCTCTTTGGTGGGAAGTTAACGACACTCCATGCAGTCATTCTGGCAACCTGACCTTGGAGGTGTATGGACACTGCCAGCTCTTTGACTTAGAAATGGAGATGAGCACCACCCCCCAGAGTCAGACACAACTAGACTTAATGTCAAAGGGAAACCTTTACCTTTAAAATAATATACTGTCTAAGATATGTCTTCAAATAACAAACTTCAGCTGTAAGTAAAAGAAATTAACTGTTATGAAAAAAGATACATGTTTTAGTAAGTGGCAAACTTAAAATACTCTCTTCCTGCATCATAGTCAGCAGTTAATCTCGTTTTATTTGTTCTGCATTTTATAGTCTTTCTCTGCTCCATGTTTGAAGAGCACATGTAACAATTTTTTACCATGAGATGTTATGAAACCTTTAATATTTTTAAATAAATTCACTTAATATATATATTTAATTGTTGACGATGATCTTACAAAGAATGATAAGGCTGATTTATTTCTCAGCTAATTTCTTAGAATGGGGAAATTTGGGACCAGTTGTTACTCACCTTCTGCTTGAAAATACAGGTTGCTTTGCTTGTGAAAAATACTGTTATTGCTTTTGTTCGCCAGGAGAAGCAAGTGTTGGAAAGATATGTATCTAGATCAGTGTTTCCCAACCTTTTTTGAGCTGCGGCACACTTTTTACATTTGCAAAATCCTGGGGCACACCACCAACCAAAATGACACAAAATGACACTCTAACACAGTAATACATATAGTTAATATGTTTTTAAATGTATTTATACACTCAGTGTGAAACCTGGGCCTGTTTCGATGAACACAACATAGATATCCTGGCAGGAATGGCAGAAAGTCACAAACTTCCCACACAGAACTCCCATAACTAAGAAAAAATGCTATAAGAGTTTGGTGGGCATTGACCTTGATTTTTGGAGTTGTAGTTCACCTATATCCAGAGAGCACTGTGGACTCAAACAATGTTGGATCAGGACCAAACTGTGCACCGGGGAGGAAGGGGGGGAGGGAGGGCCGGGGCCGGTGCTGGACTGAACCATCCGGCATTAGGCCTGGGGGAGGCAAGAGGAGGTCTCTACTTGGGGAAAGGGAGGCGGGCCTTCCCAATGCATGGAGAGGGAGGGACCAAGTAGACAACGGGTGGGGAGGTGTTTGTAATTTTGTGCCTTTATCGAGGTTTCTTTAGGGTTTTTATACTTCAACACACTAGACTCTCCCCCCCCCCCCTCCTGGAGGTTCCAATTTCCCACGGCACACCTGATGATCGCTCACGGCACACTAGTGTGCCCCGGCACACTGGTTGGGAAACACTGATCTAGATTGATTGATCCAATCAGGCAACTATTATGTTTTGGGAAGATGTCACAGACAAGAACACTGTGTGGGAAGAAAAATTGGTATCCAAAACTGGCTTCTTAAAATTGCTGTAGGTCTGCTGACACAGCTGGATAATTATAAACCTCTTCGGTTAAATCAAAGTTGACAAAAAGTAGTTCTTTCAATGTCCTGCTCCCAACTCCTTCTGGTACCATGTGAACAGCCAAAAATGGAGATAACATTGGAGAGAGCTCACAAATTCTTATCTCCTGGTTTAGGCTTGCATTTTAAGCAGACTAATTTTGTCTGTCTCCTGAGGAACCTGTATAATGACCAAGTAGCAATAGTAAGAACATGCCATGGAACAACAGACTGGTTCAAGATTGGGAAAGGAGTACGGCAAGGCTGTATACTCTCACCCAACCTATTCAACTTGTATGCAGAACACATCATGTGACATGCAAGGCTTGATGAATGCAAAGGCTGGATTTAAAACTGTTGGAAGAAACATTAACAACCTTAGATATGCAGATGATACCACTTTGATGGCTGAAAGCGAGAAAGAGTTGAGGAGTCTTATAACCAAGGTAAAAAAGCTGGTTTATAGTTAAGCATTTAAAAATCCAAGTTTATGACAACCAGACTGACTGATAACTGGCAAATAAAGGGATAAAACGTGGAGACAGTGACAGACTTTATATTTCTAGGCGGGAAGATGACTTCAGATGCAGACTGCAGCCACGAAATCAGAAGACAATTCTGGGGGAAAACGCAATGGCCAACCTCGATACAATAGTGAAGTGTAGAGACATCAAACTGGCAACAAAGATCAGCATAGTTAAAGCAATGGAATTCCCCATAGCAACCTATGTGTGTGAGAGCTGGACCATAAGGATGGCTGAAGGAAGGAAGATAGACTTTTTGAACTGTGATGCTGGAGGAAAATTCTGAGAGTGCCTTGGACCGCAAGAAGATCTAACCAGGAAATAATGCCCGACTGCTCACTGGAGGGAAGAATATTAGAGGCCAAGATGAAGTATTTTGGCCACATAATGGGAAGACAGGAGAGCTTGGAGAAGACAATGATGCTGGGGGAAATGGAAGGAAAAGGGAAGAGGGGCCAACCAAGGGCAAGATGGATGGATGGTACCCTTGAAGTGACTGGCTTGACTTTGAAGGAGCTGGGGATAGCCACGGCCAACAGGGAGCTCTAGTGTGGGCTGGTCCATAAGGTCACAGAGTTGGAAGCGATTGAACGAATAAACAACACTAAAATTAATGTAATCTTGAAAACTAACCAAAGAGTACTGGTGCCTCACCAAACATCAAATTCCAAATTTCTATAGCATCAAGTCATGGCAGTTGAAAAGGTGGCATTTATTCTACTGTATAGCATAAACAGGTCTGTTGTTTTTTTCACCTCTTAATAGCCACCGAATGAAGTTGCTTCATTTTATTATATTTGGATTCTTTTATATTTCTAAATAATTCCATTTAGCTCATTTTTCACATCAATCTGTAAATTTGTGGATTTGGTCATGGAAATAACATCAAAGAGTTGTTGTAGGTTTTTTCGGACTATATGGCCATGTTCTAGAGACATTCTCTCCTGACGTTTCGCCATAGAACCTCACCTCTGAGGATGCTTGCCATAGATGCAGATGAAACATCAGGATAGAATGCCTCTAGAACAGGGGTGGGCAATTTTTTCCCCAAGGGGCCACACGAGAGCCAAATAATATTATGGAGGGCCGCACCTAAAGGCTGAACTACATTCTACATAATATCAATTGAATTTCTTTAATAATAATAAAAGGCACGACATTACGTTTTTGATATATTAATAAGACTGATAAGAGTATATGTTATGAGCAATGAAAAAGAGAGGTTGTTATAGGAAAAATGACATTTATTCACTAAAATTATACAAAACAATGGTTAACAAAATGTGAACATTTGTATCATTTGTGATTCATTATATCAGGGGTCAGGAACCTTTCTGACTCAGAGAGCCATAAAAGCAAAATATTTGGAAATTTATTTCAGTGAGAGACATCTAATATATTTTAAGACTGAATTCAACTAAATGTGAGTATAATAAGCCCCTGAATTTATTCATAATAATAATGATGATAATATTCATTCAGACTCTGCTAACAACAACAACAACAACAACAACAACAACAACAACAACAGATTCCTAGAGTAGGAGGAGACCTCCAAGGGCCATCCAGTCCAACCTCCTTCTGCCATAAGGGAAAAACACAATCAAAGCATTCCTCAGAGATGGCCATTCAGCCATCTTAAACCAAACTTGGCACACTGAACTCTCATGAGACCAACAGAAAGTACTGAAAGGGTTTGCTGGGCATTTACCTTGAGTTTGGAAGTTGTAGTTCACCTACATCCAGAGAGCACTGTGGACTCAAATAATGATGGATCAGGACCAAACTTGGCACAAATCCTCAATATGCCCAAAGAGGCAGAAGAGAAGGGAAGAGAAGAGAAGAGAGGAAGCCAAGGAGGGAATGGAAGCGCCCCCGCACGCGCTCTGGCCTCGTCCCCGCCCCTTTCCCGCTCTGGCCCCGCCCCATCTCTTACGCTGCACTCCCCCTCCTTCCCTCTTGCGTTCATGTGGTGGAAGGAGGAAGGAATGAAACAGGGAGGGAAGACAGGAAATAGAAGAAGAGAAGGGAAAGAGCACTCCCCCTCTCCCTCTTGCCTCACACTCTTTCCCTTCTCTTCTTCTGTTTCCTGTTTTCCCTCCCTGTTTCCTTCCTTCTTTCCCTCCCTCCCTCTCTCTTTCCCCCTTTTCCTTCCCCCTTTCCCTATTTCATTCCTTCCCCCTTCCACCACATGAACACAAGAGGGAAGGAGGGGGAGTGCAGCGAGGGAGCGGGGACGAGGCCAGAGCGGGAAAGGAGCAGGGACGTGATCAGAGTGCGGGGGGAAGAGGAAGAGGCGGCAAAGGCATGCTCTGTGGCGGCGCTTGCTCCTGCCCCCTCCTCCTCTTCTCCCCTCCCCTCCCCCCTCCCTTCTGCTCTGCTTGCCTGCCTGCCTGCATGTTTTTTCACATTTGCTTCTTCAACATGTAGCCGCCCCAATGGGAGTTTGCCGGACGAAGCCTTGAGGGAGCTGCGGGCCAGTCAGCATCGGCCGGCGGGCCACATGCGCCCGGCGGGCCGCAAGATGCCCATGTCTGCTCTATAACATGGCCATATATCCCAAAAAACCTACAACAATGCAGTGATTCTGGTCATGAAAGCCTTCGACAATACATTGAACATCAAAGAGGTTCAAAAAGTCAGATTTCACTTACAAATGTAACTAATTTTGATGCTTTTAAAAAAGGATAGAATTTAAAGCATGGCTATTGAGGGAAATAGCCTCTAGCTAAATAAGCCTCTTTACCTTATTTTGCAATTTAAATACAAGGCAGTAGCACTTGAGTTATAAATAGAGCTCACTGAGACACAAATGCACACATTTGCATAAAGAATCCAAGGAACCGATGAGGTATAATTGGCATCAGAATATTCAAAGGTTAATTAACATTATTTGACATAGTTCTGAAAATGTCAACAATTAAGCCCTTTTGTAGCAGAACTGCTGATTCTATGCATTTTCCCAATAGCTTTTTTATAATCCTTTATTGAGACATAATTAAAGGTCCATGGACACACCCCATTTTTTTGTTGGGAAGAATTGCTCTGGCATGGATATTGTGTGTGTGTGTGTGTGTGTGTGTGCATGCGTGTTGCAGTGGGTTAAACCGCTGAGTTGCTAAACTTGTTGACCGAAAGGTCACAGACTCGAATCTGGGAAGCAGCACAAGCTTCCACTGTCAGCCCCAGCTTCTGCCAACCTAGTAGTTTGAAAACATGCAAATGTGAGTAGATCACTAGGTAGTAGGTACCGCTCTGGCAGGAAGGTAACAGCACTCCATGCAGTCATGATGGCCACATGACCTTGGAGGAGTCTATGGACAACGCTGGCTCTTTGGCTTAGAAATAGAGATGATCACCCCCTCAGAGTCAGACACGACTGGACTTAATATCAGGGGGGAAACTTTACCTTTACTATATACAAAAGTGTTCACCATTGGTTTGTCTTCATCCTGGAAATAAGTGACTGGTGTGGTACTATAAGATTCTGTCTAGCCACCTCATCACACAAGTGGCTTTTGGCCACTTGTTCATCTTTCGCCTTGGAGTCTGCTGAGCACAATCACATGATGCAGGCCGTAGCCCCATTCCATTCAGGCCCGAAGTGGCGAGGAAGCATTTTATTTTGCTTGGCCTCATGTTAGCTGCCTTGAGTCCCCTTTGGAGAGATGGTGGCGGGATACAAATAAAGTTGCTTATTATTATTATTATTATTCTCTTGCCAGGATAAAATTTTCACTTCTAGTAAACTGTTGCCATGCTTTTAGTACTATAGACCCAATCAGGAACCAACATGTATAACCCGGGAACAAACCAACATTAAAAATCCTGTATTTTCTAAGTGCAGGGACATACAGAGATTCAAATATGGGATATTCCCACAGCTGAAAATATTGTGTTTTTAACGTTTGGGAGCGATTCCTCCTGTGTTTTCAGTGGATGTCATTTGGCCACCCACCATTTTGAGCCGGGAGCTCCTGGGATAAAGGCACTGTGTGAATGGTTCTACAGATGATTCAGATGATGGAGACAAACTTTGAAAGTGCTGGAATAAAATTCCAATAGAAGTAGTCATACCTCCATGCAAGAGATGTTTGGGAGTCACCAAAAGCCAATTGGGAAAGTCAGCTATAAAAATGGATGATAATAATATAATCTTGGTAAAAGAAACTCCGGGGAGAATGGGAACTCTACACACACAAAGATTTAAGGAATTAGAAGATAGTTACAACATGACTCATTCAAAAATATTAACACTGCCCTAGGTGGTTTTGCCATTTCCCTCCTCTGAAATACCCTACAGCATCTGGTATTAGTCAGTGGTCTCCCATCCAAGTACTACCCAGAGCTGTTCCTGCCTAGTTTCAAAGGTCAAGGAAGGCTATATATATATATAGAGAGAGAGAGAGAGAGAGAGAGAGAGAGAGAGAGAGAGAGAGAACCTAAACTCAAGAAACCAATATTGACTTTGTTTATTTGTTTAGTTGTGGGGCTTGGCTGAGTTCATTGATTCCTCTTCTTTTGTTTTGAGTTGTTGTATACTGAAAAGAATAATTCAAGCAGGTATATGTAATCTTTCCATCTCTGGCACAAACATTTTAAATTTTGATTTCTAATACGAAGGGTAAAAAATAGGAAATCATAACAGATTTCCTGGAACAAGAATCTGATGTGCACAAAGAAAAGTGTAACCTTCCTTAAGAAGAAAATCCATCCTGGGAATTCTCTACAATTCCGGATGGAGGCAAGAGGATAATAATTGAACTCATTGCAGCCCTGGGTCCTATTTGTATGCAGGAGGTCTTTCCATGAATGAAAAAATGTTTGCTTGTGTGTACATAAAACTCACAGTAGTCTCCCAGACACAGCACGGGTCTTAGCCCCGAATTGAACTCCGTCCTAAGAAAAATGCACTTCTGCACTAAGGCAGAAAAGAGAGATAGGTGATCCATTACTGAGATTGCTCAACAGTTCCTGTTGTTAACTTTCACATTTACACAAAATATTTGTTTTACTATTTGTTTATAGAGTGCAATTATTTTACTAACATCAGCATGGAATATTCAGGAATATACCCTTTCCTTCTCCTTCTCTACTTCCTTTTCCCTCCCTCTCTCCCCTTCCTTCCTTCTTTCCTCCATTCTCCCTCTTTCTTCCTCCCTCTTCCTTCCTTCCTTTCTCCCCTTCACCCTTTCCTTCTCTCCTTCCTTTTCCCTCCCTCTCTCCCCTTCCTTCCTTCTTTCCTCCATTCTCTCTCCCTCCCTCTTCTTTCCTCTTCTTTTCTTTTTCCCCGAGTCTTCCTTTCCTTCTCCTTCCTTTCTTTTCACTTCCCTCTCTCTCCCCTTCTTTCTTTTCTTCTTTTCCCTTCATTGTTTTACTTTTTCCTCATGCCCTTTCCTTTCTTTTCCCCACCCTTTCCTCCCTTCCCATTTCCTTCTTTCTTTTCCCCTCCTTGTCTCTCTCCTGCTTTTCTTTTCTTCCTTTTCCATAGTTATGTCTTCTTTTCTTTCTTCCTCTCCCCCTCCCTCCTTTATTTCCTCTGCCTTTTACAGAGCCAGGTCTGAAGTGTCCCGCCATTCTGCTGGGGGAATCCTTTTCTTATAGTACCGGTATGTATGTATATACTCATATTTAGTTGAACTCAGTCCTAAAATATATTATATGGCTCTCACTGAAATATATTTCCAAATATTTTGCTTTCATGGCTCTCTGAGTCAAAAAGGTTCCCGACCCCTGTTAAATGGTCAACTATAGAAGCTAATTTTTTAAAATGTATTTTTTAATTTTTGACTTTTTGACTTTTTAGGGATCCTGCATCCTAACCTTATCAAATGTGGAGGGCTAATGGTAAAACTTACACTTAACTTGCAAGAACATATGTTTTTGTCCCTCATTAAAATAGCATGTTAATATAATATAGTTACAATTTGTTACTAGAAGGAAGAGTTAATCATAAGAAACTCATTGTTTATATTATAATTATTTACGTCCAAGCTACCTTTGAGAATGGAGATATTGTGCTTGATCTATTCTTCTCTTTATGGTGAGTCATTGTGAGTTCGGTCATGGTGATTTGGGCAGAAACTTTGACACATGGATAATTCCTCAGATGCGAAATCCTTTGATACTCAAAGATCTCATACTCTGAATGTAATCTATCTATCATCTTTCTGTTCTTTTTTAGAGTAAGTATGTAGAGATTTCAGATAAGGATGTCTGTGCCCGGCAAGCTTCCGCTAAACCAGATCAGTCCAGATTGAAGATAAGCTCTCCGAGTTGAAGGCAAAGCTACAAAGGTTTGTTATGATTTGGTCAAATATGATGCAAGTACAAGAAATACACATCATTTTATGCAGTTCTGACAGTTATTTAAACTTTACGCTCCCTCTCCTGATTGGCTGAGAAGTGGAGTCAGCTTGGATCCACACAGGGGTATTACAGGCTGAAATAGGAGATCCGCATGGCAGGAAGGAGAGTTTGAAGACCTCCTAGGAGGGTGCAAACAGGAGGAAGTGGTGACGTAGGTATGCAGATTAACTCAAGTGTCCAGTTCCATGTGAAACAAGGGGCGCAAGACTAAAAAGATAGTTCCAAATAAAAAGAGGCTTGGCTTTCCATTCAGAAAATTAATCAAATCATGTTTGCTGAGCCGCCTCTTCCATAGGAGTGGGATACCCTCAGCCTCAGTTAAACAGACAAACATCCTGGGCTCATATTAGTGAGAAAGGGGATCATCTGTATTCCATATAAACTCAAAGGTTCTAATTTCACCTGACTTGGAAAGTAACCGAAGGGACCCTAGCAGTGATCTCCATTCCTAATGCAAACTGAGGGCATGGGGAGGTAGCTGCCTTCAATATATGTTTGGTACATTTTATACACTTCAGAATTGACACAGTATCCGAGGAATACACGTTACACATAAAATACCGAGTTGACACACTTATTAAAGGGTTAGATCTAATAGGGTTTTTAGGGTAAAGCAGCTACTAGGTCCTTTTGGGGCCTCTAGTGGCTTCGACGTTGCACAGCTTTGGAGCTGCGGGGTTTTTTGTTTTTGTTGTAGAATAAAGAAAATTCATATCTCTTGTTTGGAGTCTCTTCATTGCTCATAAGCCTTTGGGGAGAGGGGGATGCTGTTTCTCGATAACAATTATACAGGTGCAAATGTAAGGAATTTTGCTGTATTTCATTGGTACTTGCACACACACACTGATGCAAAATAGGGAGATTTATTGAATGAGAATACAATGCAGTAGTGACTCACTTCAACTAATTAGCACAAAAATGATGACTTTCCCGCTTTTCTTTCTGCAGGAAGCAGATAATTCTTGGGATGAAAATGAATAAAAGCAGCATCCTCCATCTTTTGTGGAAGCCATCCGCGGCTGTCATTTCACTTGACAATCTCTTTGTGGCATTCAGGGGTCACTGCAAAATTTTCTTCGCAGTGTTTCAGTCCTGCTTTAACATGCTGTTACCACTTTTGCCTCCATGGAGTATTCCTTCAGTCTAAGTACAAAGCTTAATTTTCTACTACGCTTATGCTGTTGGGCTCTTAGAATTACCCTTTAAGTTCCCCTAGCTTAACAGAGAGCAGCCATTAGAGTTATATCCACATGCCTTTTTCTGTTTTCTTAACTCTATTCCAGCACCATTTACTAGATACCAAAATACCCCAGGCTGGCTCCTTCTAACATGGCAATTATGCTTGTTGGAAGCACACCGTATCTTTTATTTTTCAGCTAATACCTCTAATTCTCCTGTCAAGGCTTCAGAAATGAAAACTGCATTTCCAGCTGACATGCCCTGTCTGGGGTCATTCCCATCTTTCTAAAAAGGCATTAAAAGGTATACATGTGTGGCATTTTCAAAACACTCCGAGCATCAGGGCAAAAAGGCACCGAGAGACCCACTCTTAATGTGTGACTGTCTGGTTCCCTTAGGAGATATTGAGCAGACAGACTTACTGAAGGCATTTCTAAGGCAGCTAGACATAGCTGTTGATGATTGCTTACTGCCCGGTTCTATCTGTCTATCATTGTGTTCCGAGAGATGGTTTTGTACCTAATGGAACTTGGGAATGTACAACTCCCTGTGAGAATTCTATGAGGGAGCCATACATGGCAGGTGTCAGTAACATAGTCCTTTGCAGCAGTTTTGCTTCTTCTGCTGTTGCTTAAAAATCATGTGCCATCTGTTTTGTTTTTTAAAAAAATTAACCATTTCTTAGATCTATTAATTTTTTTATTAAAAGGATAACTGAAAAAAATGAACCTTGCAGATTTATCCTCTCCTAAGAAAAAACATATGTGGATGGGATACACTTTCAGGATTAATTTATTTTAGAATGAGCTTTTAGAATGATTCCTGAGATTGAAAGGGAGGAATTCCAGAGTAAGAGTGTTAGCTTGAAAATTATATATAGCAGCTAGTTATGAGCCTGTGACTTGAGGCTGCTTTGGACTGTTTTCTGTTTGAAGCAGAGCAGATGGAAGAGTTGCTTTGTATTTTTTGTTTGATCTGTTTAATACTAGGCTGAATTGTGCAACTGCTCCAATTTTATTTTTATTCAGTTCTACTATTGTCTTCACTTTTTCTCTCTCTCCCTCACACAGATCCTATTTTGATCAAGAAGGCTCCACACTTCAATGCATAATGTCATGGCTTGGCATAATGTCTGGATTTTAGCAATACAAATGGAGTCTACACTTGAATTCACCATGAGTCATGCAGTCTTCCATCCAAGTTCTTCCCAGGATTTATTGCTGATGTTGGCTGTTATATTAAGTTTTGGTAAGAGTTTTGAAATTGTTTTTCTTTGTAGCTAGCACGGTATAGTAATTTCAGTGTTTGACTTAGCAGGGTTTGAATACCTGCTATGACATGAAACCCACAGGGAGACCTGGGGCAACACAGTTTCAGCCTCAGAGGAAAGCAAGGCTAAACCTCTTTCAAACAAGTCATGTCAAAATAACCCTCCATGATAGGTTTGGTTCACCTTAGGGCTGCCAGAGGTCAGAAATGGCTTTTTAAAATTATGTCAGAAGCAACTTGAGAAACTGCAAGTCACTTATGGTGTGAGAGAATTGGCCGTCTGCAGAGACATTGCCCAGGAGATGCTCAAATGCATTACCATCCTGTGGGAGTCTTCTCTCATGTCCCCGCATGGGAAGCTGGACTGATGGATGGGAGCTCACCCCATCTCGCGGATTTGAACTGCCGACCTTCAGGTCAGCACTTCAGCTGGAACAAGGGTTTAACCCATTGCGCCACTGCAGCTTGAAGGCACACAACAACAACAGCAGCAATAACAGCAATATCAATAACAACATCAACTTTCATGAATAACCAAAAGAAAATTACTGCAATAATAATGTTTTTACTTACAATTCTGTATTCAATTACTTATTTAAAATAATCACTTTCAAATGTCTTATTATATGTACTAGGGGTGTGCAATTTTTTTCTTAGTCATCGTAAGTCGTATTTAATTCGTTAAAACAGAGTTCACTTTTGAAACATTTTTTATCGATCACACATGCCTAACATGTAGTAAACAATCTTTCAATCATTAACATTTTGAATAAGAGAGTGGACAACCAGAGACAATTGTTTCAAAATGCAGTGCTGTGTGTCTGGTGTGACCTCCAACCATAAGAAGGTCAGAAGTCATTCTGATCTAAATTAAAGTCAGGAAACAGCAGAGCTATGACACACCATTGCTGTGACCATTATTTGGAGATAGGATGTCACAGTTACCAGTCTTTGCTGTAGATTATGAATGGTGAGGTTAGCATGCTGAACATATGCCTTGATTCTGCCTCATTCCCCTTTTCTAAAGAGCACATTGATATAACACAAATGGGGACATTTTATTTGAAGAGTAAGAATTTCTTTAATGAGCAGAAAGAGACTGAAATAAAAACTGAAGGCAAATTAAAACAAAATAAACAGGAGCAGTTCAGCACTGAACTCCCAACGTCTCTCATGGCTTTCATCTTCAGTTGAAATGGAGAGTGTTTAGAGGACCTCACACCATGAAGAACTTGCACTGCTCCGTTCCATGAGGCAAATTGATATCATCACGACAGAACACACATGCAAAACACACACATAGCTTCTTGCTTTCTATTTAAGAAACAAAATAAAGAGACCCTACCTTTAGGGAACTATTTTGTCAAACAGATGAATGCATTCATGGAAAACAAAACAATGTCGACTCATTTTAATTTAATTTGGCAATAACAGTCCCTGCGAGTGCACAAAGAAAGCACATTCTGCATTGAAATAAGAAAACTGGGATAAAGATGAATCCATTTTACTTAAGCTAGAGAGGCTTCTTCTTCTGGTCTTAGCGCTTTGGGGCTATTTTAAAAGTTTCTCAGCTGCCTTAGGCCAGTGTCAGGAGATTGTCACATAAACATAGGGGTCTTGATGTGAATGGAGCATTTCAAGAACAGTGCAGAGATATCAGTGAAAAGTGTTCTTTTAATGGAGGTGTAATTGAAGCTGTGTGGGTAGCTTAAAGTGAGTTCTACAAACACTATGCCGCAATCTGTCACTTCTCCGGTGTTTCTCTCCTTCCTTTTATTTCCACACAAAAGCTCACATTTTGTTAAACATCCTGCAGTGCAAAGGTTTGGAACAAAGTTTTATCTCCCGGACTCTTTCTCCCTCCTCAGTGAATCTTTTGCTTTCATTCTGGTTTCCTGCCTTCTTTTCCAAAAATTGAAACATCACATATTCATCCCCTTTGTTCACCTGAATGGAGAATGAAACCAGCCTGAAAATCAGGGCTTGGAAGATTACAAAATAATAACATAGTGAAGGCATTCACACACGAGCAGCTATAGCATAATGCTCTGATATGCAGAGTACTGCGAAAACCACGATGTGAAAGTAAATCTTAAGTAGAACGGTGTGAAAATAACATGCTAGTATTCGCATTGGTTGTCCCACAATAATCACTGTATAAGCAATCATATACCACACACTTATGTCTCTAAACATGTAATATAATATAAAACATGTACAATGGCAATACCAAGTTCAATACAGACATTACAGGGTACAATACCGCATTAGTCCCATTCAATAGGTGGCCCAGTCAACTGGCTCGCTTTTGAGAAGCCGGATAGCAATGTCTCAAGAGGCGGGGTTTGAGGAATGACTTGCTGGGGAGTCCGTGGAATAAGAAGGGTGGTTGCGGAGAGAAGGTGCGAGGGGACAAAACATACACACACGAACCGCCAGAGCAGTGCTGGACGAGAAAAGGGGGTTTCCCAATATTTTTAAAAAATACTTTATTATTTTCCAATTTTTTTTACCATCCATACAAACATATACATAAAAACACAGTGCCCTGTGCATGTGACCCTCCCCCCACACAAACATCCACACCCCTCTACCCCTGCTGAGGATTGCGTCTTCTTTTTCTTCTTTTCTCTTCTGCAACTTTTCTGGACATTTTACATTTCATTATATCTTAAACAACAACTCCAACTTATTTCTAATGGTTTGATCCCGGGTCCTCCAAACAATATATCCTCTCACCCGATCCCATCGTCCCAACAGCTCTCGCACTTTATCCTTCTGTAATTGATTAGCCCTCATTTCCATAATTTCAAATTGAATGTGTTCTACCAAGTACCGCAGCCAGTTCTCAATTGTCCATTTCGTGGAGTCCTTCCAGCCTAGAACCACCACCGCCTGGGCGCTTTCTATCATCGCTACCTTCATTTCCGGATGTTCCCCCATCTTGTTCTTTTTTACCAACACCGCCTTCTCTTTTGTGGTGGTCCAATTTATATTCAATACTCTATTGATCTCCCCTTCTACCTCTTTCCAGAATTTTTGGACCACCTCGCATTCCCATAATAGGTTCATATACACTCCTTTGTCTCGGCATCCACGCCAACACCGTGTACCCATATTTTGGGAAAGATAGGTCAATTGGGCCGAGTGCGGTGCCACTTGAGCAGTATTTTCCTCCTTGTCTCCCTCACTCTTGTGTTTTTAGTCTTAGCAATATCCCCCACTATCCTCTCCATCTCTGCTCCTGAGACCTGCAACTCCCTCTCCCACATTGTGGTTAACTCTTCTACCGTACTTCCTCCTGATGTTACTAATATTTTGCATATCCTTCCAACCTGGACCCTTTTCCCTTCCTTCTTTTCCCTGATTATCTTCTCAAATTCCGTGTCCTCTCTTTGCAAGGCCTCTCTCACCTCCCTCTGCCTAAGGTAGTTGCATATTGCCCTGATTTGCAGCCACCGCCTTCCTCCCAACCAGTTCTCCAGCCTCTCTCTCCTGATTCTGCCCCCTTCGTCCACTAGTTGCTCCAGTCTCGTCACCCCCTTCTCTCTCAATTCCCTTATTATTCTGCTCAGGTTTTCCTCCCTCTTGGGGTTCATGATCTCCGGGGAGACTAATTTTGATACTCCCGACGCTATTTTCCTTTGCCAAGATCTCCACACTTCCACCGTGGCCCTCATTGGTCCCATCAATTTCTCCACCTCCCTTTTTTCCCATCTCCTAAATATCAATTCCTCTCTTCCCAATGTGTTCACTTCTTTTTCCAGTGTTACCCATCTCTTGTCGTCCTCCTGCAGCTCCATCAGTCTCTCAATTTGAAAGGCATTTCTGTATAGTTCTAGACTAGGGATTCCCCATCCTCCCTCTGTTTCGTTTGCTATCCTCCATTTTTTTCCTTATCCTTGGTTTCTTTCCTCCTTCCACCCAATAATTCAATTTCCTATCCCATTCTTTTATCTTTTTTCCGGGAGGACCCTGGCAAGGCCGGGCTAGGTATAAATTTTTTGGCAAGATCATCATTTTAATTGCTCTTATTTTTGCCATTCTCCTCAAACTTTTCTGTTTCCAGCCTTTCATCTGTTTCAACACTTTTTTCCACATCTTTCCATAGTTTGCTTCTGTTATTCTATGTTTTTGTATATCCACACTCCCAGATATTTCATTCTTTTTACCCCTAATTTTAACCCTGACGCTTTCCTTACCTCTATCTGTTCCCTCGGACCTGTATTTATAAACATCATCTCAGACTTCTCCATATTCACCTTAAGCCCCGATTGTTCCTCAAACTCTCGCAGAGTTTCCTTCATTGCTTTTACCATTTTCAATGGGGTCTGGGTTAATAATATTGCATCGTCCGCAAACAAATTCACCTTCACCTCTATCTCCCCTATCCTGTACCCTTCCCACCTGCCTGCTGCCCTGATCTTGTTCGCTAGTATTTCTATTGCCATTACGAAAAGCATTGGAGATAAGGGACACCCCTGCTTAGTCCCATTCCGTATTCTGATATTCTCCGTCCTGTTCCCATTCACTCGTATATATGCCTGGCTCCCCATATATATACTCCTAATCACTTCACAAAACCTCTCTCCTAGATTTAATGCCTTACACACCTCATACAGGTAGCTATGGTTTACTTTATCAAATGCCTTATAGACATCTAGTTTTAATATTCCCAACTTCCTCTTGGCAGCAGTAGCATGGTGTAGCACATTCATTACATTCCTAATCGGTTCACTGATCCGTCTTCCTTTCACAAAGCCAAATTGATCCCCATTATAATTTTTGGAATTATCCTCCAGCCTATTCGCCAATACCTTTGCAAATATCTTATAATCTTGGTTTGCTAAGCTTATGGGACGGTAGGACTCCGGGTTCGTCTCATCTTGATCTACTTTCGGTATAGTTACAATTTCCGATAACTTCCATGTCTGTGGGATGACCTGCTCCATCAAGACCTCATTAAATAGCTCTGTCAGAAATGGTAGCAAATCCTGTACATATGTTTTGTAAAATTCTCCTGAGTACCCATCTGGGCCCGGCGCCTTTGCCATCTTCAGTTGCTTAATAACCCTCTCCACCTCTTCTTGCCTGATCTCTGAGTTTAGATCCTGCTCACCTCTTCCTGTTTGTATAGTTTCTCATAAAATTCTTTCATAATCCTTTCTATTTCCTCCTTACCTTCCTTCAGCTCTCCCTTTGTATCCCTCAGTGCCCGAATATATGATTTCTCCTTTCTCTTTTTTAAATATCTTGCCAGTTGTTTCACTGACTTTGTCCCCCAAGAACTAATTTTTTGCCTAGTTGCCATTCTCATTTTATTCCAATGCAGCTTATCATATTGTTCCAATTCTTTCTTTCTCTGTTTTAATAACCTATACCATTCTCTAGCCTTGGTCAGCTTCAATTGATCCTGAATCCTTTCGATTTCCTTGATTTTATTCTCTCTTTCCCTTCTCCATCTCCTATTCACCTCTACCTCCAGACTTATGAGATGGCCTCTCCAGACCGCTTTGCCGCAGTCCCACAATACTGCTTTGGACATGTTCCCTCTATCGTTTAGCCTATAATACTCTTTTATTTCCTCCTGTATTCTCTTTTTATCCTGCTCCCTGGCTACTACGGCCATATTATATCTCCATGTGTATCCAAATTTCTGATGTACAAGATGTTGTTAGAAATAGCCATACTAATTATACATGTTAAAAGCAATGGCCATTGTATAAGCAGACTTGAATATTCAAATTCTTTTTTCATTCTTGCTGTAAACCTTGTGTGTCATATTTATTTATAGATAGCAGAAATGAATATTTATAAATTGCTTGGTTGGCCTAAATAAAAGTCTTGAATATAAAGGGAATTTTGGATACGCTTAAAGCTGTAGGGCCAAATCTGGATTATCAAACATTTCAGCTATACACATTGCCATTTAGCTCACAGAGGAAGTTTAAACAATTCTTGCAAAATCTAAAAATGCAAAAACCCATTATAAACACCAAGTATCTAATTTAAGGTAGCCGTTCCTGATTGCTTGAGCATCTCCTTCAAAGTAGTTTTTAGTATACCCTGAGTGCAAAGGAATGATTTTGTATCCATTTCCACTTACAGGCATATGAGTACTCTCACACCTCTGAACTCTCAGGCCGTACAGTCACTGCTGTTCTCTTCTACCCCTCACTGCCAATGTTCTCCTAGCCAGAGTTTGGCAAAGTTATTTTTCAAGATTACAACTTTCAGAATCCTGGTAGCCATGCTGACTGTCATCCATTTTCTCAGTGTTTTCAAATTCGGCTAATAAAATCTGAAGGAGAATAGGGACATATTGGAGATGGCTTCAGCTACTTGGTGGAACCATCTTATTTTAAAAGGAGGTATTGATGAAAAAATAAGTTTTATTAGGTTACTGGAGCATCCTTGACCACCCCTGGTGAGGTAGGAAGGTTTGGCAGAGGTGACAGATGCAGTCTAGGCTCTGTTTCTATATGCTTCGGCAACAGAGTAATCACATGACCGAAGGCACTTTTGGTGGGACTCCATTTCTGAAGCACATAAAAACAGAGCCCAGAATACATTTTCAAGAGTTAAGTGCTACCTGACTCCAAACTGCAAAAAGCAGGGAAAGATGGGGGGGGGGGGGATGATGGGGAAATAGGGGAAATGATGAGGAAAGGACATAGGATGACTGGCTGTCCCAGACGATGGACCTTGATGGGAGGGAATGGAATATGATGGTTCCCTCCACTTTCCCTCACTTTCCTGCCACTAATGGGATGAAATCCTAAGATCTGTAGGAGAATGCTTGGTCTTGGTTCCACCACCATCATAGGTTCATTTGGTGAGGACATGAGGCAGCTGATTTTAAATTGTGGAACTCCCTTGTTCAGGAGGTTTTATTCCTCTCCTCACCACTGTGTTTCTATAAGCTGTTAAATATATTTTGTTTAAGGAGCCATTTGGTTTGTAATATGTTGTCACACATAGAGCTTTCAGTGGAGGAGTGGGGGTGGCTTGTAGTGTTTTTACTTTATTATGTTTTAAAATATATGTAACTTGTGTCTTTAATTTGAGCTATTCAAGTCAAAGTTTTGTATTAAGATTATTTTTAAAAAAGAAAAACAACAAGAAGTGTACTGTTTGTTTTAGATGTGCACTGAATTAAACCTTAGCTGGGAAAAAGTCAGGATGCATGTTAAATAAATAAATTTGAAAAAATATATTTCAAGCTTGTTGGAGAGGAAGTAATAAAAATGATTCCTTAAACAAATGTGGTTAGTATGTCCTATAGTAAAATCTTTTGGGAAGCAAATAGTTTTTCTTTCACATAAGACAAACAAAAATATATTTCCACAAGGAGAATAATTGCTATCAGACATAACAAGCAACTTCAACATCAATGAATATTTAGATGGATGTTTCCTTATTGCAGCCAAGGATGAAATTATTTGATGGTAAACTCTGAATGGACTCATTCAGCAAAGCTGACAAGTAAATTAAAACATGTGAAAGGAAAGCAGCATCTGGATATTTTTGATTAGTTATCTTTTATTTCTTTTTTATATATGATCTTCTGAAACATCATCTAAAATTCTGGAAAGCCATCTTAGTAGATCAAAAGGCACTAAGAGACAGCAAATATTATACTGTATCTGAACACCTTAACACTTGATATTGGTATCATATAACATAAATAGTGATGATTCCTGATTCTCCTCCTCCATCTCCCACATCCCTTCTTGTTTTCCTCCCCCTCTCCTCTCCCCTTATTGAAACAGAAAGAAGCACGTTTCTAACTATGAATTAAGTTTTGTTAATATAATTATTTTTCTCATTTTCTGATTTTTGTGTGTGTTCTGTTCCATTATCCGGGCAGAGGCCAAAAGAGAGCACTAGAAAAAGATGGATAGTCCATTTGGGGGGGAGGGGAGAGAGGTTTGAAGGAGTAAAACCATTTCCCCTTGTTTTCCTGTTATTCCCCCCCTACCCATGTTTCTGTCGTGGAAACAACCCTTATTTGTTAAATGGGAAGTGGGGAGGTGAATAACCAGCAAAAATGGGGAAAATGTTTTTTCTACTTCAAGTTGTCCCCCTCCCCCCCAAAATGAACTGTCCTTTTCTGTCTAGCACTCCCTTTTGGCCTCTGCCTGGATAATATTTGGAGAAATATGTATATTTGTTGAATTTTTGTTTTGTTATGTTTTTAAAATTGTTGTAACCCACATCAAGCCGCAGGGAGAGGCAGGTAAGAAATTATTATTATTATTATTATTGAATCGTACCATTTTTGTGTATATAATAAAACTTGTTTTCAACGTTGTACAGTTTTAAAAAGCTCTGCTCATACTGTGATCAAATTATAATAGCTAAAAGCACAGCTTCACTTGGCTCTACCATCACAGTACTCAGCAAACAGGGGAGCTCAGAAAAAAGCAATTGCAACATCTCTACTATACCTCTAAAACCTATCATTGCTGTGCCTGCAAATTTCTTTCAGCTGAATTTGGTGTCACTGCATCATGATGTGGTCTCAAGAACTTCTGCCTTAGTGAAATTATAAAATGATAGAACATAGCAAGAGCGGAATAACGGACTAGGATTCTGGAGACTAAAGTTTGGATTCAGCTATGGGAGCCCACTGGGAGACTTTGGGCAAGTGATATTATCTCAGTCTCAGAGATAATATGAGCAAGGGCAAATTCCCTCTTGCCAAGAAAAAACAAACCTGTAATAGGTTTACCAGAAGTCGGAAAATAAAAAGGATACAGCTACAAAAACATAGCATTTCAGCTCAAAAGTCATTCACAGCCATATATGCTGGGGTTAGGAGCATAGGAACCCCACAAAAGTAGAAAAAACTGGATTTTTTAAAAAAAAACACCACTATATGTTGAGGTGAGACAACCACCTTCCTAAGAATCCTTAGATCCTTTAGTATGACTCTATGGTCAACTTCTTCCTGAAAAACCTGCAAATGCCTTGGAATCTCTAGGTTTTCCAATGCAACTCTATGGCAGAGGCTGCCCACAGAATCATGCTGCCTGGAACACCTAACAATTCCCAGAGAAAACATATTAATCAAATCTGCACAGAATCCCTATGAAAGTGGGGGAATGTAAGTATTTTTTTTTAAAAAAACCCAAAACATTTTACCTGAGAGAACCACCTCTCTAGGAATCTCTAGATTTTCCATTGCAGTTTCATGTCATGAGTTTATTTATTTATTATTTATTATTTCTACTTGTATACCACCCTTCCTGATAGGCTCAGGGTGGTTCACAGCACAGGCACAAACCATGGTCAAAACAACATTAAAAACACAGTAAAACAATTTATATTAATACTAATACAGGACCACAAAATAATGTTAGATGATTTCCTCCTCCTCCTCCTTTCCTCTTCCTCCTTCTCACTTGTATTGAGACAGTAAGAGAACCGCCATTATGAACTTCTTATAATGATTTATCCAGATATACAAGGAATTGCTTTATCCCAGGACTTACTTACCTTGTTACTCTGAGTAACCAGACAAGATCCTCCCATTGGTCAGCATCCAATAACATCTGGGGGTGTAATAATACACCTAATCTTGTCTTCTGTCCTATGGAGGGACTACGGCATTGGGAATGTGCCCCACTCAACCTTGACATGGTTCTCTGGTCCTGCTCTAGTCATTTGTGTGGGAAGGCTATTAATTCTTGTTCTATAGTGTTGAACTTGTTTAGATAGCTTAAGAATCTGGGACAAAATGTAAGTAATGACATAGGCACTGGTTCTCTAATTAAAACCAGAGATCTTCCATAGCCCTCTATAAAAGACAGTGAAAACCTTTGGATGTGAAAGTTCCAGCTTCAGTGAAAGTGATAAACACTGGCTACTTAGCAACCGGGCTCAGAGAAGCTCTGGATGTTCTCTTATAATGGCATCACTTGCAGTTTAAATGTGAAAAATCATATCCCTTGTAACATTTGAGTCCAGAAACTGTTTGAACAGATGCTTCTAAGATGGGAAAGAAAGGTACACTCATATTTAAACATTTAAATATATCTGACCTACTGTTCCCTGACATTTGTCTTCCCCCATCATCCATGACTTGTTTTTCTATTAACATTGTCAGTTCCTAAAGGTTGGGTTGATTTGATTTTAGTTTTTAAGAAAGCTGAAGCCTGGGAAGTCATGCGATGAGATTACACTTGTGGAACCTGCAGATCTACAAGCCAATTGCCTGTCATCAGAGCAAACCTAGAAATGCCACTGGTAATAATAATTTCATATATTAAAAGTAAAGAAGAAGATCTCCAAGAGGAGGTCATATATATCTCCTGGGAAGTCCAAACAATAGGGCTACTACTAAAATGACTCTCTCTATTATTTCCATCAATCTGGTATGGGTGACAAGTGATAAAATGGTACCCTTGAGGCTGACCTCAAGGCCTTGGTGGGTTCATATGTGTGCAAGTAGTCCTTTGTGGAACCTGATTCCAAAATATGGAAGCTTTTATTGGTCTAAACCAGTATCTTAAACTGAATCTGGGACAAAATAGGCAATCAATGCAATGGGCAAAGTATTTTGATAGTAAGTTTAGAATTTTTGACATCCATGAACATCCTAGTGACTGCATTCTCTAATAACTGATCTTTACAATCTATAGTATATTTTCTTTTCTTCTTCTTTCTGCATCATTGTACAAGAAATCTTTGTGAATTTGAAGTGATAATACTTGAATAACTCTGTCAAAGACATTTCTAAGGTCATCATAAAGACCAAAATGTATAGCATAAATACAGGGACATAGCCAGACACATAATTTGACCCACCAGCCACAGGAAAGCTGTGTCAGGAAGCTACAGTGACTCAATGCTAAGAATAATTGCTTGTTTTGTTGTTGCTGAAGGAGAAAGTGAATATCAACCTCTTCATGACCTAAATACTCATATGCAAGTGTAAGGTCATATGTGTATACCATTGATACGATGCCATGCCAGTCATTACATTATTTGAAAAACTGTTATTGTTGCGCTCTTATAACCTTAACAATACCATTGATAACTTGGCATAAATCACTCCCAAGCTATACTGTCCGCACCCAATGAATCCCTGAAGGAAACAGGATTCTCTAAACCAGTGTTTCCCAACCTTTTTTGAGCCACGGCACACTTTTAACATTAAAAAAATCCGGGGGCACACCACCAACCAAAATGACACAAAATGACACTCTAACACAGTAAAGAACGGCTGGGGGTTGGTGGCCTGCTGGCAGCAGCTGCTGGGAGTGCCGAAGCTGGGGAGGGGCGGAGCCAGACTGTGCCATGCCCCGCCCCTACCCCCCAGCTTCACCTCTCCCAGCAGCTGCTCCAACCTTGAGGGGACAGTGCCAAGCCAGCGGTGCCAGAGCCAGCACAATGCTGGCTTGGCACTGTCCCCTCAAGGTTGGAGCAGCTGCTGGGAGTGCGAGAAGCCAGGGAGGGGCAGAGGCCCTGCCCTCCCCAGCTTCAGCTCTCCTACAGAGGAGGAGCATGAGCGGTGGACAGGCTTCAGTGGGTGGGGCTCCTCCATGCGGCTCAGCGAGTGAGGGGCGAGAGTCATGATGGGAGTCATGGCGGATTGGAGGCTGGCTGGGGACATGGCCGAAGGAGGCGGCACTCCGGTCCCTTCTTCTTTGTCTCCGCCGCCGCCCGGCCCTTCCTCCTCCCCCAAGCAGCAGGAGTTCGGCAGGAGGAGGAGGGGGGGGCAGAGCTTTTCTCGCGGCACAGCAGGAGGTCTGTCACGGCACACTAGTTAGTAAGAATTTAATATATTGTTTTAAATGTGGCTGCAATAGACTCTATATAGGTGAAACGGGAAGGGAACTCCGGACAAGAATTTCGGAACACCGCTCACGCTTCCGCACAAAAAATGAAAGTTCAATACTATACTGTCATTTCAAGAGAAACACCACTGTGAGGACTTTAAAGTATTAGTTTTGGAAAGGATCAAACCGACTCCATTCACTGACATTAAGACCAAGCTCTTTGCAACGTGAGGCTTTTTGGATCGTCAAACTGGGAACAGAAGCAACAATGAAACCCAGCATGAGGCAATCAGGCCTTAATGATCGTTTAACTATTGGCGAAGTCTTGCTGTAAATTACCTGTGTTTAGCATACAGTTTACTATAGCATATAATGAGTGCCTTTTAGTTTCATTCCCTATCCGGCAAGATTGTTGATGGTATTTACCGAAATAATTGTGGATATATATTTGGTATGTATTTACAGCCTATACTTCTGTTAGTTCCCTTTGAACGTTGGAAATTATATTATGAGACATGAATGTTATGTATAGATATATGATGGATTGTTTTACTTTTATAGACATATTCGGATCACATTGGAAACTTAATTTGTGGAGCATTGGTCTGAAGGTCCCAGCCGAAGCCATGAGGGGCGGAAACGGCTAGACCGTCGACCAATCTGGGTTGACCACCATATGAACTATACATTATTGATATATTATTGGAATTTTTTGATTTGGACAACCCAGAGACCTTGACTCCTTGTGAAGATTATACTTTTGAGATGCAAGTTTGCAATTACCTTGATTTTGTTTCCACTGCTACCGTGTTGATATTATGACTGAAAATTAATACACCTACAATATAGAATCATTGGTTTTGAAAAGCATCTTTTGTGTTTGGCGTTCTTGTGACTCTTACGGCACACTAGTGTGCCACGGCACACTGGTTGAGAAAGACTGCTCTAAACCACACACAAAATTATTTATCTGAAAGCATTTGTTCATTTGTTTTGAATGCACCTGGACCTGCTCAAAACATTGTTTTGCTTGAGGCAAAGGATAAGGTGGCATCTATCCCATTCCCATGGTGGACAGCCTTTTCAATTTCAGCCAAGGGCAGGAAGCTTGTTTGGGAGTGAAGGACAACTACTTTGAACAGAGAAACCTATCCTCCATTGAAAATGTTCCCCACAGAAACTTGCAAGATACTATAAAAACACCAACAACAAATGCTGGAAGTGTAATAAGCAGCTGGGGACCTTTATTCACTGCTGGTGGGCATGCAGTAAAGTCCAAAAACTCTGGAAAACTATTCACAAGCATACCCAAAAAATTCTGAAGGAGAAATTTGATTTTTAAACCGAAATCTACCTGCTTAATTTAATAGAGGAAGGATTAGACCAGAATAAGGTTAAATTGTTTTACTTCATCTCGGCGACGCAAGGATAGGTACTAGCCAAAAATTGGAAAGGGAAGGATATCCATCGATAGAGGATTGGTATAATAAACTGAATGATTTAAGGGAATCCGATGAATTGTATAGTAAGGTATACGAGAGAAGTGAAAAGAAAGGGGCGGATCATGGCAATCAGTGAGGCTTACCTAGAAAAAATGATGTTAAACGAATGACCATGCATTCTGAACTCCATTGGCAAGGACACTAACAAGTAATATGTTGTATTTCAAGTACCTAATAACTCCGACGACCGAACTGGAAGATGCTCTGTTTTGTATCCATTTGTGTTCTTTCTCTCTCTTGACCCCATCACTCCCCTTCCCTCCCCCGTACTCCCTGTCCTTTTCCCTTCCCCTTACCACTTTCCCTAATTTCTTGTCTTTATTATTGTGCAAAAAAAAATATAAAAAAACATTTAAAGGGAAAAAAGAAAATGAATGCTTAGGGGGGCTATTTTTGATGTCTGTTCTGCACTACCAGGTTCCTCTGCTTGGGGAAAACTAACTTCTTCTGCATAATAAAAGGACATATGTATATGGAACTGCATTTGAAAAAGGTCACAAACATTTGAATAGTCATGACATTCTTGTACAAATTTGTTGTACTGTGTTTTGATTAATTGCCTAAGGGTTGGTGATCGGGACAGGATAGGGGATTCTGCTAGTGTACCGACCACCCGCTGCACTACAGTCTCCTTACCTGAGCTATCCGGTCGTCTCAGGCTTGGCCGTGGAGTCCCAACGGCTCATTGTGCTGGGAGACTTCAACGTCCATGCCGAGACCCCTCCATCAGGGCTGGCTCAGGACTTCACATGGCGCCATAGCAACCATGGGCCTGTCAGCTAATATCAGGTCCCACCCATAGTGCAGGACACACGTTAAGATCTGGTTTTTGCCAGGGGATGGGATGAAGGTGGCGGAGTAGAGAACTGACCATCATTCCTTTGCCATGGACCGACCACCCACTGTCAGGTTTAGACTTACTGTGCCTTTCCCACCTCTGCAGGGGTGGTGGACCCATTAGAATGGTCCGCCCCAGGAGACTTATGGATCCGAATGGATTCCTGACGGTTCTTGGGGATTTCCCCGCCTCCTCAGTAAGTGACCCTGTTGAGGCTCTTGTGTGGCGTCGGAAGCGGAGCAGATCAGCTCGTCTTGGCGCCTGGTCCCCTTTTGAGGACTTATGCGCAGCAGCAAAAGCCGCACAAAAACATCTATCGCGGCCAAGGTGGCCGCCGCGAAGAACCGTCCAGCGGAACTGTTCGAGTCGTTAGGGGTCTTGCAAACCCGCCACAGTGCGAGATCCCTGACGGCTCGGTGGTACGCTGTGAAGAATTTGCTAAGGCCTTCGGATAAAGTGGCGCTGATCCGTTCCGATTTCGATACCACTTTAACGGCAGTCTCTGAGGATGTGATTTGAGCATCTGCTTGTCCGGTTTTAATGGATTCGTTTCAATTGGTTCAGCTCGAGGATGTGGACAAGATCCTTGAGAGGCGAGGCCCACTACATGCATCCTAGACCCTGCCCATCCTGGCTGATCAAGGAAGCCAGAGGGGGTTTGGCAGAGTGGGTGAAGGTGGTGGTTAATGCCTCTCCTTACAGGAGGGCAAAATTCCAGCCAGCTTAAAGCAAGCTGTGATAAAACCGCTGTTGAAAAACCATCACTGGACCCCACTCAATTAGTGAACTATCGGCCAGTTTTCCAATCTCCCTATTTGGGCAAAGTCATGGAACGTGTGGTGGCTTCGCCAACTCCAGGGGTTCTTGGTAGACACTGATTATCTTGACCCGGCACAGTCTGGCTTTTAGGCCGGGACATGGTACTGAAACAGCCTTGGTCGCCTTGGTAGATGATCTACGCCGGGAACTCGACAGGGGAGTGTGTCCTTGTCTGGTTCTGCTGGACCTCTCAGCGGCTCGATACCGTTGACCACGGTATCCTTCTGGGTCGCCTTGCAGACATGGGGCTTGGGGGTACTGCTCTGCAGTGGCTCCAATCCTTCCTGGAAGGTCGTACCCAGAAGGTGTCATTGGGTGACACCTGTTCGGCCTCCACAGCCGTGGTCCTGTGGAGTCCCTCAGGGTTCAGTTCTGTCCCCGATGTTATTCAACATCTACATGAAACCGCTGGGAGA
>JARBWK010000010.1:48705977-48747648 GCA_030556195.1 Anolis apletophallus
GACAGCAAAGACGACGACGAAGACGTTTAAGACGACGAAGACGGCGGCGAAGATGATGACGACTCCGAAGGCGGCGGCGAAGACGACGACGGCGAAGACGGCGGCGGCGAAGACGAAGACGGCGGCGAAGACAACGGCGACGACAAAGACGACGAAGGCGGCGGCGGTGAAGGTGACGAAGAAGACGGCAAAGACTACGACAAAGATGACGAAGACGAAGACGGCGATGACGAAGGTGACGACAACGACGAAGACGGCGACGGCGACAAAGACGGCGGCGAAGCCGGTGGCAAAAGCGGCAAAGGCGGCAAAGGCGGCAAAGGCGAAAACGGCGACGAAGACGACGGCGACAACGGCGAAGACGATGGCGATGAAGATGACGATGGCGACGAAGACGGCGACTAAGACGCCGACGGCGGCAAAGATGGCGGCGGCGAAGACGGCGGTGGCGAAGACGGCGGTGGCGAAGTCGGCGGCGAAGACGACGAAGACGAAGACGGCGATGATGAAGGTGACAACGACGATAAAAACCGCACCGGCACCGACAAAGACGGTGACGTGGCGCATGAAAACGCATCGGCATTTAAGACGGCGGCGATGGGCGAAGGCGGCGAAGATGGCGATGGCGATGGCGAAGACGACGAAGACGACGAAGACAAAGACGACGACGACGAAGACGTCGACAAAGACCACGACGAAGACGACGAAGACGAAGACGATGAAGACGAAGGTGACAAAGACCACGACGAAGACGAAGATGACGACAATGGCGATGAAGCCGACGGCGGCGACGAAGGCGGCGGCGACAACGAAGGCACCGACGACAACGGCGAAGACGACAGTGGCGCCGAAGACCTCGAAAGCGCCGAAGACGATGCCGAAGACGACGACGATGAAGACGACGACGAAGACGAAGAAGACGAAGGTGGTGGCGGTGGTGGAGACGAAGATGACGAAGACGACGACGAAGACGACGACAAAGACTAAGACGGCGACGAAAACGAAGAAGACGAAGGTGGTGGCGGCGGCGGAGACAAAGATGACGAACATGACGACCACGAAGATGGCGACGAAGACGATGACGACGCCGGGCGGTGAAGACGACCTAATTAAGACGACGAAGACAAAGATGACGACAACGGCGACAAAGTCGACGGCGACAGCAAAGGCGACGGCACCTGCAAAGGTGCCGGCGGCGGCGAAGGCGGCGGCGGCGGCGGCGAAGACGACAGTGGCGCCGAAGACCTCGACAGCGCCAAAGACGACGACGAAGATGACGATGATGAAGACGACGAAGACAACGAAGACAATGAAGATGAAGACGACGAAGACGAAGAAGACAAAGACAGCAAAGACGACGACGAAGACGTTTAAGACGACGAAGACGGCGCAAAGATGATGACGAATGGGCGGCGAAGACGACGATGGCGTAAGAAAAAGACGAAGACAACGGGCGAAGACAACGGTGACGACAAAGACGATGGCGGCGGCGGTGAAGGTGACGAAGAAGACGGCAAAGACTACGACAAAGATGACGAAGATGAAGACGGCGATGACGAAGGTGACGACAACGACGAAGACGGCGACGGCGACAAAGACGGCGGTGAAGTCAGTGGCAAAAGCGGCAAAGGCGGCAAAGGCGACGACGGCGACGACGGCGACGACGGCGACGAAGATGACAACGAAGACGACCACGAAGATGGCGACGAAGACGAAGACGACGATGACGACGAAGACAAAAATGATGGCGAAGCCCACGAAGAAAAGAAGACGACGATGAAGACGATGAAGACGACGACGAAGACGACGACGGTGAAGACGACGCTGAAGATGATGGCGGCGCCGAAGACGACGGAAACGCAGGTGACGAAGACGAAGACGACGAAGACGACGATGATGAAGACAACGAAGACGAAGAAGAAGAATGGAAGGTGGCGGTGCGCGGAGGCGAAGATGACGAAGATGACGACGACGAAGACAAAGACGAAGACGACGGCGGCGACGAAGACGAAGGTGGTGGTGGCGGCGGAGACGAAGATGACAACGATGAAGATGTAGATGACGAAGGCAATGACGACAACAGCGAAGACAACGGTGGCGAAGGCGGCGGTGAAGACGAAAGCGAAGACGGCAAAGACGACGACAAAGACGACGAAGACGGAGATGACGAAGGTGACAACGACGCCGAAGACGGCGACGGTGACAAAGACGTCGGCGAAGGTGGCAGCGGCGAAGGCGGCGGCGGTGACAAAGGTGTCGCCGACGAAGACGGCGAAGACGCCGATGAAGACGGCCACGAAGACGGCGAAGAAGACGAAGACAAAGACGATGGCGAAGACGACGAAGACGAAGACGATGGCGATGAAGACGTCGACGAAGACGACGACGAAGACGACGAAAATGAAGAAAACGGCGAAGACGACGAAGACGACGACGACGAAGACGACGACAAAGACAACGGCGGCAAAAACGGCGGTTGTGGCGAAGAGGACGAAGGCGGCGATGGTGACGAAGGCAACGGCGACAACGTGGAAGACTACGGTGACAAAGGCGAAGACGAAGACGACGACGAAGACGGCAAAGACGACGACAAAGACGACAACAACGGCGGCGGTGAAGACGACGCCGACGATGAAGACGAAGAAGACGAAGACAATGAAGACAACAACGAAGACGTTGAAGGCGACGATGAAGGCGCCGAAGGCGCCGACGAATACATCAATGAAGACGTCAACGGAGACGAAGACGTCGACAAAGAAGACGACGAAGACGACGAAAACGAAGAAGGCGACGAAAACGACGGCGAAGACAACGAAGGCGGCGGCAAAGAGGGAGGCAAAGGCGGGGGCGGCAAAGACGGCAGCGGCGAAGGCGAAGGCGACGAAGACGGCGACGAAGACAACGATGGCGACGCAGAGGCGAAGGCGGGCGACAAAGATGACGCCGACAACGAAGACGACAACGATTTAAGAAGACTTTAAGAAGACGGCGATGAAGGCGAAGATGACGACGGTGACGAAGACGGCGACAACAACGGCGACGAAAACGACGGCGAAGACGATGGCGAAGGCGACGGCGAATTCGGTGGCGGAGGCGGCGAAGACGACGGCAACGAAGACGACGAAAACGATGACATAGATGATGAAGATGACGAAGACGCCGGCGAAGACGCCGACGAAGATGAAGAAGACGAAGGTGGTGGTGGCGGCGGAGATGAAGATGACGAAGATGACGACGGCGAAGATGACGACGGCGAAGACGATGACAAAGGCGTCGGCGGCGAAGACGAAGACGACGACGAAGACGATTTACAAAGACGGCAAAAACGATTTAAGAAGACGTAAGATTGCGGGCGGGCGGTAAAGACGGGCGGCGGAGACGGCGGTGACGAAGATGACGATGGCAACGGTGACGGCAACGACAACGGCAATGAAGACAACGTGATTTAAGGCGGCGGCGAAGACAAAGGCGAAGACAAAGAAGACGACGGCAACTAAGACGACGGCAATTTAAAACAACGGCAACTAAGATGACAGCAACGTAAGACGATGGCGGTGGTAACGGGCAACGAAGATGACGGCGAAAACGAAGACGACAGATAAAGACATCCAACAAGATGCCGGCGAAGACGCCATGTGGACGTTTAAGACGCGATGATGAAAAAGACAACGAAGATGACAGCGAAGACTATGGCGGTGAAAACGGCTGTGGTGGCGAAGGCGGCAGCGGCGAAGGCGGCAGCAAATGCGGTGGCAGCGGCAAAGGCGGCGGCGGCGAAGATCGCGGCGGCGGAGAAAAAGACGAAGACGAAGATGACAAAGATGAAGTTGACAAAGGCGAAGACAACGACGACGATGAAGACGACGGTGAAGACGAAGAAGACGAAGGTGGTGGCGGCGGAGGAGACGAAGACGACGAAGACGAAGAAGACGAAGGTGAAGTGAAGACGAAGATGAGAAAGTTGAAGACGAAGACGACGACGAAGATGAAGATGAAGACGACGAAGACGGCGACGGCGAAGACAACGACAGAGGCGAAGACAACGGCAAAGATGGCGGTAAAGACGACGATAAAGATGGCGACGCAACGGCGACAACGGGGAAGACGACGGTGACAAAGGCGAAGGTGGCGGCGAAGACGACGACAAAGATGACGAAGACGGAGACGGAGATGACGAAGGTGACAACGACGACTAAGACGGCGACGGTGACAAAGACGTCGGCGAGGGCGGCAGCAGCGAAGGCGGCGGCGGTGACAATGGCGATGCCGACGACGTGATTTAAGACGATAAGACGCCGATTTAAGACGCGATGAAGACGACCACGAAGACGGCGATGAAGACGAAGACGACGATGACGAAGGCGACGAAGACAAAGATGATGGCGAAGACGACGAAGGCGAAGACGATGACGAAGACGACGACGAAGACAAAGAGGGACGACGCAGGACGACGACTTAAAATGAAGACAACGATTTAAGACGGCGACGAAGACGGGCATTTAAGACGCCGACGAAGACGGCGACGAAGACGACGAAGACGAAGAAGACGGCGAAGACGAAGACGAAGACGACGACAAAGACATCCAACAAGATGCCAATGAAGACGCCGACGTGGACGCCGACGAAGACGATGATGATGACAAAGACGAAGAAGACAAAGGCGGTGGCGGCAACGAAGAAGATGACGACGACGAAGTCAACGATGAAGATGAAGACGACGATTTAAGACGGGCGGACTTAAGACGACGACGATGATTAAGGCGACAAAGAATATGCCGAAGACGACGACGAAGGCGGCGGCGAAGACGACGACAACGACAGCGGCGAAGACGCCGACGACGATGAAGACGATGAAGACGAAGACAACGAAGACGACAACGAAGACGACGAAGGCACGAAGGCGTCGACGAAGACGTTGATGAAGACGGAGACGAAGACGTCGACAAAGACGTCGACAAAGAAGACGACGAAGACGACGAAGACGACGGAAACGAAGACAGCGACGAAAACGATGACGAAGACGATGAAGACGGTGGCGAAGGCGGCAGCGGCAAAGACACCAGCGGCGGCGGCAAAGGCGAAGGCGACGACGGCAATGAAGACTGCGGCAGCGACGAAGACAACGATGGCGACGAAGATGGCGGCAGCTGCGACAAAGACGAAAAAAGATGACGACGATGAAGATGACGACGAAGACGAAGAAGACGAAGGTGGCAGCGGCAGGCAGAGACGAAGATGACGACGACGAAGTCGACGACGACGACGAAGATGAAGACGGCGACGGGGCGTGGCATGTGCTGGAGCTTTGAATAGACGTTCCACAAGAGGGCACCAGATGAAACTTTTGAAAAAGTGCCGGTGAAACCTTCAATCCCCCACCCCCCCTGTTGAGACTGGGACTATCTGATGGAGGAATTAGTGCTGATCAAAAAGAGGTAAAGATTGGTATCTTTGAAAGAAAAGAGGAGTGGATGGGAGCGGATTTAAAATCAGACTGAGAAAGTCAGGAAGGAGATAAAGATGGCAGACTCGGCAAATGCTCTCGGGGCAAAAATGGACAGCCTGGAAGGGAAAATGGATAACATTCTGGACTTCTTGAAATGTAAATTTGATGAGGTGGATAAGAAACTGGAGGGAGTGGAAAGATGCGTGGGCGAACTCAGTAAAGAAGTGAATGAGGTCAAGAAAGCATCTAAACAGTTGGAAGAGAAAGTAGAAAAAACGCATTGGGAAGAGAGGAATTGATATTTAGGAGATGGGAAAAAGAGAGGTGGAGAAATTGATGGGACCAATGAGGACCACGGTGGAAGTGTGGAGATCTTGGCAAAGGAAGATAGCGCCGGGAGTATCAAAAGTAGCCTCCCTGGAGATCATGAACCCCGAGAGGGAGGAAAACCTGAGTAGAATAATAAGGGAATTGAGAGAGAAGGGGGTGACGCGACTGGAGCAACTAGTGGACGAAGGGGGCAGAATCAGGAGAGAGAGGCTGGAGAACTGGTTGGGAGGAAGGTGGTGGCTGCAAATCAGGGCAATATGCAACTACCTTAGGCAGAGGGAGGTGAGAGAGGCCTTGCAAAGAGAGGACACAGAATTTGAGAAGATAATCAGGGAAAAGAAGGAAGGGAAAAGGGTCCAGGTCGGAAGGATATACAAAATATTAGTAACATCAGGAGGAAGTACGGTAGAAGAGTTAACCACAATGTGGGAGAGGGAGTTGCAGGTCTCAGGAGCAGAGATGGAGAGGATAGTGGGGGATATTGCTAAGACTAAAAACACAAGAGTGAGGGAGACAAGGAGGAAAATACTGCACAAATGGCACCGCACTCGGCCCATTTGACCTATCTTTCCCAAAATATGGGTACACGGTGTTGGCACGGATGCCGAGACAAAGGAGTGTATATGCACCTATTATGGGAATGCGAGGTGGTCCAAAAATTTTGGAAAGAGGTAGAAGGGGAGATCAATAGAGTACTGAATATAAATTGGACCATCACAAAAGAGACGGCGGTGTTGGTAAAAAAAGAACAAGATGGGGGAACATCCGGAAATGAAGGTAGCGATGTTAGAAAGCGCCCAGGCGGTGGTGGTTCTAGGCTGGAAGGACTCCACCAAATGGACAATTGAGAACTGGCTGCGGTACTTGGTAGAACACATTCAATTTGAAATTATGGAAATGAGGGTTAATCAATTACAGGAGGATAAAGTGCGAGAGCTGTTGGGACGATGGGACCGGGGGAGAGGTTATATTGTTTGGAGAACCTGGGATCAAACCATTAGAAATAAGTTGGAGTTGTTGTTTAAGATGTAATGAAATGTAAAATGTCCGGAGAGCTTGCAGAAGAGAAAAGAAGAAAAAGAAGACGCAATCCTCAGCAGGGGTGGAGGGGTATGGATGTTTGTGTGGGGGGAGGGTCACATGCACAGGGCACTGTGTTTTTATGTATATGTTTGTATGGATGGTAAAATTTTTGGAAAATAATGAAATTTTTTTTTTAAAAAAGGAAATACTTCAGGTTAGGGGGTCTATTGTACAAAGCAAAGAAAGGTGTTTGTTTTATGGTTGAACACCATAATCTATTGAGAACATGGTTGGCGGTGCGTATGGCTTCTCCCCACAAGTTACTAGGTGCTTGAGCGTCCTTTAACATACATTCTTTCATGGTTTCTAATACGCCTATACATCTTTTTGCGAGGCCATTTTCCGCTGGGGAATACAGATTTGTGGTTTTATGTCGTATGCCAATTTCCTTAAGCCATTCCTGGAATTCTTTCCCACAAAATTCCCCTCCTCCGTCAGTAACTAAAGTGGATACCTTGAAAGGAAACGCTCTCTCTACCATGTGTACCCACTGTCTGAATGACTTAAAGGCTTCACTTTTGTTTTTGAGATGATACACAAGCCATATTGAGTAAACCTATCCACTATCACAAAGAAATATCTTGACCTCCCCTTCACTCTCTGGGAACGGCCCAGCCAAGTCGGCATGCACTGCTTCAAAAGGCCTACTAACTTTAACCTTGCTTTCTTTTGCAACAGAAAAAGATTTAACTTTTGATTGTTTGCATATAGAACATTCCAAGAAATTCTTACATTTCAACATTTTTAACTCTGGGCAAATATCTGCCAACTTTTCTAACCCACGGAAACTTACATGTCCTAATACCCTGTGGAAGTAGTGTGCACATGAGTCATGTAAAGGTTTGTTTAAGTTTCTGTCCACAGTTTCATCATTTCTGCTATCCAAGTTCTCACTAGTTGTTTTCGTAATCATCACCTTGGCCTTGGTTGTTGAAGTTCCATCAATATAGCCTTCCTCATAGTAACTTATAGTTCCATTGGCACTCCTAGGCCACTGCTCCCTTGCTGCAGTGCAATATTTCACCAGGTGTGTGGATTCTCCGCATCGAAAACAGCAGCGTGTTTTGGCTATCCATCTTGCAGCCAAGGTCGGGGCTTCATGGTAGTTTGCCGCATTCACCTCCAGTCGGAACGATGCCCTCTCTGGTTTGTCCTGTCGCCTCAGCTTCTCTCCAAACTGGCCTCTGCCCATTTTCTTATGTTTAACTGCAGTCATTCTGCACTCCTCCACAGATCTGTACTTCTCAGAAGACCTCGAACCCAAGCTGATTTCAGCACAATCACTGTCAACTCGCACCTGCAGCTTAGTGACAAATGGTATCTTGCAGTCTTCTTTCATGCGTCTGCAAACCAGGATCGTTAACAGTTACTCACAGGATTTTTTCAGCTCTCCTTTCCTCTCCGCTCTGGCCCCTTCTTGGGTCAAACACTGTATACATAGGAACAACACAAAGTTCCAGAGGATTAATATGCACTTCCTTCTGTGTGACTCTCGGCCCCCGAGATTACGTCTAGCCACGTCTGTTTGGCTTTCTGACAGTCACTTTCAGGATTAAATGCAGCCTCTTTTCAAAAGAACCCGGGCAGAGCTTCTGTTTGCTTTTACTCACTTTTCATTCATCATCCTCTCACAGGCTTGCTTCACTGGCTTGCATTGGTGAGCTTTGGCTACTCCGGCCATCCATCAATCTCTCCCCTCCGCATAGCTTTCCAGACACTCTCCGGTCAGCATTTCTTCGTTCCGTTACGGGCAGCAGTCCGAATACTAGAGCAGCAGAAGCGTGCTGGGCCCATAACCCTTTTGTCCGCGCGCCTTTCTCTTCCCTTGGGAAAAGGAAGCAAGTGTCCAGAATCCTGCTTTCCCATAGCAGATCTGACACTCTCCAAAGGTACACCATCTCTCTCAATAGAGTATGGCAGGTGACCAGCACAGTAGTCTGTTACACTTCTTGGATTGTAATAAGGTTTCTTATATAGCAATGTTTCTTACTGATGTTGTTCTAAAGTTTTAAATGAATGATAGATGTTTTTCCAGCCGGAAACATCCTGGCTTCATCTCTTCCTGCCATATGTTGTTGACTCTCCTTAATTGGTGTTGGTAAACATAAGGAGCCTTGTGTTGACTTTCTTCTTAATGTAATGAACCTTGTAAACATTTCCTTAACTTAAAAAGCCATTGTCTCTGATGATGTAAACACATTGTTTTCACAAAGAGTTCAACAGTTAATCACTATCACAGTTCTCATCAGCAACTTTTAATTACAGTCCATGAATTCTTCAACTCCTTCTTGTAGTTTTCCATGCTTCCTTGTGTCTTCAGTCCAATTAGGCCCCAATCATGCATCTTTAATACAATTCATTTCAAACCAAACATCATATTTATCCATAACAAAAGGCTGTGGAAGTCATTCACTCTAGTATTTTTCTGAATCAATTTGGAAACATTTTACATGACAGGTGCACATAAATAGAGAAATCATCCATGTATGTCCATCACTTGATAGCCTCCAAGTGAAAAGATGATCGCCTTCATTTATTTATTTATTACTTTGGACTTTTATGCCGCTGAACTCCATGAGGCTCGCAGCGGCTTACAAGGCCAAAAGGCAACAGATAACAAGCAATACCGTGTTTCCCCGAAAGTAAGACAGCGTCTTACTTTCTTTTCCCCCCCAAAAGTCCCCCTACGTCTTACTTTCGGGGTACGTCTTATATAACCCAAGACGTACCCCGTCGCCACGCCCACGCCGCCGCCGCCGCCGCCACGCTGCCGCAACCGGAGGTGTGCCGCGGCACACCTGCGGCACACCTCCGCGGCACACCTCTTCGCCAGGGCTCCAGGCAAGGGAGGGGGAAAGGAGCCAGGGGCGGGAGGGAAGCAGCGACGCGTCACTGTGGCTGCGATCCACCACGCCCCTGGCTCCTTTCCCCTCCCTTGCTTGAGGAAAGAAGGGAGAGGGAAAGGAGCCAGGGCGTGAGGATCGCAGCGTCACAGTGACGCGTCATCGCTTCATCCCGCCCCTGGCTCTCTTCTCCCACCCTTGGAAGGGAGGAGGAAGAGAGCCAGGGGGGGAGAAGGGACGACGCGTCACTGTGACGCGTCATCGCTCGTCCCGCCCCTGGCTCTCTTCTCCCACCCTTGGAAGGGAGGAGGAAGAGAGCCAGGGGCGGGAGAAGGGACGACGCGTCACTGTGACGCGTCATCGCCCGTCCGCCCTGGCTCTCTCTTCTCCCACCCTTGGAAGGGAGGAGGAAGAGAGCCAGGGGTGGGGAGAAGGGACGATGCGTCACTGTGACGCGTCATCGCTCGTCCCGCCCCTGGCTCCTTTCCCTCCCTTGCCTGGAGCCCTGGCGAAGAGGTGTGCTCATGGGAGGTGTGCCGCAGGTTGCGGCGGCGGCGGCGGACGAGGTCTTATATACGGGGTATGGCTTATATAAGCCGACCCCCCAGACACCCCCGATACGTCTTACAATCGGGGGTGTCTTACTTTCGGGGAAACACGGTAGGTAACGGACAAGACAATACAACAACCGAAGGGGTAGGGGAAGGGAGCAGAGTCAGGTTCAGGACGTAGCAGGGATGGTCCGGGGCCTAGCTTGGACCCACTGAACCATCAAAGGATAGGAGGCTGGGAGGTCTTAAGGAGGAACCCCTCCGCTGGCCGCAACAAAAGAGTGTGGGCCGGCTTCCTCCGTCCCGGAGCCCAGCAGGAGAAGCCGGGCATAGTGAAGAGGTGTTGTTTATCGGCCTCCAATGTGGCCGGCCGCTGCGCTCAAAGCCTGAACCCCAGAAGGTTCTAGGACGGAAGAACCGCCTAGGCCTGGGCTCAGGGGCGGAGGGGTTCTTCCCTTCCTGGTGGCTGGGCGAGCAAGCGAAGAGTCTGGGATGTCGGTGGCCCCGACACTGAAGGTCTCTGGGGGCGGGGGTCGAAGAGAAGGAGGTTGGTGCTCCTCGACTCGCGACGACGCCTCCTCCGGCGGCGACGCGGCTCCCGCTCGGGGTGTCTGCACGAGGTGTTGTCCTCCAGGTTGGCTGCCCTCAGAGTTGTCCCTCTACGAACTGGGCCACCAGTCTTACCCTGGTCACCAGCCGGTGACGGGACAGACGGTGGTCCGGGCAGGGATTTCGGGGCTGCCACCAGCAGACGACATGTCCTGCGGCAGGGCCGGGCCCCAGGGGCCCTTGCCAGCACCTGGGAGATGTTGAAGACCTCCGGAGTTGCTGGCCGCGCACCCGACAGCAATGGGTGCTCCGGATCAAGGGGGCGGGGTCGAGACGCTCAGCATCGGGGGCGGGGGCGGGGTAGAAGACGCCGAGCGGTTCGGGCCAGGTGCCATCTTGGGGGGCTCGGCCACCGCCCGCTCCTCCCAACCTGGGGGGGGTCTCGCGCCCTAGCGCCCTCCATGGGCTCCACCACGGGGCCTGCGTAATTCCCACCACGGCCTCGGCTCCAGCCGGGGGGCTCTCTTCGAGGGGGGGGGCTCTCCCTCGATGGTCCAGGCGGCGGGATTCGGGGAGGGGGAAGCCTGAGCGGCAACTCCAAAGGCCCCGGAGTCCAGGGGGCCTGGCACGCTCGAGGGCCGCTCATGCAGGGGAGCAGCCGCGGGTGCCCCGCTCACCCTCCTTCGTCCTTCCTCTCCTCGGTCGTCCTTGCCCACTGCTCCACTCTCCGCCGCCCCAAGGCCCATGGAGGTGTACCGCGACGCCAGCGTTGGCACCAGGCTGTCCAAGCTCCCCAAACAGGCGGTCAGCTGCTCAACCAGCTGGTCGAGGTGCAGGAGGAGGCCGGTGAGGTCTGGCGGCACCACCCGGTTGGTAGCGGGTTGCTCGCCAGTGTCCCCATGACTGGCACTGGGGGGGGGGGGAGACCCGGCCTCCTCCAGGCCCGGCCAGGGAACGGGGGACCAGGTCAGACACTTCGGGGGGATCGCCATGGCCATTTCAGGCCCTCCAGACCCTCCAGGGCCAAGGAACTTCCCCCGGATGTCGCTGTGTCCCTCAGGCCCGCCAGGGCTCTAAGGACCGAGGCCGGCACCCGGACAGCCCCCAGGGCAAACTCGGCATCGGCCTGCAAGGCTTCGAGAAGGGGGAGGGGGTGGTTCGGGGCCTCCAGCAGCAACCGAATGTCCCCCCCCCAAGTCCTGCAAACCTAGGAAGTCATTCCTCTCGCATAGGGCACCCCCCCTCAGCAGCGGGGGCGCCATGCGAGAAAAGTTGCTAGAGGCTCGGCGGACCTCGGCGTTCAGATGCCTGCTCGACGACGCCATCTTGCTTCGATAAGGATCCATCAGAGATATAACATTTAGAGATGTATCACCAGAAATATAAAGTATATAGACATGTCACTAGAGATATAACATGCACAGACACACCAGTGGAGATATACATATACGTATAACTGGAGATATAATGTGCACAGATGAAGCACCACAGATATGACATGCATATATGAAACCACCATTAGAGATCACTGGCACAATATACACAAAGATTTCCCTTAAATTAAAAGAGATGTCTATCAACAGAAATTATCTATCACATTCAGACTACATTGACTACTGAAAAATAAATGATTGATAATCAAGTAATGAGAAATCAGTTGATGAACATGCATAGATGAAGCAGGAGATTTACATTCAGACATCCTATAAAATTAAAAAGGTAGGGACAGTAGAAATGGTTTCAAACATCAGAGTTTTGTGAGTTCTCTTCACAAAATGATAGTAACATGGATCACAAACAAAAGGTTACATATATCATTGTTTCCATGTCTGACTAGAATTCTTTTGATGTTGCTAATGCAGATATTGCCATTTGTGTCTTATAGACCTGCGGCCTTGAAATAAAGTTGTTATAGCAACAGGCTGAAATGTTATAGAGCTTTGATTCCTCAGCTATAGTGCAATGGCTATAAATAATTACCCACAAAAGAGTTTAAAAGCTTATACATATCTTTGTGCATCAAACTGTGAAATAATGGACAGAAAGATCATTTTCTGAAGGAATTGAATCTTAAAGATGTGACTTCAGAGAGACATGCATTACTGAGAGACATTATTAATATACCTAGATACAAACATGAGATAATCCTTTATAGTGGAAGGAAGTTGTTCTGCAAGAAAGAAGTGTATACAAAAACATACATTTTCAAGACTTTGCTTCCTTGTTTGTGTAAAGCCCTTCTCAATACTTTTGCTATTAAGAGATAATTATGGCTCATAATTTGAACTTAGTCAACAATCTATCACCATACCTTGGGCAAAAAGGTTGAACATTCACTCCATCCAAAGAAATGGGATTTTAAAAAAGTCAAATGGATATTTCTGGCTTGGCTAGACTCTCATACTTTGAAATACATCTTCATACCTGAATTCGGGACAGACAGGTTTAAAAATGAAAGAGCAATGCTGGCGATGCCATCAATATTACTCATTTGCTTTCAGAAGGAGAGACAGGAAGAAATATCAGGAGGCTTTTCTTCCCATCTAGACCGCCATACTTGGAAAAGGTTTTAGGATAACATATTTTTACAGAACATGGTTTGTGAAGGTGACATTCACAGTTACACATTAATAATTAACAAATGATATTTCCAAACAAGCCCAAAATGTCAAGTGTTCCATTCAAAATGAACCACTGAATCCCTGTAATCAGGGAGTGAAATGATGAATGGAGATCTAATACATAAGTAATAGCCATAATGCCAAAGGGTCAAAGAGAAAACTAAAAATAGAAATAATAAATCGTATTGGAAGCAATTGGCCAATACACTAAACATTATCACAATGGAGAGGAATGGATTTCTAGAATTTGACACACACTGTGAAACTAAACAATGATTTTGCTATTAAAAATGCAGAACTTTAAAAGTGTAGTGTAGTGGTTCATTATTGTTATCTATGGCATGATTTACACAACCATATAATCCAGTTTTAGATTGTGGATTAACTGCATTGAACAGGATTATAGGTGTAAACTCTTGGCTTTGCCATTTTCTCTCCTCTGCTTTAGTTCCCACTGTTTAGGTTTTCCCAATAATGTAGATACCTTCCTTTGTATTAGCTTTTGGGTGGAGCATAAAAAAACCCCTAAAGGCCAACGTTAGTTGGTCTATTCCATTTGCCTGTAAAGAGCTCTTTTGCTATACTCATTTTTTGGCAACAGAGCTACAGAGAATAGAGACTTGGAAATTGTCTGGTAATTCTAGGCCCAAGCAATAAAAAAACAGGCATCCGTAGCACTTGCATTTGGTAGTATCCATATACCACCAGTCCAAGGGACAACAGAAGCTTTTGATCAGCTTTAGGTTCCCAAGGAAGAAGATTGAGACAGTTTATATCCATCGCTTTGTACCAGAGGCAGGAAACTTTCAAAGACTCCAGAGAAATGACTCCAACCAGCAAAATCTCTTTTTGTAATGTATTGTATTGTTTCAAGTTATCCTATAATAGTCCCGGGTGGAGTTAACCCTTTATTCAACTTGTTTTCAGTAAACTCATTTTGGTTATCTTTTCACCTTGCCTAAAGTCTTAATTTTAACAGAATGTATCAGATAGCCTCCGAGTAAAGCCAGACACTAGTTTTTTCCCAAAGGCCTGGCATGCCATTACAATAGGGCAGTGTAGACTCATATAATCCAGTTCAATGAAGCTATTCTGCATTCTGAAACTAGATTATATGACTGTGTAGGTCCAGTCTAAATCTCCCAAGAACAGTCTAGCAAATGAAACAGGCACCAAGCAGAGCAATCCTTGTGCATGATAGGAAGCAATCCTAACACCTCCTGGAAGCTTTTTGATTTTTTTCTGAATCTATAGCAAAAATGAAAGAGGACCTGGCACTCACAAGCCTTTCTCTATTTTTGAAAATCATTTTTCTCCGATTGCAAAAGGAGGAGGAGGAGGGCCTTTGTCTCTCTTCCAAAATTCAGACTCAAGGCAGCTAAGGGGATTCAAGGATATCCTGTGCCAACACTTTCCCCCTTTCTTGACATAAGAGAGGTGAAAGTTATGGAGGGGATCTATAGGAGAAGAGAGGGAGGATCCAAGTTAAAATCCATCAAAATGATATCGACCATTGGATTGTGAGACCTGTTTTTACTCTATGGTCCTGGTTTTGGTGAGGGGTGGGGATGGGGAGACTATATGGACAGAACAGGAAGATCTAAATCCAGGTCCTTTAAGGTGACATGGACCCTTGGATTGGGATACCTGCTCAACCCTGGGCACTCTTCCTGGTGACACTAGACTGTGCAGTCAAAGCATTGTCAAGCCTTTCCTGTCTTGAGCAAATAGATGCTGGTTTTACTCCTCTTTGAATTTTCAGCACACATACTAGTCTGATGCACAGACCTTGACAGTCTTTAAGCTTTATTTTGTGTGTGCTTTTGGAATGCACAAAAAGTGCAATAAATAGAAGTGATTGTGGTGATTCTCCTACTCCAAAGATGAACACAGAAGGAACTGCCCAACCAAAATGATAATTTCATAATTGCTGAAAAGAACCTTCATTGGTGTATACTTCTTATCTTTTTGCAAGCTTCCTGGACATTTTTTTTCTAGGCTGAATAGTAAAGGAAAGTTCATGTATGTGATCAGCAACTTCTTTTCCCCACAGTATGTTTGCAATTTGCAGCAGGGCTGAATTTATGGAGCTCTTATGTGTCTTCTCTGTGGATATTTGGAGTATGAACAAGAGAGGCCATTTGCCAATGTGCGCCAGGCTTGTGTTGCTAATTTAGTATAAGCATAATCAATAGGTGTATATCTAATGTTGTCTTTGGCCAGAGAAAGTGAAACCACAGCGGATCAGGTTCTATCCCCTTCCGGCAGCTCCCCAATTTGGAATAGAAATCCTATTACATAAGTGGAAATCCACTTGTGTACTATGGAAAGATGCCCAAAGAGGTTTAATTGTGAACGGTTGTAAATTAGCATGGATTTTCTTCTGCAATTTGTCCACCAGGGGGCATTCAGAAATGTACTTCTATGTCCTTTGACAGTGTCTGGAATACTAGGGGAAAAAATAAACCTAAATATCCCCAAGCTAATTAACTGGCCTACAAAGAATTTAAACTCCACTGGTGTTTTTATTCAAAATTATTATGAAAAGGTGCGCTTCTTTCTTTTCTTCTTCTTCTTCTTTTTTGGTGGTCCCTATATCACCCACAGGTTTTTTGTGTCTCTAATTTGTATACCAAGTAAAAGTTGGTTCTCTGTTACAAAGGCACAGTGATGTTGACACTGCTAAAAAAATAGAAATCAGATTTTTAAAAAAATGTTTAATGTCACCTCTGAAATTCTGTTTCCATTGTATTTTCCCCCAAAAGCTGTGGCTGATAGGGATGTGGGTTGTTGTTTATTTGTTCAGTCACTTCCAACTCTTCATGACCTCATGGACCAGCCCATGCCAGAGCTCCCTGTCGGCCGTTGCCTCCCCCAGCTCCTTTAAAGTCAAGCCAGTCACTTTGACGATACCATCCATTCATCTTGCCCTTGGTCAGCCCCTCTTCCTTTTTCCTTCCATTTTCCCCAACATCATTGCCTTCTCCAAGCTTTCCTGTCTTCTCATTATGTGGCCAAACTACTTCATCTTTGCCTATAATATCCTTCCCTCCAGTGAGCAGTCAGGCATTATTTCCTGGAGTGTGGACTGGTTTGATCTTCTCACGGTCCAAGGCACTCTCAGAATTTTCCTCCATCAAAGGGAGAACTTGGAAGAGATCTCTGGCTTATCTATTACAAATAAGGTAAAATACCTGGGAGTAGTTATAACACCAAAGAATAACGATCTAATTAAAAATAATTATGAGTCTAAGTGGCGACAAATAAAGCAAGATCTCCAAAAATGGGGTCATCTTAAGCTCTCACTCCTCGGGAGATTATCCCTGATAAAAATGAATGTCCTCCCGAAATTTCTATTTTTATTTCAATGCCTCCCAATTCTGGGAAATGACAAACCCCTTCAAATTTGGGAGAGGGAATTGAGAAAATTTATTTGGAAGGGGAAACAGGCAAGAATCAGTTGGAAAAACCTAATTGACGATAAAGATAGAGGTGGTTTTGGAGCCCCGGACCTCACTACTTATTATAGGGCCTGCACATTAGATTGGGTCACAAAATGGACAGCATTGGAGGATACCCAGCTCCTGGCACTGGAAGGTTTTGACCTGAGGACCGGGTGGCATGGGTACCTTTGGTATCATAAAGTAAAAATTGAAAGAAATTTCAATAATCACTGCGTTAGGAAGCCACTACTGAGGACCTGGATGAATATTAAGGAGGTGATGTTTAGAAAAACTCCTAGATGGCTGTCTCCCCAGGAGGCGCATTTCAGGAGACAGTATGAAAAAAGTAAGTGGTTAAGATATGAAGTAATTCTCAAGAGTTCGGACTCTGGCCCAATTATGAAGGAGTTAGACGACCTAAAAAAATTAGATGAATCTATGAATTGGTTCCACTATAATCAGATCCACGAAATTTACAAGAAAGATAAAGAGTCAGGATTTGAGGACAAGGGGCATATATGGGATAAAATAACATCAAAAGTGAAGGGAAGAATAACCATCCTATATAAGTACCTTTTACAATGGAAAACAGGAAACTGTTAAGAATTGTATGGTAAAATGGGCCAGAGACCTCGGTCAGACAATTCACATGAAATATTGGGAAAGATACTGGAAAGTACATCTGAAACTTCTATATGCTTATGACCTGAAAGAGAACGCCCTTAAAATCCTGTACAGATGGTACCTCACTCCATATTGTATAGCTAAGTTCAACAATAAGTGTAGTAATAAATGCTGGAGGTGCCGCAGCGAGACGGGGTACTTCCTCCATATGTGGTGGGGCTGTAGAAAGATTCAAAAATTCTGGGTAAAGGTGTATGGCGTGATAAAGAATGCTCTGGGGATAGAGTTTCCGTTCAAAGCGAGATACCTATTGCTGGGTCTATTGGACTTTGAAATAGGCAAAAACGAGGAAAATTTTTTGTTTATTGCATTACTGCAGCAAGGATGGTAATTGCCAAGCGTTGGAAGGACGAATCCCCTCCGAAAGTGACTGATTGGATTCTTAAGCTGCTAGAAGTGAAGAATATGGACAGCCTAACAAATGCAATGACGCATCAGTCAGATGCCACAGACTGGTCGGCCATAATAGATTATGTAAAAGGACATAAGGACCTAAAGGACTGCTTTTGTGTAGATGTATGAAAATCATGGTCTTGGAGCGGCTGGATTTATAATTTAAGAGATTGGGGTGTTTGTTAAGGATCATATAAGAGTTAACAGACTTTGGGGCGGGAGGATGGTAGTGGAAGTCGACTGATGTATAAGAGGCTCCTCGCAGGGGGGGGGTTGGGGGGGAGGGACAAGGGGGGGAGGGAGGGAACAGCGGGCTGGTTTGTTTGTTTTTTTATTATTGTTTGAAATCCAATAAAATGCATTTTTTAAAAAAAAAAGAATTTTCCTCCATCAACACAGTTTCAAAGCATCTATCTTCCTTCACTCAGCCTTCCTTATGGTCCAGCTCTCACATCCATAGGTTGCTACGGTGAATACCATTGCTTTAATTATGCGGATCTCCATTGCCAGTATGATGTCTCTACTCTTCACTATTTTATCAAGATTGGTCATTGCTCTCCTCCCAAGAAGTAAGCGTCTTGATTTCCTGGCAGCAGTCCATGTCTGCAGTAATCTTTGCACCTAGAAAAACAAAGTATGTCACTGCCTCCGTGTTTTCTCCCTCTATTTGCCAGTTATCAATCAGTCTAGTTGCCATAATCTTGGTTTTTTTATGTTTAACTGCAACCCAGCTTTTGCAATTTCTTCTTTTTTCACCTTGGTTAGCAGGCTCCTCAGCTCCTCCTTGTGAGGAGCTTCACACATTTACCATTGTCTAAAAGAAATATGGCTATCATATTGGCCAAAGCTAATACACAAAATACATTATTTTGAAAAATGAAAAAATATATTATAAAGGGGATTCAAAATGCTTTTAAATTAACAGTCTTCACACCTGCTTCCAAAGAAGTGAGCCCTATAAGTTCCATTCATCATATAATCGATTCAGTTGAAGACCCTGCATCAGTTCCATCATTCGGTCTTAGCTATTGCCTAAGATTATCTTTCTTGTTGGAGAATAATGATTTTTTCCCATCTCCTTGAAGTACAACATAATAGATCTCTGCGTTATCCTACATATATATGGTTTCCATGGAATGGCTGATAGCTGCATCAAAACCTCACCAAATTTTAAATTCAGCTTTTACATCTCAAGGAAGATAAAACCTTGTGATCCTTTATCATTCCATTCCCCTAAACTAGCTTTTAATGTCAATTTCTGAGAAAATGACTGTGAGCTTCAAAAGCTTGTGTAATGTATTTTGCACTTTTTTGGTTTGCTTAATAAAGGTATTACTGCAGCTTGTCTTTTGGATTTTACTATCTTTTATTGCATTTCTAACACAACTACCATACTATAGTATATCTTTAGAATATCATTAGAAGCAGTACTGTTAATGCTAATTAATGTTAAAATGTTGGGGGCAAGTTAATTTGTTAATTGAAATTATGTGTTTTTGAAAGAGTATTTATTAGTTAATTAGTTGAAATGCTAGATTAACCCCTTGAGGTATCCTGGCCCCATAATATGAAATCCTGGTATTCGTTATTTGATGAAGTACTTAGAAATCTCTGCTATAATTAAATGGATACACTAGAACTCTTTAACAGAACGTTCTAAATAACTTATTGAACTATGAATCCCAGGATTCAGTAAGATGAAGCCATGATATTTTAAATGCTTTTGAATCACTAGAACTGTATAGTATATGTTCACTTTTAATATTATTGTGTGTGTGTGTGTGTGTGTGTGTAAATCTGCCCTTTCAACTGTAAGGTAGTGAAAAAGATAGGATTGAATGCATAAGAGTTCATAGCACATTATATGAGCTCAGCTCAGAATAGAAGCATATAAATTACTCTGTATTTTTTCTGGTCTGTATAACCTTCCTTATATTTTTAATTCAGAGTACTAACATGCTTATTTTGTGGGATGACAACTGCCAACACCCTATGCTGCCCATTTTCAGAGGAATGTGTTGCAAACAAAAAAAAGGAGAGGTTAGTATTCAGAGCAGCTATAACAGTCTTATAGATTAGAAGGAGACAGAGAAATTTGAGAAAGGCTGGCTGCACCACACCAAGTTTCCTAATTAAAATAGTTACTGAAAAACTCTCTTGTTTGAAATGGTGCTACTCAATGCCAAGTTGATGAAATTGCTATCCAGGATTGAGTTCTGAATGAGCATGACCACTTTGCCCATATCATATCCCAGGTTGCATGGTATTCGGTTAGAATTCAATCTTTTCAGCTTTGTCGCTGGGGTTTTCTGTTTATCCACAGGCAACACGAATGGGTATTGCCTGCTAGAGAGGCAAAGCTGTAGTGGTTCTTCAGGATGCCATCTCTTTGGCCAGGTGCATTGAGCAAGTGTTATTTGAAGGTAAGAAGCTGGAAGAGGTTAGGGTTCGGTTGGTGTGGCACATACACTCTCCCTTCCTGAGCTAGCTTGAGTTGGCTTGGGTGAAATTGGAGTCCCCTTCATTTAAGGCACTGCAAAACATCATGATTTAATGGACTTTATTGCATGTGGTAGGAAAACCTGCCTTGAAGCTGGACAGTCACTTTGGTGATGGTCCCGATCGAATCAACACATTGTGTTTCCTGCTGATGGTTTGCCTCCTCTCTGTGATTGACTCATTTCCAGCTATTGTTGAGTGAAACAGAAAATATAGATAGTAGTTGAGTCAACAGAAAAGATAGATAGTAGTAGTCGAGAGGTAGGACATGGTAGGCCTTCTATAAATGATCACAAACAGCCAAAGTTGAAAGTGCACCAGAGAAATAAATATAAATGTCTGTACGCAAACGCTAGAAGCCTTCGAACAAAAATAGGGGAGTTGGAATATTTGGCAAAAGAAAAAAATATTGATATTATTGGCATAACAGAAACCTGGTGGACGGAGGAAAACAAATGGGACACAAAGATTCCAGGTTATAAACTGTACAGGAAAGACAGGAGAGGGAAAAATGGTGGCGGTGTGGCCTTGTACATAAATGAAGAGCTAGAATCTCATGAATTAGAACTTGAAGAAATTTCAAACTCACCTACAGAAACATTGTGGATAAAAGTCCCAGGACAAAAAACTAATCTAGCACTAGAGATCTGCTATCGCCCTCCCAACCAAACTCCAGAGGCAGACTGCTATCTGGAAAATGAAGTTAAACAGGCCTCAAAAAGAAATACATTAGTCATAATGGGGGACTTCAACTATCCCCAAATAGATTGGCCAAATTCTTGTTCTACGCATGAAAGAGAGACAAGGTTCCTCAATATGCTAGCTGATTATTCCCTTGAGCAGATGGTCATGGAACCAACCAGGGGAAAGGTGATCCTGGACTTGGTGCTAACTAATGAATAAGATCTCGTTCAAGATGTCCTTGTAACTGAGCCCATAGGTACCAGTGACCATAACACAATAACCTTCAACGTAAGTTTGGATAGCAAACTGTCAGTGAAAACTAACACGGAGACATTAAATTTTCACAAAGAGAATTTCACCAAAATGAGAAAAATTGTAAAGAGCAAACTAAAAGGAGCAGTAAAAAAAATCAAATCCCTCCAAAATGCTTGGAAACTGTTTAAAAATACCTTAAAACAGGCCGAACTAAAATGCATTCCAATAAAAAGAAAGAGGCATGGAAAGGCCAAAAGGACACCAGTATGGCTTACAAATGAAGTAAAAGATGTGATTGGAAAGAAGAAAAACTCATTTAAGAAATGGAAGGCTCTTCCTACCGAGGAGAACAGAAAGGAACACAAGCTCTGGCAAACTAAATGCAAAGCAACAGTCAGGAAAGCCAAGAGAGATTTTGAGGCACATATAGCAAAGAATATTATAAAAATAACAAAAACTTCTTTAAGTACATCAGAAGCAGGAACCCAACTAGAAAAGCAGTTGGGCCACTCGACGACAATGGTCAGAAAGGGAAAATCAGTGAAGACAAGGAGATTGCTGAGCGGCTAAATGACTTCTTTGCCTCCGTTTTCACACAGGAGGACAGACAACATATGCCTGCAGCTGAGTCAGTTTTTTCAGGGAGGGAATTAAAAGAATTAAAACAGATAGAGATAAACAAGGAGGATGTTCTCACATGCCTTGATAAATTAATGTCAACAAATCACCAGGTCCAGACGGCATCCACCCCAGAGTTCTTAAGGAACTCAAGTGTGAAATTGCTGAACTTCTAGCCAAAGATATATAACCTTTCTCTAAGATCAGGCACTGTACCGAGGACTGGAGGTATGCAAATGTAACACCGATCTTCAAGAAAGGATCCAGAGGTGATCCAGGAAATTATAGACCAGTCAGTTTAACCTCAGTTCCAGGCAAAGTGATGGAAACCATTATTAAAGAAAATATTACTAGGCACATAGAAAAACAGGCATTGCTGAAAGAAAATCAACATGGTTTCTGCAAAGGCAAATCATGTCTTACTAACTTGTTAGAATTCTTTGAGGGTGTAAATAAACACATAGATAAAGGGGACCCAATTGATATTGTTTACCTTGACTTTCAAAAGGGTTTTGACAAAGTCCCTCACCAAAGGCTCCTAAATAAGCTCTTCAGCCATGGAATCAGAAGACAGGTCTTGTCCTGGATTGGAACCTGGCTAAACTGTAGGAAACAAAGGGTGGTAATAAACGGACATTTCTCTGGGTGGAAAGAGGTGAGAAGTGGCGTACCCCAAGGTTCAGTTTTGGGTCAGTTACTTTTTAATTTATTCATTAATGATCTGGATGTAGGAGTGAATTCTGAGGTAGCAAAGTTTGCAGACGACACTAAATTGTTCAGGGTAGTTAAAAATGAAACTGATTGTAAAGAGCTCCAGAAAGATCTCTCGAAATTGAGTGAATGGGCAACAAAGTGGCAAATGCATTTTAACCTAAACAAGTGTAAAGTCATGCACATCGGGGCAAAGAACCCCAAATACACTTATCAACTGATGGGATCAAAGCTTTCTGAGACAAACCAGGAAAGGGATGTTGGGGTTTTGGTGGACAGCTCAATGAAGATGTCAACCCAGTGCGCAGCAGCAGTGAAAAAAGCAAATTCTATGCTAGGCATGATCAGAAAGGGAATCGAAAAGAGGTCAGCAAATGTTGTATTACCTCTCTACAAATCTATGGTAAGGCCACATTTGGAGTACTGTGTACAATTCTGGTCTCCGCACCTTAAGAAGGATATAACGGAACTGGAAAAGGTACAGAAAAGGGCAACAAGAACGATCCAAGGGATGGAGCGGCTCCCTTATGAAATCAGGTTGCAACGCCTTGGTCTTTTCAGCCTTGAAAGACGGCGTTTAAGAGGTGACTTGATCGAAGTGTATAAAATCATGCACGGGATAGCAAAGGTGAATAAAGAAAAATTATTTTCTTTGTCACAAAACACTAGGACTAGAGGGCACTCCCTGAAGCTCCAAGGTAGGAAAATTAGGCCTAATAAAGGGAAATATTTCTTCACCCAGAGGGTCATTGGGTTATGGAATTTACTTCCAGAAGAGGTTGTGACAGCTGTCAGCCTGAACAACTTCAAGGCAGGATTAGACAGATTCATGGATACCAAGTGTATCGGTAGTTACTGAAAAGGGCATTCAAGTGCCACCTCGGAGTTGGTTGAGGTAGGCAGGATTTCCCTGGGTACTGGTTGTGGGGGGTCGGGAGCAGGTTAGGGTTTTGCCCTCCCTTCTGCTCAAGATCCCCGTGTACAACTGGGGGCCACTGTGTGATACAGAATGCTGGACTAGATGGGCTGAGGTCCGATTCAGCATGGCTCTTCTTATGTTCTTATGTTCTTAAACCCATCAATAACTGGCCATCCCATAATGTTCCCATCACACAAGAGCACAATGTTTCCTTGTGCGATGGGTACATTTCACTTTCATGCTAAAGGGAATCTCCTCCTGTCCCACTCCTGAGTTGTTTATTTCATATTTTAATCTAATCATTGGGTGTTTTTTGTTTTTGTTTTGCTTATCTGTGCTGGAAGTGTGAAATTGCTATATGTATGAATGTATATGTATTTGTGTGCATGTTTATAGCAATTTCACACAGAGTATGAAGGTATGCAGAAGTATAATCACAGAACCACAGATTGGCAATTAGGCACAATTGTGGAAATGAAGAAAGTTGTGATAATGAAAGTGTCCAACTCTTTTGATGATTGCATGACTGCCATGGAATAGCAGCTTTGGGCAGCAAAGTCCTATGGCCACCTTATTTAGTTAAGGTAAAAACAACACCCCCCCCCTTCAAAATAAGCAATATCATTTCATGGTGAACAACAACATGGGAGGGTAATTTTGTTATCCATTTCAAGGCATTGGCAAAAATCCGCATTAGCCATGCAATTAATACCTTGCAAATAACATCACTACCTACAACACATTACTTTCACGCTTTATTTGGGCATTACTTATGGAGGTTAACCGATTGCTGCAAAACCAGCCATCATTCTTGTATGGCTTAAATTTTTGCATACTTCCTTAAGGTGGGAAAATAAAACTATACAATTATAATTCTCTCTAAATTGCAAGTGTAACTCTATGCTGTGGGGTGAGTGAATAATTCATGTAATAAAGAAGAACTTGGTGGCAGACAATTGGCTTTCAAAATATACTTCATGTCAAAATAATTGTTAATTGGTGGTGGTGATGCATAGCTTTTAATATTAATCACAAGGTTTTTGAGAATTTCCCTAGAGAAAAGCTACTGGAAGATTCTCAGTGCTAAAAACTCACTCTTCTTCAGCATAAGCAAATCTAATTGCCTTGTTTTTGTGTAGACCCAAAGGGTGCTCAGGATTATTCACTCTGAGTTTCTGAAGAATAAAATATGCCAGGGACATGTGCTGTTTTGACAGACATTACATTTACATATGGCTCAGTTTATGTCTGCCCAACTTTAATGCAAAAATAACGGTGCACAATTGTTTTTACATATGGAGAACAAAACAGATAGTGAAGTGTCATATTTATTCCCAGTGCTATTTCCTCTTTTAGTATGGCTTTCTGGTGTGCAAATGGAACCAAAATCAGAATCCATTTTTGATTAACACTTCTGTTGCACCTAATATTGGAAAATGTTCAAGTATTTTTTTAAAAAAATTCTCCGTGTTGACTGTTGAAGGGAACACCAGAAACTGGCCAATATGAGAATGCAGACTGATGTCACACTTGTATTTTAGCTTTTCAGTCCTCACCTATCAGCCTTCAGAGACACCCCAATTGGCAGGTTTTGCCACCCATTCCCACCAGTCCAGGAAATGTCATAGGAAAAATGGCCTCAACCTCACTCTGTCTTGCATATCCTCCAAGGAGTGGACAGAGGAAACCGCAGACATGTCAGGTCAACATACTGGGATGGGCAAGACTCTGGGTGCATCTACACTGTAGAATTAATGCAAGTTGATGCTGTGCCTCTCCTAGACTTAAAATGGCTCTGGGTGCATACAATCATGGCAACAAAAAACTCACCATCTCAGATGGCATTTGGGGGAGAAAACATTATATTTTCATTGGGGAGGAAGAGAAGTAAAGTGTAGCTATCATCATAATGTCCGGCTTCCGTTCGGGGCATGGGACGGAGACGGTCCTGGTCTCCATCTCAGACCAACTCCGCTGCCAGCTCGACCAAGGCGGGTCTGCGCTGCTCGTGTTATTGGACCTCACGGCAGCGTTTGACACGGTCGACCACAATCTTTTGATCCACCGCCTGACCATGGCCGGAGTGAGGGGGACTGTCCTTAAATGGCTGTCCTCCTTCCTCCGCCAGCGGTCTCAGCGTGTGAGGGGGCGGGAGGTCTCCGAGGGCTCCCCATTAGTGTGTGGAGTCCCTCAGGGGCCATTCTCTCCCCTCTATTATTTAACATCTACATGCAGCCGCTTGCACAGCTGGTGCGGAGTTATGGGCTGGTCTGCCATCAGTACGCCGATGACACCCAGCTCATTCTGAGGATGGAGGGCAGGCCGAATGGCCCCCGATAATTTCCAACATTGCTTCGAAGCCATTACTGGATGGCTGCGAGCCAGTAGGTTGATGGTGAATCCGGCGAAGACGGAGATCTTGTGGCTGGGTGGCCCGGGCGGGGTGGGTGCCCGGCTTCCGACCCTGGACGGTGCGGCGCTGCATCCAGCGCCGTCTGTGAAGAGCCTGGGTGTCCAGTTGGACTCCCAGCTGACCATGGAGGCCCAGGTCTCCATGGCCAGCAAGGCTGCTTTTTTCCACCTCCGCCAGGCAAGGAGGCTGGCCCCCTACCTCTCCCGGAGCGACCTAGCCACGGTGATCCAAGCCACGGTCATCTCAAGGCTAGACTACTGTAACGCGCTTTACGTTGGCCTGCCTATGTCGCCGATCCGGAAGCTCAAGCTGGTGCAGAACACTGCCGCCCGGCTCCTGTCTGGGGCACCAGCAGGATGCCGTATAACACCAATTTTGCAGGATCTGCACTGGCTGCCTATTGAGCACCGGGTCGCCTTCAAAGTGCTGGTTCTTACCTTCAAGGCCATACACGGCCTGGGGCCAGCGTATCTGAAGGACCGTCTCACCCCATATTGCCCAGCGAGATCACTTCGGTCCGAAGAGGCCAACCTGTTGGTAGTACCATCTGTAAAGTCGGCACATCTAACATCGACCCGCCGGAGGGCGTTCTCTATTATAGCTCCCACACTATGGAACGCCCTCCGGCCGAAGCCAGAGCCCTGAGAGATCTGCTGCCATTTAGACGGGCCTGCAAAACTCATTTGTTTAGGCAGGCCTTCGGCGAGTAGGCCTCGTCTATACTCTCTGGGCTGTGATATCTCCTGCTGCTCAATTGTTATATTGCATTTTGCTGTTTAATTGTTTTAACTGTTTTTAACTGTTTTTATGTTTTAACCTGTGGCGTTGTGCCACTGGCTCTGTGAGCCGCCGCGAGCCCCCGGGAGTCGGCGGCGAAGAAGCCCCAATAAATAAATAAATAAATAATAAAATAAATAATGTGCCCCTCTCATTTCCCATGATTGCTCATCCCTGACACACTGGTAATGTATAGTTTACAAATTTTGTCGAAGTGGTAATAAAAGTTGGATTGATTGCAGCCATAAAGTAATTAGTTTATTTACACCAGTATTTTTCTACTGCTGTGACGGGGCACACTAGTGTGCCGTTTGGGATCAGCTGATGTGCCGCAAGAAACCTCTCCCCCCTTTCTCCCCCCTCCGAGGTTTTTCCGTGGCACACCAGCTGATCGCGGATTAGCGGTTGGGAAAGATGACCCTCCCTGGTCCCAGCATGGCCTTCTCCAGCCCCCAGGATGGGGCCTCGCCTTGTCCTGATGGCTGGAGAAGGCGAGGGAGGTGGCGGGTGAAGCAGCTTTGGAGCTGCTCCTCCCGCCGCCTCCCTAGGCCCAGCCTGGCCTTCTCCACCCTTCGGGATGGGGTTGCACCTCGTCCCGGTGGCTGGAGAAGGCGAGGGAGGCGGAGGGCGAAGCAACTTTGGAACTGCTTCCCCAGGCTCTTTCTCAGCTTGCAAGGGAGCCAGAGGGCATCTCGGGGCCTGGCAGCTTCCAAACCGCGGTTTGGCTGCTTCCAAAATGGCTCCCTGTCTATTTCCCCCAAACTCCATCTGTGTTCACTTTTGAGCATATTGAGTATTAATGCCAAGTTTGGTCCTGATCCAACATTGTTTGAGTCCAGAGTGCTCTCTGGATATAGGTGAACTACAACTCCAAAACTCAAGGTCAGTTAACTATACATATTACTGTGTTAGAGTGTCATTTTGGTTGGTGGTGTGCCCCAGGATTTTTTAAATGTTAAAAGTGTTCCATGGCTCAAAAAAGGTTGAGAAACACTGATTTACACTATATACACAAACATAGCACACAGCAAGTACGTCCGTACTGATGCAGGAAGATCTTCAAAAGATGGCTGTTGTGGTCTCTTTTTTATCAGTAAAGGCATGCCTCTCAAATTCCATCGTGATTATTGAAGTCTGCTCTCCTCACAGGAAGCAGGAAAACATTTTACTGCCCTTTCTAGCATAACTTAAACCTCTGGTCTGTTAACTCTACAAATGCTAGGCAGCTTTGCAAAACACATAGTCATAGCTTTAAAACATACACTTTGAAATCTCCCAATTATTTATTTATTTATTTATTTCAGGATTTTACCCCGCTCTTCTCAACCCCCAAGGGGGGACTCAGAGCGGCTTACAGTACGGCACAATTCGATGCTCACATAGTCACAATATAAAACCCCCAAACCCTTCAACAATTAAAATACATTAAAATACATTAAAATACAACTACATTAGCACCATTCACTCTGGATTAAAACAATGTTCAGTCCATAAAAACATTGGCCATAATCACCCACTTCCATTAAAAACCAATCTAAAATGCTGCCTTGTGCTGGTGTACAAATGCCTGGTCCCACAGCCAGGATTTTACTTTTTTCCTGAAGGCCAGGAGGGATGTGGTGGATCGTACATCAATAGGAAGCGCGTTCCACAGGCAGGGAGCCACCACCGAGAAGGCCCTCTCTCTCTCATCCCCACCAGCCTCATCTGAGACGTAGGCGGGAGCGAGAGCAGGGCCTCTCCGGATGATCTTAGATTACGAGGTGGGACATAGCGGCTGATGCGTTCGGGCAAGTAGGCTGGGCCAGAACCGTATAGAGCTTTAAAGGTCAAAACCAGCACTTTGAATTGAGCCCGGAATTGGACCGGCAGCCAGTGGAGCTGACACAACAGGGGGGTGGTATGCTCCCTGTATGTAGCTCCCGTTAGCAATCTGGCTGCTGCCCGCTGGACTAATTGCAATTTCCGAACTGTCTTCAAAGGCAGCCCCACGTAGAGTGCGTTGCAGTAATCTATTCGGGATGTGACCAGAGCGTGGACGACCGTAGCCAGATCAGACTTCCCAAGGTATGGGCGCAGCTGGCGCACGAGTCTTAACTGTGCAACAGCTCCCCCGGCCACCGCTGAGACCTGGGGTTCCAGGCTCAGCGATGAATCCAGGATCACTCCCAAGCTGCGAACCTGCGTCTTCAGGGGGAGTGTAACCCCATCCAACACAGGCTGTAACCCTATGCCCTGTTCGGCCTTTCGACTGACTAGGAGGACCTCTGTCTTGTCTGGATTTAGTTTCAATTTGCTAGCCCTCATCCAGTCCGACACAGCGGCCAGGCACTGGTTCAAGGTCTGGACAGCCTCCTTGGTGACAGGTGGGAAGGAGTGACAGATCTGGACGTCATCTGCGTACAGATAACACCTTACTCCGAAACTCCGAATGATCTCTCCCAGCGGTTTCATGTAGATGTTGAATAACATTGGGGACAGAACTGAACCCTGAGGGACTCCACAGGACAACGGCTGTGGAGCCGAACAGGTGTCACCCAATGACACCTTCTGGGTACGACCTTCCAGGAAGGATTGGAGCCACTGCAGAGCAGTACCCCCAAGCCCCATGTCTGCAAGGCGACCCAGAAGGATACCGTGGTCAACGGTATCGAAAGCCGCTGAGAGGTCCAGCAGAACCAACAAGGACACACTCCCCCTGTCGAGTTCCCGGCGTAGATCATCTACCAAGGCGACCAAGGCTGTTTCAGTACCATGTCCTGGCCTAAAGCCAGACTGTGCCGGGTCAAGATAATCAGTGTCTACCAAGAACCCCTGGAGTTGCGAAGCCACCACACGTTCCATGACTTTGCCCAAATAGGGGAGATTGGAAACTGGCCGATAGTTCACTAATTGAGTGGGGTCCAGTGATGGTTTTTTCAACAGCGGTTTTATCACAGCTTGCTTTAAGCTGGCTGGAATTTTGCCCTCCTGTAAGGAGGCATTGACCACCACCTTCACCCACTCTGCCAAACCCCCTCTGGCTTCCTTTATCAGCCAGGATGGGCAGGGGTCTAGGATGCATGTAGTGGGCCTCGCCTCTCCAAGGATCTTGTCCACATCCTCGAGCTGAACCAATTGAAACGAATCCATTAAAACCGGACAAGCAGATGCTCGTGTCACATCCTCAGAGACTGCCGTTAAAGTGGTATCGAAATCGGAACGGATCAGCGCCACTTTATCCACGAAGGCCTTAGCAAATTCTTCACAGCGTACCTCCGAGCCGTCAGGGATCTCGCACTGTGGCGGGTTTAAAAGACCCCTAACGACTCGGAACAGTTCCGCTGGACGGTTCTTCGCGGCGGCCACCTTGGCCGCGATAGATGTTTTTTGTGCGGCTTTTGTTGCTGCGTCATAAGTCCTCAAAAAGGGGACCAGGCGCGCACGAGCTGATCTGCTCCGCTTCCGACGCCACACAAGAGCCTCAACAGGGTCACTTACTGAGGAGGCGGGGAAATCCCCAAGAACCGTCAGGAATCCATTCGGATCCATAAGTCTCCTGGGGCGGACCATTCTAATGGGTCCACCACCCCTGCAGAGGTGGAAAGGCACAGTAAGTCTAAACCTGATCAGGTGGTGGTCGGTCCATGGCAAAGGAATGATGGTCAGTTCCTCTACTCCGCCACCTTCATCCCATCCCTGGCAAAAAACCAGATCTAACGTGTGTCCTGCACTATGGGTGGGACCTGATATTAGCTGGGACAGGCCCATGGTTGCCATGGCGGCCATGAAGTCCTGAGCCGCTCCTGATAGAGGGGTCTCGGCATGGACGTTGAAGTCTCCCAGCACAATGAGCCGTTGGGACTCCACGGCCAAGCCTGAGACCACTCCGGATAGCTCAGGTAAGGAGACTGTAGTGCAGCGGGGTGGTCGGTACACTAGCAGAATCCCTATCCTGTCCCGATCACCAACCCTTAGGCAATTAATCAAAACACAGTACAACAAATTTGTACAAGAATGTCATGACTATTCAAATGTTTGTGACCTTTTTTCAAATGCAGTTCCATATACATATGTCCTTTTTATTATGCAGAAGAAGTTAGTTTTCCCCAAGCAGAGGAACCTGGTAGTGCAGAACACACATCAAAAATAGCCCCCTAAGCATTCATTTTCTTTTTTCCCTTTAAATGTTTTTTTATATATTTTTTTGCACAATAATAAAGACAAGAAATTAGGGAAAGTGGTAAGGGGAAGGGAAAAGGACACAGGGAGTACGGGGGAGGGAAGGGGAGTGATGGGGTCAAGAGAGAGAAAGAACACAAATGGATACAAAACAGAGCATCTTCCAGTTCAGGTCGTCGGAGTTATTAGGTACTTGAAATACAACATATTACTTGTTAGTGTCCTTTGCCAATGGAGTTCAGAATGCATGGTCATTCGTTTAACACATCATTTTTTCTAGGTAAAGCCTCACTGATTGCCAGTCCGCCCCTTTCTTTTCACTTCTCTCGTATACCTTACTATACAATTCATCGGATTCCCTTAAATCATTCAGTTTATTATACCAATCCTCTATCGGTGGGATATCCTTCCCTTTCCAATTTTTGGCTAGCACGAGCCTTGCGGCCGCCGAGATGAAGTAAAACAATTTAACCTTATTCTGGTCTAATCCTTCCTCTATTAAATTAAGCAGGTAGATTTCGGATTTAAAATCAAATTTCTCCTTCAGAATTTTTTGGGTATGCTTGTGAATAGTTTTCCAGAGTTTTTGGACTTTACTGCATGCCCACCAGCAGTGAATAAAGGTCCCCAGCTGCTTATTACACTTCCAGCATTTGTTGTTGGTGTTTTTATAGTATCTTGCAAGTTTCTGTGGGGAACATTTTCAATGGAGGATAGGTTTCTCTGTTCAAAGTAGTTGTCCTTCACTCCCAAACAAGCTTCCTGCCCTTGGGTGAAATTGAAAAGGCTGTCCACCATGGGAATGGGATAGATGCCACCTTATCCTTTGCCTCAAGCAAAACAATGTTTTGAGCAGGTCCAGGTGCATTCAAAACAAATGAACAAATGCTTTCAGATAAATAATTTTGTGTGTGGTTTAGAGCAGTCTTTCTCAACCAGTGTGCCGTGGCACACTAGTGTGCCGTAAGAGTCACAAGAACGCCAAACACAAAAGATGCTTTTCAAAAACCAATGATTCTATATTGTAGGTGTATTAATTTTCAGTCATAATATCAACACGGTAGCAGTGGAAACAAAATCAAGGTAATTGCAAACTTGCATCTCAAAAGTATAATCTTCACAAGGAGTCAAGGTCTCTGGGTTGTCCAAATCAAAAAAATTCCAATAATATATCAATAATGTATAGTTCATATGGTGGTCAACCCAGATTGGTCGACGGTCTAGCCGTTTCCGCCCTCATGGCTTCGTCGGGACCTTCAGACCAATGCTCCACAAATTAAGTTTCCAATGTGATCCGGAATATGTCTATAAAAGTAAAACAATCCATCATATATCTATACATAACATTCATGTCTCATAATATAATTTCCAACGTTCAAAGGGAACTAACAGAAGTATAGGCTGTAAATACATACCAAATATATATCCACAATTATTTCGGTAAATACCATCAACAATCTTGCCGGATAGGGAATGAAACTAAAAGGCACTCATTATATGCTATAGTAAACTGTATGCTAAACACAGGTAATTTACAGCAAGACTTCGCCAATAGTTAAACGATCATTAAGGCCTGATTGCCTCATGCTGGGTTTCATTGTTGCTTCTGTTCCCAGTTTGACGATCCAAAAAGCCTCACGTTGCAAGAGCTTGGTCTTAATGTCAGTGAATGGAGTCGGTTTGATCCTTTCCAAAACTAATACTTTAAAGTCCTCACAGTGGTGTTTCTCTTTGAAATGACAGTATAGTATTGAACTTTCATTTTTGTGCGAAGCGTGAGCGGTGTTCAAATTCTTGTCCGGAGTTCCCTTCCCGTTTCACCTATATAGAGTCTATTGCAGCCACATTTTAAACAATATATTAAATTCTTACTAACTAGTGTGCCGTGACAGACCTCCTGCTGTGCCGCGAGAAAAGCTCTGCCCCCCTTCCTCCCCCCTCCTGCCGAACTCCTGCTGCTTGGGGGAGGAGGAAGGGCCGGGCGGGCGAAGAAAAAGAAGAAGGACCGGAGTGCCGCCTCCTTCGGCCATTTCCCCAGCCAGCCTCAATCCGCCATGACTCCCATCATGACTCTCGCCCCTCACTCGCTGAAGCCGCATGGAGGAGCCCCACCCACTGAAGCCTGTCCACCGCTCATGCTCCTCCTCTGTAGGAGAGCTGAAGCTGGGGGGAGGGGGCAGGGCTCTGCCCCCTCCCCTGGCTTCGGCACTCCCAGCAGCTGCTCCAGCCTTGAGGGGGCAGTGCCACGCCAGCATTGTGCTGGCTCTGGCACCGCTGGCTTGGCACTGCCCCTCAAGGCTGGAGCAGCTGCTGGGAGAGGTGAAGCTGGGGGTAGGGGCGGGGCATGGCACAGTCTGGCTCCGCCCCCTCCCCAGCCGGCACTCCCAGCAGCTGCTGCCAGCAGGCCACAGCCCCCAGCCGTTCTTTTACTGTGTTAGAGTGTCATTTTGTGTCATTTTGGTTGGTGGTGTGCCCGGATTTTTTTTAATGTTAAAAGTGTGCCGTGGCTCAAAAAAGGTTGGGAAACACTGGTTTAGAGATCCCTGTTTCCTTCAGGGATTCATTGGGTGCGGACAGTATAGCTTGGGAGTGATTTATGCCAAGTTATCAATGGTATTGTTAAGGTTATAAGAGCGCAACAATAACAGTTTTTCAAATAATGTAATGACTGGCATGGCATCGTATCAATGGTATACACATATGACCTTACACTTGCATATGAGTATTTAGGTCATGAAGAGGTTGATATTCACTTTCTCCTTCAGCAACAACAAAACAAGCAATTATTCTTAGCATTGAGTCACTGTAGCTTCCTGACACAGCTTTCCTGTGGCTGGTGGGTCAAATTATGTGTCTGGCTATGTCCCTGTATTTATGCTATACATTTTGGTCTTTATGATGACCTTAGAAATGTCTTTGACAGAGTTATTCAAGTATTATCTCTTCAAATTCACAAAGATTTCTTGTACAATGATGCAGAAAGAAGAAGAAAAGAAAATATACTATAGATTGTAAAGATCAGTTATTAGAGAATGCAGTCACTAGGATGTTCATGGATGTCAAAAATTCTAAACTTACTATCAAAATACTTTGCCCATTGCATTGATTGCCTATTTTGTCCCAGATTCAGTTTAAGATACTGGTTTAGACCAATAAAAGCTTCCATATTTTGGAATCAGGTTCCACAAAGGACTACTTGCACACATATGAACCCACCAAGGCCTTGAGGTCAGCCTCAAGGGTACCATTTTATCACTTGTCACCCATACCAGATTGATGGAAATAATAGAGAGAGTCATTTTAGTAGTAGCCCTATTGTTTGGACTTCCCAGGAGATATATATGACCTCCTCTTGGAGATCTTTGTAACGACTCTCCAACGCACGGTAGGGATCACACGAAGATGTTTTCTTGGTCCAACATGATTTTATTGAAGGTACGAGACATGTGAAGCTAAAGCACCGGCCCGCCACCCAAACACACCTTTTATACCCCCACAGCCCCTCCCCTACCCATGCAACATCTGGGCAGGGTTACATCAGCCACAAGTGAATCAGCAATCCCAGTAGTCCATAGGGGCATGACCCCAGGGTCACAAAGTCAGTGTCACCAGTCCCAATGTCCAATGTCCTTGCTTGGAGGAGTTACCTCACTTCCCTCTCAAGCACCGGGAAGTTGCATCACTCCCAGTATGACTCAACAGTCTGAATGAATCTGGGACAAAGGTCATCCCGAAGCTAAAGTGAAGGTCGCTGCTGCCTCATGACAGGCTTGGAACCTGGACTTCATCCAAGCTCAAGGTTCCCAATCCTGACATAGCGGTCTCCTCCACCTCGTCCTCCCCCTGAGGAAACAAAATATCATTTAATCTAAAGGAGGAAAGGGGCTCACGTACTTCTTTAACAGGCTACAATGAAAAGTGGGATGTACCTTTCCCAAACTCTTAGGCAACATAAGGGTATATGACACTTTATTTACAACAGTTTCAACTCTGAAAGGCCCAATGTATTTAGGACTCAATTTCTTTGACTTGTAACCCAACTTTAAATTCTCTGTTGATAACCACACTAAGTCTCCCTCGCTATACTCCTCCCCTTTCTGCCTTCTGCGGTCTCCAAACAGCTTATATGACTGCTGTGCCTTCTTTAATACTTCCGTCACCTCCTTCCATTCCTCTTGAGCTCTTATCCTCCATTCCTCCTCCCCTTCCTTTCTTAAATCTAACAGCTGGGGTAAAGGGGCCACCTCTCGTCCATACACTATTTCAAAAGGAGACTTCCCAGTAGAAGAATGCACTGAGCTATTATATGCCATTTCCACATAGGGTAGGAGGTCCACCCAGTTGTTCTGCTCCTCATTACTAAACATCCGCAAATATGCTCCCAAGGATTTTTGCACTCTCACCACGGCCCCATTACACTCAGGGTGATAAGCAGTGGTCAAACGCCTCTGAGCCCCCAATACTTCCAAAAACTGGTTCCAAAACTGAGCCGTAAACTGGACCCCGCGATCACTCAACACCTGCTCCGGACATCCATGCAGCCTGTACACATGCTGAACATATAGTCCAGCTAACTTCTCTGCCGAAGGCAACCCCCTCAAAGGGATAAAGTGGGCCTGTTTCGAGAACATATCCAGTACAGTCCAGATGAAACGATAACCCCGACTTGAGGGCAGCTCCCCCACAAAATCCGTGCTAACATGTGTCCCACGGCCTCACCGGCTCTACCACCACTTGAATCAACCCCTGCCGCTTCGCAGAGGGAACTTTATTCCTTGCACACACTTCACAGGCCTCCACATAACGCCTCACCTCCGCCTTCATCCCTGGCCACCAAAACCTCTTCTTAATCGCTAAGATAGTCTTCGTCAGCCCCCAATGACCTGCGGTCTTATGGTCATGGTGCAGCCTCAACACTTTCACCCTCAAACTCTGAGGCACATAAGTCCTACCCTCAACCATCCACAGACCATCCAACAACTGACACTCCTTTCCGTGTTCCTGCAACCATTCGTCCCCTACATAACTCCCTTGCAGCTCCAGCCTCCACTCATCTATGACTTCATCCTCTTGTTTCACTCCCACCACAGTGTGGGACCTGGTTTGCACAGCCAAACCCCAATGCTCTTTAGCAAACACTCCCTCCGCTTTATGCAAGCCATTCTCTCCCACGCTCGGGTAACGGGATAACGCGTCAGCAACCACGTTCTCCTTGCCTTTGATATGTTGCAGCCTAAAATCAAATCTATTGAAAAACTGAGACCACCTCACTAATTTCGGTGACAACTTTTGGGGATTTCTCAGATATTGCAAATTCTGATGGTCTGTCATCACTATAAACGGAAAAGCCGCTCCTTCCAAGAAATGACGCCACGTTAACAATGCATTCCGTATGGCAACGCTTCTTTCTCCCATACTGGCCACTTCCTCTCATGCTCCCCAAACTTTTTCGAGAAATAAGCACAAGGTCTTAACCTCCCTTGATCATCTGCCTGCATCAAAGCTCCCCCATACGCCCAGGCAGAAGCGTCACATTGAACAACAAAGGGTCTATCTACATCTGGGTGCCACAACAAAGGCCCCTCAGTAAATGCTTTCTTTAACCTCACAAATGCTTCCTGGCATTCCTCAGTCCAATCTAATCTTGCACCTGGAGACTTGACTTTCCTCGACTCCCCCTTACCCTTAGTTTTCAGCAACTCTGTGAGGGGAGAGTCACAACTGCAAACTCAGAAATGAAAGCCCGATAAAAGTTTGCCAGTCCCAAGAAAGCCTGCAGCTGCCTACGCGTACGTGGAGCCTCCCAGCTCAACACATCCTCCACCTTGGCAGGATCCATTTCAACTCCTTTCTCACTAATTCTATAGCCCAAAAAAATCAATCTTCTTTCTACCAAACTCACACTTACTCAGCTTTACATACAACTTTGCCTGCCTCAACCGCTCCAAAACCTCACGCACCAACTGCACATGCTCTTTCTCCGTGGCTGTCACTATCACAATGTCGTCTAAATACACAAACACCCCTTTATACAAAAGGGGGTGCAACACCTCGTTAATCAACTGCATAAAAATACCTGGAGAGCCTGCTAAACCGAATGGCATGACGGTCCATTCGAATAATCCGAGGGGGCAAGAAAAAGCCGTTTTCCACTGATCACTTTTCTTCACTCTCACCATATGAAAGGCATCAATCAAATCCAGCTTGGAAAAAACCTTACCTCCTCCCAACTGCCCCAACAAATCCTTGATTAATGGTAAAGGATAGCAGTTGGTAGTACTAACAGCATTCAACCCCCTATAATCGATACACAGTCTCAATTTTCCATCTTTCTTTTCTCGGAACAACACTGGCGCGGCAATGGGGGACTCAGACCTCCTAATAAACCCTTTTTTCAGGTAATCATCTATTTGTTCCCTTAAGGCCAATTTCTCCTTAACCGTCATAGCATAAATTTTGGGTTTCGGCAGTACAGCTCCTTCTTTTACCTCTATGCTGCATTGCACATTCCGAATGGGGGGAAGGTTTTGAGCTAATCTGGGGTTGAATACGTCTGCATAATCCTGATACTCAACTGGTACTCCCTGCACTTCGCTTTCAACCCTTTCCTTCATATTAGGAGCACACTGCACAGTCCCCTCCTTCCAATCTATTTTAGGATTCACCTGTCCCAACCAAGGCATACCCAATACCACCTCATGTCCTTTTATAGGGGCCATTATAAAATCAATATCCCCCTCCCAGGGTCCTACCCGGCCCCTTAAACCTTTTGTCCCCACAGAGAAAGGTCCTCCCTCTATAGACGACCCATCCAACTGTGTAAAAGTAACCGATGTCTTTAATGGCTGTGTCTCACCTCCCCACTCCTTCACCAACTTGGGGGACATCATATTCTCTGAGCACCCACAGTCCACCAAGGCTTTCCTTTCTATCACTCTACTCCCCTTATAAATCCCCAGGGTACATTGGATATTAGTTCTCACCCCAACGCTTTTACTCTCATCTTTGTCCATAAGGCCTGCTTTAGCTGCAGCCTCTTTCACTGGACCCAATCCTGACTTTCGCCGGCATTGGGAGGCAAAATGTCCAGGCTGATTGCAGGAAAAACAAAGTCCCCTTCCGAACAGAGGCTTCTTCCCACCGCTGGATCGATCATCATTGCCTCGCTTAGCCTCTCCACCTCTGGCTCGGTCCTGAGCCACCCCACGGACTGCTCCACGAGACCTCATAGGCTGGTATCTACGCCGCTGCACTTGGGCAAGGATTCCCTCCACCTTGCCAGCCAACTGGACCCATCCGTCCAGATCCCCTGGATCATCACGGTGTAAACACCACTCAAGGATCTCTTTCCGTAGACCATCCTTAAACAGCTCCAAAAAAGCGTGGATTGGGACCATTCGCTACCTTTCCCGCTAGCCCCATGAACTCCTCGGCGTACTCCGTCACCGATTTGGATCCCTGAGACAAACAGCGCAACGCCTCCTTCGCCTTGATCGCTCCAGCGGATCGAAACCGATTCGGATTGCATGCAGGAACTCTCTCACCGATCTCAAGCAAGGGTCCCGCCCGGTCGTGGCACTGCACATACCACTCGGCCGCCCGACCCTTGAATACTGCTCAATGGCCCGCACCTGGCTGCCCTCGCTAGGATAAAGATGACCGTAGTCTTCCATGTGGTCTTGCACCGCTGCAATGAAGAAAGCGACTTTACTGGCTTCGCCCTCAAACTCCACCCGCAACGGCTCCTTCTTCATACGGCCACGAACTCTTGGGAAACTACTCCTCTCCTGGACAGTCCCTCGGACGGAAATGCCTCTTCCCATCTCTGCTGGCTGCTCAATACGCCTCATCTCTGGGACTGGGCTCACTGGACTTCTGTCTCTGTTCCTCACTCCCCAAAGGAGATCTAGGACACTCGACTGAAGATCTACCATCCATCACGCATGGTAAGTGAAGTCTCCTCCTCCCGGGGCCTTCCACATCGACTCTCTCTGATCTCTCTGGAACATCACCTGAGACATCCGTTTAACTGTCTGCACCACCGCTTCCATCTGGCAACTCAACACATCCAGCCTAGATGGTGACTCCGGTTCTGGGGTCTCACTACCCCCTTCTGTCAGGTCCTCCTGACCCCCTCTGGCACCGCATGCCTCCAGATCCTCCTGGACCTCTTCCGGACGAACGCTCCAACGATCTCCGGCCTGCTGAGCGCTCCCTACGCTCCCCAATCTGCTGCGCTCCTACGCTCCTGGATCTGCTGGCGCTCCTACGGCTCCTCGATCCGCCGGCGCTCCTACGCTCCTCTTCCTGCTGGGCGATTTCGCGCTCCTTCCTCCGGCAGGCCAGCGTCTTGCTCACCTGGCGTCCACAGCCTTTGCCCTTCACGGGCTCTCTCTCCAACTCCCGCCCCGATGCCATCGCCCCGCCGGAAGCATCTGGGACTCCCACCTGGTCCAAAGTGGTCCATTCCCACTCTTCGACTTTCCGGACTTCGTCAGGATCAACCACAAACTGATCCAAATACGCTTCTTGCTTCCAAGCCAACCTCTCCATTGCTGGGATAGTTGAAAAGGGGCTTTAGCTTCTGTAACGACTCTCCAACGCACGGTAGGGATCACGAAGATGTTTTCTTGGTCCAACACGATTTTATTGAAGGTACGAGACATGTGAAGCTAAAGCACCGGCCCGCCACCCAAACACACCTTTTATACCCCCACAGCCCCTCCCTACCCATGCAACATCTGGGCAGGGTTACATCAGCCACAAGTGAATCAGCAATCCCAGTAGTCCATAGGGGCATGACCCCAGGGGTCACAAAGTCAGTGTCACCAGTCCCAATGTCCAATGTCCTTGCTTGGAGGAGTTACCTCACTTCCCTCTCAAGCACCGGGAAGTTGCATCACTCCCAGTATGACTCAACAGTCTGAATGAATCTGGGACAAAGGTCATCCCGAAGCTAAAGTGAAGGTCGCTGCTGCCTCATGACAGGCTTGGAACCTGGACTTCATCCAAGCTCAAGGTTCCCAATCCTGACAATCTTCTTCTTTACTTTTAATATATGAAATTATTATTACCAGTGGCATTTCTAGGTTTGCTCTGATGACAGGCAATTGGCTTGTAGATCTGCAGGTTCCACAAGTGTAATCTCATCGCATGACTTCCCAGGCTTCAGCTTTCTTAAAAACTAAAATCAAATCAACCCAACCTTTAGGAACTGACAATGTTAATAGAAAAACAAGTCATGGATGATGGGGGAAGACAAATGTCAGGGAACAGTAGGTCAGATATATTTAAATGTTTAAATATGAGTGTACCTTTCTTTCCCATCTTAGAAGCATCTGTTCAAACAGTTTCTGGACTCAAATGTTACAAGGGATATGATTTTCACATTTAAACTGCAAGTGATGCCATTATAAGAGAACATCCAGAGCTTCTCTGAGCCCGGTTGCTAAGTAGCCAGTGTTTATCACTTTCACTGAAGCTGGAACTTTCACATCCAAAGGTTTTCACTGTCTTTTATAGGGCTATGGAAGATCTCTGGTTTTAATTAGAGAACCAGTGCCTATGTCATTACTTACATTTGTCCCAGATTCTTAAGCTATCTAAACAAGTTTCAACACTATAGAACAAGAATTAATAGCCTTCCCACACAAATGACTAGAGCAGGACCAGAGAACCATGTCAAGGTTGAGTGGGGCACATTCCCAATGCCGTAGTCCCTCCATAGGACAGAAGACAAGATTAGGTGTATTATTACACCCCAGATGTTATTGGATGCTGACCAATGGGAGGATCTTGTCTGGTTACTCAGAGTAACAAGGTAAGTAAGTCCTGGGATAAAGCAATTCCTTGTATATCTGGATAAATCATTATAAAGTTCATAATGGCGGTTCTCTTACTGTCTCAATACAAGTGCCAAGGAGGAAGAGGAAAGGACGAGGAGGACGAAATCATCTAACATTATTTTGTGGTCCTGTATTAGTATTAATATAAATTGTTTTACTGTGTTTTTAATGTTGTTTTGACCATGGTTTGTGCCTGTGCTGTGAACCACCCTGAGCCTATCAGGAAGGGTGGTATACAAGTAGAAATAATAAATAATAAATAAATAAACTCATGACATGAAACTGCAATGGAAAATCTAGAGATTCCTAGAGAGGTGGTTCTCTCAGGTAAAATGTTTTGGGTTTTTTTTAAAAAAAATACTTACATTCCCCACTTTCATAGGGATTCTGTGCAGATTTGATTAATATGTTTTCTCTGGGAATTGTTAGGTGTTCCAGGCAGCATGATTCTGTGGGCAGCCTCTGCCATAGAGTTGCATTGGAAAACCTAGAGATTCCAAGGCCTTTGCAGGTTTGTCAGGAAGAAGTTGACCATAGAGTCATACTACAGGATCTAGGGATTCTTAGGAAGGTGGTTGTCTCACCTCAACATATCGTGGTGTTTTTTAAAAAATCCAGTTTTTCTACTTTTGTGGGGTTCCTATGCTCCTAACCCCAGCATATATGGCTGTGAATGACTTTTGAGCTGAAATGCTATGTTTTTGTAGCTGTATCCTTTTTATTTTCCGACTTCTGGTAAACCTATTACAGGTTTGTTTTCTTGGCAAGAGGGAATTTGCCCTTGCTCATATTATCTCTGAGACTGAGATAATATCACTGCCCAAAAAAAGTCTCCCAGTGGGCTCC
>JARBWK010000010.1:48756390-49033011 GCA_030556195.1 Anolis apletophallus
TTGTCTTCTTGTCTTGGGGTCTTCCTTGTCACCTTGCCAAAAGCCCCCATTTGCCGCCGTCGTCTTGTCTTTTGTCTTCGTCTTCAGTGTCTTTGTCGTCTTCTTGTCGTTCTTCTTCATTGTCGTCTCCGGCTTCGTCTTCATTGTCTTGTTGTCTTTCGTCTTCATCGTGTTTGTCTTGGGGTTCGTCTTTGGCCTGTCGGGGGTTGGCACCCTGTCGTCTTCGCCCCTTCGCCGCCTTGCCAAAAGCAGCGCCTTCGCAAAAGCCCGTCGGGGTTTTCCCCCGCCGTCGACTTTGTTCGCCGTTGTCCTCGTCTTGTTCGTCATTTCGTCATCTTTGTCTCCCCCGCCCACCCCTTTCTTCGTCTTCCCGCCGTCTTCGTCTTTGGCCCTCTTTTGCGTCATCTTTGTCGTCGTCTTTGTCGTCGTCTTAGTATCTTTCTCCCCCCACCGCCACCACCCGTCTTCTTCGTCTTGTAAATCGTCTTCATTAAATGGCCCCGCATTCTGGCGCCGAGGTCTTGGCGCCACTGTCATCTTTGTAAAATTTGGGCCTCTTCGTTGTCTTTGTCATCGTCATCGTCTTGGGCGGCGTCACGTCGGCTCTTGTTGAACGTCTTTTGTGTCTTCGTCTTTCGTCTTCGTCTTGTAAATCGTGTTCTTGTGCCCTTAAGTGCCCGTCATTAATCGTCACCTTCATCCCGCCGTCTTCCGCCTTAATTAAACCCCCCTTCTTCGTCTTAGTTCGTCTTTTTTCCCTCTTCGCCGTCCCGCCTTGTCTTCTTTGTCTTTTTTGGGCTTCTTAAATCGTCTTCTTGTGGGGTCTTCATTCATCGTCTTCGTCTTCGTCCGCCGTCGGCGCCAAAGAAACGTCTTAATTGGCGTCTTTGGCGTCTTAAATCCCTCGCTTTTTTCACCCCTACCGCCCCCCGGCGTCTTTTTTCACCGTCGCCCGTCTTAAATCGTCGTTAATCACCCATCATCGCCGTCTTCGCCTTCATTAAAAGCCTTCCTCGTCCCTTAAATCTGTCTTTATCCTTACGTCTTGCCCGTCTTTGCCGTTGTCTTCATTTTAAATGTCTTCTTAGTGTGGTGCGTCTTCCCCGTCCGTCTTCCCCATCTCGTCTTCGTCAAGCCTTGCCGTCTTCGTCGGCGTCTTGGGGCCCTCTTAAAACGGCCTCAACTGGCGCGTCTTTGGTCTTTAAGGGCGTCCTTTTACGCTCCGCCTTCCTGCGCCGCCCGGCGTTTTTTGTCACCGTCGCCCTCCCGTCGTTGGGGACCCGTCATCTCCGTCTTAATCATCTTTTATGCGTCGTCTTTACCGTCTTGCTTTCGTCTTAGCCGCCGCCCGCATTCGCCGCCGCCCCCGCCGCCTTACGCCGCCGTTGCCGTCTTTCCGCCTTGTCGACCGCCACCGTCGTCGCCGTCACCCGTCGTCTTAATAAATGCCCTCTTTTCAACGTCTTCCCGCCATGTCTTCGTCCGTCGTCTTCCGTCTTCGTTAGCGTCGCCTTTGTCACCGCCATACGTATACGCCGCTGCCACCTTCGCCCGACGTCTTTGTCACCCGTCGCCGTCTTCGTTGTCGTTGTCACCTTAGTCATCTCTCTAGCGTCTTAAATCGTCTTTATCGTCGTCTTTGCCCGTCTTCTCTTTAGTCTTCGCCCCGCCTTACGCCGCCTTAAATGCCGCCCGTCTCGCGTCGCCTGCGTTACCCTTCGCCACCGTCGTCTTCGCCCGTTAATAAATCGTTGCCTTAAATCGCCGTTAATCGTCATCTTATTCTTCGCCGTCTTTGCCGTCGCCGTCTTTGCCGCTGGTGTCGTTTTCGGCGTCGGCGTCGCAGTCGTCATCTACATCTTTGTCTTCTTCGTCGTCTTCATCGTCGTCATCTTCGTCATCTTCGTCTTCGCCACCGCCACCACCTTCGTCTCTTCGTCTTCGTCTTTGTCGTCGTCTTCGGCGTCGTCATCTTCGTCATCTTCGCCTCCGCCGCCGCCACCACCTTCGTATTCTTCGCCTTCGTCGCCGTCGCCTTCGTCTTTGTCATCATCTACGTCGTTGTCATCTTTGTCATCTTCGTGTCCGCCACCGCCACCACCTTCGTCTTCTTCGTCTTCGCCATCTTCATCGTCGTCTTCGTCGTCGTCTTTGGCGCTGTCAAGGTCTTCGGCGCCACTGTCGTCTTCGCCGCCTTCGTCGCCGCCTTCGCCGCCGCCGGCACTTTCGCAGGCGCCTTTGCCTTTGCCTTTGCCGTCGACTTTGTCGCCGTTGTCGTCATCTTCATCTTAGTAAATCGTCTTTGTCCCGTCATCGCCATCGTCGCCCGTCTTCGTCGTTGTCTTCATTTTTAAATCGTCTTCGTCGTCGTTTTCGTCGACGTCTTCATCGTCGTCTTCGTCTTCATCGCTGTCTTCGTGGTCGTCTTCATCGTCCACGTCGGTGTCTTGTTGGACGTCTTTCATCTTCGTCGTCTTCGTCTTCGTCGCCTTCGTCGTCGTCTTCGTCGTCGTCGTCTTTGTCGCCTTCGACTTCGCCATCTTCGCCGTTGTCTTCATTTTAAATCGTCTTAAATGCGTCTTCTTTGTCGACGTCTTCATATCATCGCCATCGTCTTCGTTGCCTTCGTCTTCGTCGCCGTCTTCGCCTTCTTTGTCGGCGTCTTCATCACTCATCGCCATCTTAAATGCCCGTCTTCGTCGCCTTCCTCATCGTCTTTGTAAAGCAAATCGCCTTTGTGTCAGTCTTGAATCGTCTTAAATCGTTGTCGTCGCCCATTTAAATGTCTTAGTCGCGTCTTCGTCGGCGTCTTCGTCGGCGTCTTCGTCGGCGTCTTCGTCGGCGTCGCCTTTGTCACCGCTGCCGCCTTCGCCGCTGCCACCTTCGCCGACGTCTTTGTCACCGTCGCCGTCTTCGTCGTCGTTGTCACCTTCGTCATCTCCGTCTTCGTCATCTTTGTCGTCGTCTTTGCCGTCTTAACTTTTCGTCTTCGCCGCCGCCCACCGCCGCCGCGCCGACCGCCCGTCTGCGTCGCCTTCGTCGCCTTCGCCACCGTCGTCTTCGTCGTCGTCTTTGTCGCCTTCGTCTTCGCCGTCTTCGCCGTTGTCTTCATTTTCGTCGTCGTCGTCGTCTTCGTCGTCTTCTTCGCCGTCTTCATCGCCATCGTCTTCGCCATCGTCTTCGCCATCGTCGTCTTCGTGGCCGTCTTCGTGGCCGTCTTCGTGGCCGTCTTCGTCGGCGTCTTCACCGTCTTCGTTGGCGTCGCCTTTGTCACCGCCGCCGCCTTCGCTGCTTGTCACCGTCGCCGTCTTCGTCGTCTTTGTCGTCATCTTTGCCGTCTTCGCTGTAGTCTTCGCCGCCGCCTTCGCCACCTTCGTCGCCGTCTGCGTCGCCTGCGTTGCCTTCGCCACCGTCGTCTTCGCTGTTGTCGTCGTTGCCTTCGTCGCCATTGTCGTCATCTTCGTCTTCGCCGTCTTCGCCATCGCCGTCTCCGCCGCTGGCGTCGTCTTCGGCGTCGGCGTCGCTGTCATCATCTACATTTTCATCTTCGTCGTCGTCTTCATCGTCGTCATCTTCTTCTCCGCCGCCGCCACCACCTTCGTCTTCGTCGCCGTCGCCGTCTTCGTCTTTGTCGTCGTTTTCGTCGTCGTCATCTTCATCATCTTCGCCTCCGCCGCCGCCACCACCTTCGTATTCTTCGCCTTCGTCGCCGTCGCCTTCGTCTTTGTCATCGTCTTCGTCGTTGTCATCTTTGTCATCTTCGTGTCCGCCACCGCCACCACCTTCGTCTTCTTCGTCTTCGCCGTCTTCATCATCGTCGTCTTCGTCGTAGTCTTTGGCGCTGTCGAGGTCTTCGGCACCACTGTCGTCTTCGCCGCCTTCGCCGCTGCCTTCGCCGCTGCCTTCGCCGCTGCCTTCGCCTTTGCCTTGCCGCCCGGCTTTTTCATGGCGCCCGCCGCCTTTGCCTTTGCCCGTCGACTTTTAATCGCCGTTGTAGTCATCTTCGTCTTCATCGTCGTCTTTGTCGCCGTCATCGCCATCGTCGCCGTCTTCGTCGTTGTCTTCATTTTCGTCGTCTTCGTCGTCGTCTTCGTCGACGTCTTCATCGTCGTCTTCGTCTTCATCGCTGTCTTCGTGGTCGTCTTCATCGTCGTCTTCGTCTTCGTCGTCGTCTTCGTCGTCTTTGTTGTCTTTGTCATCGTCATCGTCTTCGTTGGTGTCCACGTCGGCGTCTTGTTGGACGTGTTTGTCGCCGTCTTCGCCTTCGTCGTCGCCTTCGTCGTCGTTTTCGTCGTCGTCTTTGTCGCCTTCGTCTTCGTCGTCTTCGCCGTTGTCTTCATTTTAAATCGTCTTAAATCGTCTTCTTCGTCGACGTCTTCATCGCCATAGTCTTCGTCACCTTCGTCATCGTCGTCTTCGTCGACGTCTTCGTCGGCGTCTTCGTCGGCATCTTCTTTGGCGTCGCTTTGTCACCGCTGCCGCCTTCGCCGCTGCCACCGTCGCCGACGTCTTTGTCACCATCGCCGTCTTCGCCGTCGTTGTCACCTTCGTCATCTCCGTCTTCGTCATCTTTGTCGTCGTCTTTGCCATCTTCGCTTTCGTCTTCTTCATCGTCTTCATCATCGTCGTCTTCGGCATCGTCTTCACCGCTTTCGAGGTCTTTGGCGCCACTGTCGTCTTCGCCGTTGTCGTTGGCGCCTTCGTTGTCACCTTCGTCATCGCCGTCTTCGTCTTCGTCGTCTTCGCCGCCGTCTTCGCCACTGCCGTCTTCGCCACCGCCGTCTTAGTCGTCTTCGCCGTCGTCGCTGTCTTTGCCGCCGTTGCCGTCTTTGCCGCCGTCGGCGTCTTTGTCGCCGTCTTTGTGGTCGTCTTCGTGGTCGTCTTCGTCGCCGTCTTCGTCGCCGTCGTCGCCTTTGCCGCTTTCGCCACCGGCTTCGCCGCCGTCTTTGTCGCCGTCGCCGTCTTCGTCGTCGTCGTCACCTTCGTCATCGCCGTCTTCGTCATCTTTGACGTAGTCTTCGCCGTCTTCTTCGTCACCTTCACCGCTGCCGCCTTCGTCGTCTTTGTCGTCGCCATTGTCGTCGCCGTTGTCTTCGCCGTTGTCTTCGCCGTTGTCTTCGCCGTTGTCTTCGCCGTTGTCGCCGCCGTCTTCGCCATGTATGTCTTCGCCGCCGTCTTTGCTGTCTTTGTCTTCTTCGTCTTCGTCGTCTTCGCAGTCACCTTTGCCATCGCCATCATCGTCGCCGTCGCCGTCTTCGTCTTTTAAACTTCGTCTTCATTGTCTTAAGTAAATCGTCATCTTCGTCGTCTTCTTCATCGTCGTCTCCTTAAGTCTTCATCTTCATTGTCTTCGTTGTCTTAAATCGTCTTCATCATCGTCGTCTTAAATAAATAATCTTTGGCGCTGTCGAGGTCTTCGGCGCCACTGTCGTCTTCGCCGCCTTCGTCGCCGCCTTTGCCGCCGCCGCCGCCTTCGACGGCGCTGTCGCCTTTGCTGTCGCCGTCGACTTTGTCGCCGTTGTTGTCATCTTCGTCTTTGTCGTCGTCTTTGTCGTCGTCTTCGCCGCCGGCGTCGTCTACGTCTTCGTCTTCGTTGTCCTCGTCTTCGTCATCGTCTTCGTCGTCGTCATGTTCGTCATCTTTGTATCCGGGGCCCCCACCACCTTCGTCTTCTTCGTCTTCGTCTTTGTCTTTGTCTTTGTCTTCGTCGTCGTCTTCGCCGTTGTCTTCATTTTCGTCGTCTTCGTCATCTTCTTAAGTCGGCGTCTTCATCGCCATCATCGTCTTCGTCTTAAATCGCCTTCGTCATAAATCGTCTTAAATCGGCGTCTTAAATCGGCGTCTTAAATCGGCGTCTCCGCGTCTTCTTTAAGCGTCGCCTTTGTCACCGCTGCCGCCTTCGCCGCTGCCACCTTCACCGACGTCTTTGTCACCGTCGCCGTCTTTGCCGTCTTCGCTTTCGTCTTCGCCGCCGCCTTCGCCGCCTTCGCCGCTTTCGCCGCCTTCGCCGCCGTCTGCGTCGCCTTCGTCGCCTTCGCCGCCTGCGTCGCTTTCTCCACTGTCGTCTTCGCCGTTGTCATCGTTGCCTTCGTCGCCGTTGTCGTCATCTTCGTCTTCGCCGTCTTCGCCGCTGGCGTCGTCTTTGGCAGCGTCTTTGCCGTCGTCAGCTACATCTTCGTCTTCGTCGTCGTCTTCATCGTCGTCATGTTCGTCATCTTCGTCTCCGCCGCTGCCACCACCTTCGTCTTCGTCGCCGTCATCGTCTTCGTCTTTGTCGCCGTCTTCGCCGTCGTCGTTGTCTACGTTGTCCTAGTCTTCGTCGTCGTCTTCATCGTCGTCATGTTCGTCATCTTTGTCTCCGTCACCGCCACCACCTTCGTCTTCTTCATCTTCGTCGCCGTCGCCGTCTTTGTCGCCGTCTTCGTCGCCGTCTTCGTCGCCGTCTTCGTCATCTTCGTCTCCGCCACCGCCACCAACTTCGACTTCTTCGTCGTCTTCATCGTCGTCGTCTTCGGCATCGTCTTCGGCGCTTTCATGGTCTTCGGCGTTGTCGCCGTTGTCGTTGGCGCCTTCGTTGTCACCTTCGTCATCGCCGTCTTCGTCTTCGTCGTCTTCGCCACCGCCGTCTTCGCCACCGCCGTCTTCGCCACCGCCGTCTTCGCCACCGCCGTCTTTGCCGCCGTCGGCGTCTTTGTCGCCGTCTTCGTCGCCATCGTCATCTTCATCGCCATCATCTTCGCCGTTGTCGCCGTCGTCTTCATCGTCATCGTCGCCTTTGTCATCGCCGCCACCGCCTTCGTCGCCATCGTTGTTGTCTTCGTCGCCGTCGTCGCCTTCGCCGCCGCTTTCGTTGTCGTCGTTTTCGTTGCCGTCGTCTTTGTCACCGTCGCCGTCTTCGTTGTCGTTGTCACCTTCGTCATCTCCGTCTTCGTCGTCTTTATCGTCGTCTTCGCCGTCTTCGCTTTAGTCTCCGCCGCCGACTTCGCCACCTTCGCCGCCTTCGCCGCCGTCTGCGTCGCCTTCGCCACCGTCGTCTTCGCCGTTGTCGTCGTTGCCTTCGTCGCCGTTGTCGTCATCTTCGTCTTCGCCGTCTTCATCTTTGTCATCTTTGTCATCTTTGTGTCCGCCACCGCCACCACCTTCGTCTTCTTCGTCTTCGTCGTCGTCTTTGGCGCTGTTGAGGTCTTCGGCGCCACTGTCGTCTTCGCCGCCTTCGCCGCCGCCTTCGCCGCCACCGGCACCTTCGCAGGCGCCGCCGCCTTTGCCATCGGCACCTTCGCAGGCGCCGCAGCCTTTACCGCCGCCGCCTTTGCCGCCTCCGCCGCCTTTGTCGCCGTTGTCATAATCTTCGTCTTCGTCGTCGTCTTCGTCGTCGTCTACGTCGCCGTCGCCATCTTCGTCTTTGTCGTCGTCATCTTCGTCATCTTCGTCTCCGCCGCCGCCACCTTCGTCTTCTTCGTCTTCTTCGTCTTCGTCGCCGTCGCCATCTTCGTCTTTGTCGTCGTCTTCGTCGTCGTCGTCTTCGTCATCTTCGTCTCCGCCACCGCCACCAACTTCGTCTTCTTCTTCGTCTTCATCGTCGTCGTCTTCGGCATCGTCTTCGGCACTTTCGAGGTCTTCGGCGCAACTGTCGTCTTCGCCGTTGTCGTCGACGCCTTCGTTGTCGCCGCCGCCTTCGTCGCCGCCGTCGACTTCATCGCCGTTGTCGTCATCTTCGTCTTCGTCATCGTCTTCGTTGTCTTCGTCACCTTCGTCTTCGTCGTCTTTCGTCGTGGTCTTCGTCGATGTCTTCATCGCCGTCGTCTTCGTCGTCGTCTTCTTTGTCTTCGTCGTCTTCGCCATCGTCATCGCCGTCTTCGCCACGTTGCCGTCTTTGTCATCTTTGTTGCCTATGCCGGCGCCGCGGCCACCGTCTTTGTCGCCGGCGACGTTTTCGTCGTCGTTGTCACCTTCGTCATCGCCGTCTTCGTTGTCTTCGCCGTCGTCTTCGCCACCGCCGTCTTCGCCACCACCGTCTTAGTCGTCTTCACCGCCGTCACCATCTTTGCCGCCGTCGGCGTCTTTGTCGCCGTCTTCGCCGCCATCGTCATCTTCATCGCCATCATCTTCGCCGTTGTCGCCGTCGTCTTCGTCGCCGTCGTCGCCTTTGTCATCGCCGCCGCCGCCTTCGTCGCCATCGTTGTTGTCGTCTTCATTGCCGTCGCCGCCTTCGCCGCCGCCTTCGTCGTCGTCGTTTTCGTTTCCGTCGTCTTCGTCGCCGTTGTCGTCGTCATCTTCACCGCCGCCACCACCTTCGCCGCCTTCTTCGTCGTCGTCTTCATCGTTGTCGCCGCCGTCTTCGCCGCCTTCTTCTTCGTCTTCTTTATTGCCGCCGCCGCCTTCGCCATCGTCATCGCCATCTTCGTCTTCGTCGCCATCTTCGTCGCCGATGACGGCGCCGCGGCCGCCGTCTTTGTTGCCGCCGCCGTTTTCGTTGTCGTTGTCACCTTCGTCATCGCCGTCTTAGTCTTAGTCGTCTTCGCCGTTGTCTTCACCACCGCTGTCTTCGCCACCGCCGTCTTTGTCATCTTTGCCGCCGCCATCTTTGCCGCCGCCACCGTCTTAGTCGCCGTCTTAGTCGCCATCGTCATCTTCATCGCCATCATCTTCGCCGTTGTCGCCGTCGTCTTCATCGCTGTCGTCGCCTTTGTCACCGTTGTCGCTTTTGTCGCCGTCGTCGCCTTTGTCGCCGCCGCCGCCTTCATCGCCATCATTGTTGTCTTCGTCGCCGTCGTCGCCTTCGCCTTCGCCGTCGCCTTCGTCGTCGTTGTTTTCGTTGCCGTTGTCTTCGTCGTCGTTGTCGTCGTCATCTTCACCGTCGCCATCACCTTCGCCGCCGCCTTCGTCGCCGTCTTCATCGTTGTCGCCGCCGTCTTCGCCGCCGCCTTCCTCGTCGTCTTCTTCATTGCCGCCGCCGCCTTCGTCGTTGTTGTCTTCGTCGCCGTCGTCTTCATCATCTTGCGTTACCGTCGTCTTCGGCGCCGCCATCATCTTCGTCGTCGTCTTCACCGTCGTCGTCTTCATCGTCTTCATCGTCGTCTTCTTTGTCTTCGTCGCCTTCGCCATCATATTTGTCTTCGTCTTCGTCTTCGTCGTCTTTGTGGCCGTCTTCGTGGCCGTCTTCGCCGCCTTTGCCGCCTTTGCCGCCTTTGCCGCTTTTGCCACCGGCTTCACCACCGTCTTTGTCGCTGTCGCTGCCGTCGTCACCTTCGTCATTGCCTTCTTCGTCTTCGTCATCTTTGCCGTAGTCTTCGCCATCTTCTTCGTCACCTTCACCGCCGCCGCCTTCGTCGTCTTTGTCTTCGCCGTTGTCTTCGCCGTTGTCTTCGCCGTTGTCTTCGTCTTCGCCGCCGCCTTCGGCGTCGTCATCATCTTCGCCGCCGTCTTCGTCATCTTAAATGTCTTCGTCGTCGTCTTTGCTGTCTTTGCCTTCTTCGTCTTCGTCGTCTTCGTCGTCATTTTCACCATCGCCGTCATCGTCGCCGTTGTCGTCTTCGTCTTTTTGTCTTCGTCTTCATTGTCTTCGTCGTCGTCATCTTCGTCGTCTTCTTCATCGTCGTCTCCTTCGTCTTCGTCTTCATTGTCTTCGTTGTCTTCGTTGTCTTCGTCGTCTTCATCTCCTTCGCCATCGCTGTCATCTTCGTCTTCGTCGCTGTCTTCGTCGCCGTCTTCATCGTCGTTGTCGTTGTCGTCGCCGTCTTAGCCGTCTTCGTCGGTGTCTTCTTCATCGTCATCTTCTTCGTCGTTGTGTTTGTTACCTTATTCGCCGTCGCCGTCGCCTTCGCCGTCGCCTTCGCCGTCGCCTTCGTCTTCGTCATTGTCTTCGTCGTCTTCGTCGTCGTCTTTGTCTTTGTCGCCTTTGTCTTCGTCGTCTTAGTCTTCGCCGTCTTCGTCGTCATCTTTGTCGCCATCGTCGTCTTTGTCGCCGTCTTCATCGCCGTCGTCTTCGTCATCGTCTTCATCATCTTCATCATCTTCATCTTTTTTTCTTCGCCTTTGTCGTCTTCATCGTCTTCGTCATCTTTGTCTTCTTTGTTATTGTCGTTTTCATCGTCGTAGTCTTCTTCTTCGTCGTCTTCGTCATCTTCGTCATCTTCCTCGTCTTTGTCGTCGTCTTCGCCGTCGTCTTCGCCATCGTCTTCGTCGTCGTCTTCGCCGTTGCCATCTGTCATGAACTGAGATGTTCCAGTTATTCTTTTGATCAAGGGGACATATTGATTTGAGTAAAGCACAGCAGCATTTAATCAGCAATTAGCAGCATTTCTTAAGGACATGCATACCTTAAACACACACACACAGCAAGCAATCACCAGCTCACACATACACACATGTTGCATTCATACCTTCAAAGCATCTTAAGAGCATTCATACCTTACACACACACACACATATGCACGCACACACAGACATTCATATTGCATTCATTCTGCATCCATACTTACATACATACACTGAGGTAGATGGTGTCGCTTTCCCCAAGTCCATGGCTAGGTGATTTGGGATGAGGTGTTTCCCCCCCAAATCCATAGCCAGGCGACTTGCAGAGAGAGAAGCTGGATGGTTCCCCGTCTGGACCAGAGAACCAACAACCTAGTGGTGAAACCTGGGATCTTATATTCATTCCTCCACTTTTCCTCCATCCGTAGTCAAGACTGACAGTTATTAATTTGATCCCATTCTTGTTATTACTCCTTTGTTTGAAGCCAATAGCATGTTGGCCACTCTCTGTTCATGCTTAGGTTTTTCTGTAACTTCTTCTCAAGCTTGAGTGGTTTCCAAGATAAAGGAAAACCCTGCTTCTCTCTGCCAAGTCCTCAGGCCCTCCTCTACCATCATGCATTGCAGATCTCCATGTTTCTCTGGCCTATGTAACACAACTTTGGTTCACATACTTCAGCCATACACATTCACGCATATCATGCTATCCTCACATTGGTAGCCAGTGCAGTTGCTGCAAGATGGGTGTTATGTGCTCTCGGACCGACGCTCCTGCCAGAAGTCAACCAGCAGTATTCTGCACCAGCTTGAGTTTCCGGATTTGAGATAAGGCCCAGAGTGATACCCTGCTGCCAGTAACTGTGTAAAGTCCTCTTCTTATATTTCATGAAACTTTAATATTTTCTTTATCCTAGACAGAAGATAAGTGGGCAATGTCCACCTGATGTTATCCTAACAACAGAAGTACAATGGGACCTTGTTATTGACTAGGATTTAGTTTCAGGACCCCTTGTGGATGCCAGAATATTTTAAAGCTGAAGTCCCATTATATACAATGGAATAGTGAAATGGTGTCCCTTATACGAGTGTAAGGTGGAAAAATACAAAGTTAAATTTTTTTTCAAGCCATGGGTGGTTGAATCCATGAATGCAGAATCCATGGATACAGAGAGCTGTACATGTGGCCTCGTATTTTCATTAACCTCCAAATAAGAAGTCATTAAGTGCTCCATAATGGAGCATGGCTGTGGAATAATAGGAACAGGGTATTTATGACTCAGGAGAAACCAGCAGCAATAATTGCTAAGTGGAATTTCATTGCAGCAGATGGTGTTGTGATGTTCTTATCAAAGATGCCTCATTTTCTGTGTGTGCTCAGGACAAGGAATTTGTTCCTCACTCTGCAGTTCAATACAATGACACATAAAGAATTTACAAGACAGTTGACAAATTTCCATTGATACCTGATTCATATTCTGTGTTAAGGACCAGAAAACGTTGGACATTGTTTGGACATCCAGATTCAACTTCTGGTCCAATTCAGGGTGCAGGACAGGTGCGGACAAGCCTTAAAAACTGCTAAATTTCTTGAAACTCTCCTCCATTTCAATGGAGAACAGACTTACATAGAAGCTTACAAAAACTTATGCACCGAAACAGATTGTTTCTGTGTTTCATTAAACTAGATAATTTATAATATTTATTTATTTATTTACAATATTTGTCATCTGTCTTCTAGTTATAGTATTCAAACCATCTACATGAGCATAGAAGCACCAATGTGTTCATGCAGGATGACATGGGCAAATGAACCTGTAGAAAGTTCAAGTTGGCAGAGAAGAACATAAGAACATAAGAAGAGCCATGCTGAATCGGACCTCAGCCCATCTAGTCCAGCATTCTGTATCACACAGTGGCCCACCAGTTGTACACGGGGATCTCGAGCAGAAGGGAGGGCAAAACCTGACCTGCTCCCGACCCCCCACACAACCAGTACCCAGGGGAAATCCTGCCTACCTCAACCAACTCCGAGGTGGCACTTGAATGTCCTTTTCAGTAACTACCGATACACTTGGTATCCATGAATCTGTCTAATCCTGCCTTGAAGTTGTTCAGGCTGACCGCTGTCACAACCTCCTCTGGAAGTGGTTCCATAACCCAATGACCCTCTGGGTGAAGAAATATTTCCCTTTATTAGTCCTAATTTTCCTACCTTGGAGCTTCAGGGAGTGCCCTCTAGTCCTAGTGTTTTGTGACAAAGAAAATAATTTTTCTTTATTCACCTTTTCTATCCCATGCATGATTTTATACACTTCGATCAAGTCACCTCTTAAACGCCGTCTTTCAAGGCTGAAAAGACCAAGGCGTTGCAACCTGGTTTCATAAAGGGAGCCGTTCCATCCCTTGGATCATTCTTGTTGCCCTTTTCTGTACCTTTTCCAGTTCCGTTATATCCTTCTTAAGGTGCGGAGACCAGAATTGTACACAGTACTCCAAATGTGGCCTTACCATAGATTTGTAGAGAGGTAATACAACATTTGCTGACCTATTTTCGATTCCTTTTCTGATCATGCCTAGCATAGAATTTGCTTTTTCACTGCTGCAGCGCACTGGGTTGACATCTTCATTGAGCTGTCCACCAAAACCCCAAGATCCCTTTCCTGGTTTGTCTCGAAAGCTTTGACCCCATCAGTTGATAAGTGTAGTTGGGGTTCTTTGCCCCGATGTGCATGACTTTACACTTGTTTAGGTTGAAATGCATTTGCCACTTTGTTGCCCATTCACTCAATTTCGAGAGATCTTTCTGGAGCTCTTTACAATCAGTTTCATTTTTAACTACCCTGAACAATTTAGTGTCGTCTGCAAACTTTGCTACCTCAGAATTCACTCCTACATCCAGATCATTAATGAATAAATAAAAAGTAACGGACCCAAAACTGAACCTTGGGGTACGCCACTTCCCACCTCTTTCCACCCAGAGAAGTGTCCATTTATTACCACCCTTTGTTTCCTACAGTTTAGCCAGGTTCCAATCAGGACAAGACCTGTCCCCTGATTCCATGGCTGAAGAGCTTATTTAGGAGCCTTTGGTGAGGACTTTGTCAAAAGCCTTTTGAAAGTCAAGGTAAACAATATCAATTGGGTCCCCTTTATCTATGTGTTTATTTACACCCTCAAAGAATTCTAACAAGTTAGTAAGACATGATTTGCCTTTGCAGAAACCATGTTGATTTTCTTTCAGCAATGCCTGTTCTTCTATGTGCCTAGTAATTTTTTTCTTTAATAATGGTTTCCATCATTTTGCCTGGAACTGAGGTTAAACTGACTGGTCTATAATTTCCTGGATCACCTCTGGATCCTTTCTTGAAGATCGGTGTTACATTTGCCTCCCTCCAGTCCTCGGGTACAGTGCCTGATCTTAGAGAAGGTTATATATCTTAGCTAGAAGTTCAGCAATTTCACACTTGAGTTCCTTAAGAACTCTGGGGTGGATGCCGTCTGGACCTGGTGATTTGTTGACATTTAGTTTAGTAAGGCATATGAGAACATCCTCCTTGTTTATCTCTATCTGTTTTAATTCTTTTAATTCCCTCCCTGAAAAAACTGACTCAGCTGAAGGCATATGTTGTCTGTCCTCCTGTGTGAAAACGGAGGCAAAGAAGTCATTTAGCCGCTCAGCAATCTCTTTGTCTTCGCTGATTTTCCTTTCTGGCCATTGTCGTCGAAAGTGGCCCAACTGCTTTTCTAGTTGGGTTCCTGCTTCTGATGTACTTAAAGAAGTTTTTGTTGTTTTTTTAATATTCTTTGCTATGTGTGCCTCAAAATCTCTCTTGGCTTTCCTGACTGTTGCTTTGCATTTAGTTTGCCAGAGCTTGTGTTCCTTTCTGTTCTCCTCGGTAGGAAGAGCCTTCCATTTCTTAAATGAGTTTTTCTTTTTTCCAATCACATCTTTTACTTCATTTGTAAGAATGAAGAATTCTGGGGAATGAAGAATTCTGGGGAAGTTTTGAATTTTGACAGTTGAACTGTCAGACCAGCTCTAAGAAGGATGCAGATCTTGTAAAACTCCAACTTCTATGATTCCATAGCATTCAGCCATGGCAGATAAACTGATGTCAAACTGAATTAATTCTACAGTGTAACTGTACCCAGAGTCTTATCTGTTTCTCCTCTAAGTTCATGGACAAAATCCAGTGAACACTGTGGTGTGTTGTCTAACTGGACCTCCTTCAGTACTTTTGATCGGCAGACTCTCTTTGGATAGGATACTGCATATTATGTAATACCATAAGACTATAATCCAAGGTAATGTTAGGCTGTGTTGCAAGATAATGGCAAAGCATCAGATTGGTAGCCTGCTATTATCACAGCCATTATCCATATGACCTAACTAGCTTTGTTATAGATCCATGACTATGTTGTACACAGTGGAAATGGCTCTTTTGGGTGTATTGTTTGCTAGAACATCTATTCAAGATAGTTTTCTAAATTGGCAAATTGTTGAAACTATAATACTAATGTTTCCTTAATGCATATGCTTTGGAGTTATTTGGTATTGGCTCTATTTTGGGAGGAAGAAATTCACATGAATGCATTCCTTGATGTTCAGGGATGTGCATACTCTTCTGAATTACGTATTTTATTTGTTAACTAGAAAATAGCAAATTACCAATTGCACCCTTCTGATTGCCAAAAGATTGAAAAAATTTAATGGAAAGTTTTCCAGTGGATAAAAGCTCTAACAATGCTTGCAACATTTGAAAGAATGATTTGTAGATTAGATTTACTATAGACTTACATTTAGATATTCAATCAACTTTTATAGAAATGTACAATTACATCCTATAGTTATTTGGGCTCATATTGTGAGCCTGACCGGGAGGGCCAAGCCAGAAAGGGGAGGGGCTGGGAAAAGGCAGCCAGGAGGGAGCAGGGCAGGACCCAGGTGTGTTGAAGTGTTTATTTTTTTATTATAGGATTGAATATGTATTGAAATGTTAGGATAATGTGAACCGGAGAGAGAGCTGATATTAAGGGCAAGTCTCTGCAGGGAGAGCAGAGTTGCCATAGCAACGTGGCTGTGAGGCAGAAGTGGGAGGAGTCAACGGCTTTCTGCCAGAGCCAAGAATAGAATTCTGGGGAAGTTTTGAATTTTGACAGTTGAACTGTCAGACCAGCTCTAAGACAGTTGGGACTGACCAGCTCTAGAGAGAGCAGGGTTAGCCGTCGATGTTTAGGGCTGTGAGAATACAGTCCTAGTGAGCTGAGCTTGCGAGCCAGCTGGTTTTACGTAAAGCCTGGGGGCTAAATATAGACAAAGTGTCTGTAAAAGGCCAGAGTGCCTATGTATTGAAAGAGTTAGAAGCTGATCTAGCTGAGTAATAGCAATAGTTAAGCATTGCAACTTTGTATTTGCCATAACTAGAACATTTGTAACCTTTTAAAGTCGTGCCCCTTCGGAAGTGTTATACAAAGTATCAAACCAAGCTTTTGTGCCAAAATAAACTGTTTATTGTTAGTTCATCTTGAAACCTCTCTCTGTGCCATTGTAGCGGATATCTGGAGTCCCAGAACCCCCAAGGCAAATACCTTTGTGCCTGGCTGCTGTTACTTTGCGAGCACTTGGACGGATGACGCGACAATTTTACTGCTTTTCAATGAAACCAGCCTTTATTGTATCACATCAGCTGATGGGCCTGCCTTCCTTACAGAACAAAGCCACCTGAAGACAGAACCCAGAACTTTTCCAGTGTACAGGTTTTATACCATCAATGGAGTCAACATTTAGTCCCTCCCTTCTTCATACCTTGGCATTGGCTGGCATTCATGAAACCACATTACACTACCCAATTAAACAAAGCATTCTAGCATCTTATTCTTATTTGCTAATAAACTGTGGCGCAGTGTGAATTTCCATCATTGTTCTATGTTATTGCTTTATGAGCGACATGTTCCCAAATTGTTACTTTACTACCGGGAAACCTGCCAAGTGGAAGCTTTCATTTGCCATGCGCGTCTTCTAACCCATCACTTGCTATTTCTTGTGCTGCTGCTGCTGGCAAGCTGCCCCTGCTATTCCATTTCTATTCTAATGCATCACCTCTCTCTGACATTTCTCCTGTTAAAGCATCAATTTCCCCTTTATTCCTTCATTTTCTTTTTGTAAATGATTTTTGGGACCAATAATCATTTGCAAATCATGGCATATACTCTAGATCTCATCCCAATTCAACTGCCAATCTCTTTTCGGCTTCCTTTGGACACTTTTTTTTCATTCCTACTGTCTGTCTGGCTGCAGCAGTAAAACATTTCAACATTAATGGAAAACAGCAAAGCATGATTGTTACAGAACAAAGATCATAAGGATTAACACAGCTATTGATTTTATCCAGACTTTTGCGACGCGTTTTACAAAAAGCGAGTGCAAACATGATTAATGCAGCCTAAAAAATCTCTCCAACTCTTTCAACCAGGCCATGTTTGGCAACCATACATTTAGCCATGAAAACTGAAATGATTCATTAACATTATGTTGAATCATGACCTGTAGCTTTCCAGGCCATCTTCTATCTTTGGTTCAGATTATGAAATTGTATTTAGCAGTTGTTTTTTGATCACTGCACAAATCCTCCTTGGTTGTCAAGAGGTAATCTAAGGCCATTTTCTGCTGTATCTCCATTTGACTTAACTCTTCAGCTTCAGTTTGCAATGATGAATTTTCTAGGCAACAGATGAGCCTCACAATGCTCTTCTGATTGTCTTGGGCTATTATTCCTGGGTATGACCCTAAAGACAGGATCTCAGTGATGGCTCCGGCTCCTACCCTTTGGGGCTTTTGGTGTCAGACATTTGATCCTTAATGGTCACTGTGTCATCACACCCAGCACCCATTTCTCTGGCTGGAACCCCCTTCTTCTGCCTCTCTCTGGGTTCCTTTGATAATTCACACTGGTAGGGTTAGAAAGCCCACACCAACACACTGATACCTCCCAGGATGATAGCTATTAGCCCATTTGACAAAGGAGAACCCCAAGTTAGGGTCTCTTTATCTGCCAACTTGAACAGATGCTGTCACAGGTGTATTCATTTATCTCAAACAAAGGTAAGTTAGGATACAGCTCTCTCTTTCCCATGTCAGACAGATTCTGAGTCTTGACATGACTGAAGTTGTGGCCTTTGCATAAATAGTGATCTGTGCAATGAGTAAAAATGTAACTTTTGGGTCCCTCAGCATTGCTGAGGACATTTACAATCCTCCTAATGTTATTTGAGGATCCTTGCCTTTTAAAAGGTAGGGATAAGAATGACCCTACTGTTTTCTGTATGTGTATGTATCAATGTACTATCTGAAACATATGTTGTATCTGTATCTTGATCCGATTGCCCTATGTTGGACTACGGTCAGTCCCAATAACACATTTTACTGATCAATGTGTTTCCCCAAAAGCTGAACTTGTTCTAATGTCTGTTGATTTCCCAAAGAGTGACTGTCTGATTCCATCCCCCACCTGCTTTCATGATACACATCATAAGCACAACTGCCATGTATCCCCATACTGCCCTATTTTCCCATTTGGTCTCCTCCTTTCCCTCCTTGCACACCATCTCAATGATAACGCTTTGGGTTCTTTCTTCTCTTTCGGTGGGCCACACTGCGACATATTTGACCACGCAGATCAGTTGCACCCGTAGGGATCAACTTCGTGGCCTTGTCAACCCTTACCAGGGGCTTGCTTGCTGATCCTGGGTCTCAGATGGTCTCCTGGATCTATCACGGCCTCCCAAGAGGGTGATGCACGCTTCAGCCTGGTGTAGTGGATCCGCGGTTTCACCCCCTTCACCTTTTACTCTCCAAGGTCGTCCTTTTGACCTCCTTTTAGCGCGCCTGCCGGAACTTTGGTCAGGCATATCTTCAGTGGGTCCTCCTGGTCATCGTCCACCTGGATAATAATATCTCAGCTATTTAATGGCTTATTTCCAACTGTATCTCTTTGGATTTCAATATATAGGTCCAAGGCCTTAATCTCTTCGCTTGGGGAAACAGGAAAACATCATATCACATCACACTGCCCTTTTTACTTCAATCTCAATGGGCCAAGTCTCCATTTTGTTTAGTTTGTTTGTTTTAATACCACATAATATCACCTGAGGAAACAGAAATAGAACAGTAACAGGGAAACACAGCACATCATTTTTCACATAGACACAGAGTGAATTAGGATTTTTGCATGAATAAGCAAATATTCATTTTTCCAGAATCATTCACACCCACAGATATGCTTGTTAATGATTAACCCCCCTCATTCATACGCAGAGAGAAACCTCATTCACACACACGTTGGTGTATTAATTAAGAAATGCATATGCTTAGAGAAACACTGTTCCAGCATTGATTGAGTTAAACTACACAGAGAGTCTCGCAAGACAGGTTATCTAGTCTTGACGAATCACCGCTGACGCTGGCATGCAAAAACATTCTTTCCTCCCCCACATGCATGTCTTATGGTAAAATATGCATTAGATCATTTTGTACATATTCTTACAGTTTTAAAACACAGTTATACATATCATTCCTATGAATGCACTTCATAAACATATAACATTTAACATTTTATATAAGGCATTTCAATAATATGCAGTCTCATTTCTTAGACTCTCATGTACAAGGTAGAACAAACATTTACTGACTCATACCCAAAGGATTTTTATTTTTCCCTCTGCCTGACAAGAAAGGCCAATCCTTTCTCCCTTGCCTTTGCTTTTCATGCACGTGCCCTGCTGGCACCTTTTATCCACCATACCTCCTTCTTTTACTACCCGTTCCCGAACCTGTCAACATTCTTCAACACACAACTCAAGGGCGTCCCCTTGTTTTTCGGAACTCCCACCACCCATTTCCCCATGGCTGGAGACACTTCAGTGCTTGCCCCCCCCCCCCTAAATGGCGTGTGTGTTCCCTAAGTGTTTCTTCACCTTAAACACTATACTTGCGATTCCTGTAGACTTCAGGAGTCGTTCCTCAGGCCTTTGTGCCGGATTTCTCACTAGACGCTGGAACCCCAGCACCCCCGGTCTTTCCTCTGCGCGCTTTTGGTGCTGGATTTCTCACTAGACGCGGTTACGACCTGCGCCCCCGGACTTCCCTCTTTTTCTGGTTTCACTGGCAGTATTTGGCAATTGCGGTCCTTCGAGTCGATAGGCGTTTTTCTGGGACGAGGCAGGCAGCCGGTCGTGTGGTTAGGGGCCCCTCTCAGCTCACCTAGGTCGTCCCAGCCTTCCGCCTTCGAACGAAAACCGTCCTGGCAACAGGATCGCGCCCTCTGCGTCACAGACTCGTCTGGATGGCACTCTCCATCATCACGTCGGACTGGGCACCAAAGATGTAGCGGATATCTGGAGTCCCAGAACCCCCAAGGCAAATACCTTTGTGTCTGGCTGCTGTTACTTTGCGAGCACTTGGACAGATGACGCGACAATTTTACTGCTTTTCAATGAAACCAGCCTTTATTGTATCACATCAGCTGATGGGCCTGCCTTCCTTACAGAACAAAGCCGCCTGAAGACAGAACCCAGAACTTTTCCAGTGTACAGGTTTTATACCATCAATGGAGTCAACATTTAGTCCCTCCCTTCTTCATACCTTGGCATTGGCTGGCATTCATGAAACCACATTACACTACCCAATTAAACAAAGCATTCTAGCATCTTATTCTTATTTGCTAATAAACTGTGGCGCAGTGTGAATTTCCATCATTGTTCTATGTTATTGCTTTATGAGCGACATGTTCCCAAATTGTTACTTTACTACCGGGAAACCTGCCAAGTGGAAGCTTTCATTTGCCATGCGCGTCTTCTAACCCATCACTTGCTATTTCTTGTGCTGCTGCTGCTGGCAAGCTGCCCCTGCTATTCCATTTCTATTCTAATGCATCACCTCTCTCTGACATTTCTCCTGTTAAAGCATCAATTTCCCCTTTACCATTGATTTCAAAAGTCAAGCCTCAGTTTAAAAGTTTTATCCTGTCTCACAACTTGAACCCTCATTAACCCTCACAAATAGCTGACATTCCTCACAAAATTGGTCCAGTTGGTCTCTCTCTCATAAAATGGTGGCAGCAGTTTGAAGAACAAATATTCGCATAGTGACGCCAGCTAAAAGCTGTGTCGTCAAAAATTTGGTGTCAGAGTTGGGACATCTTCGCAAACTAGTGGCAGTGGGTGAGATAGCCTACCCTGCCACGGTGTAAAAGTTGGCGTGCGAATAAAGTCTTTACACCAGGTCATCCTTAGGTTGTCCTCCCAGCATAAGGACAGGGCTGCTCATCCCGTCCTTTTGCTGGGAGGAAGGTGGGACACACGGTGAGTGCCCCAATCCTCTTTCTGATTCTTGGGCTGTCATCTTGGCATTATGCTGGGAGGAGGATGAGAAAGACGGCAGCTGACTGTGCTCCAGAGCGCTCTCAGCTGCCGCATGCCTTCCTCGAGTCATCCTCCTGGCATAAGGGTGGGACACCATCCTTAGGCTGAGAGGAGGGTGAGACACATGGTGGCCGAGAGCATTCCAGAGGGCTCTCAGCTGCTACATGCCTTCCTCCCCCACCTTTTTGGCATAAGGATGCGGCAGGCCACCATGTCCTCATGCCAAGAGATAAGCACCCAGGGGGCCACTTAGTTTGCCCATGCCTGCTTTAGTGGGTATTTGGGGGCAACTGATTGGTTGGGGGGGGGGATCAGGAACTGTTTTTAAACCCAAGGGTCACAAAAAGGCTCCTAGAGATTGTTTTTAACCATAGAAAACACTTTGCCCATTTCTGATTTAGAAAAGGTTCCAAGTTGTTTTCCTATACTCAATTCCATTAAAAGTAATCAATCTTTGCATCATGTGGGAAATAGTGCGGTGGCTTTTAAAAACCAGTATTTTGTGCTTTATTTGTTGTGGCATGTAAAAACAAGTGTACTGGGAACAAAGAAACCATAACTGTGTAAACTTGTCCTTCCCTGGCGGAATGTTCTGGACATCTGTTTGAAACAGATGCTGCACAGTTATAAAACAGAAAGCTACTTAGCAATAAAAACTGGTCATTTTAGAAATGCATTAAAATGTGAATGTTGATATTAATTGGAATCCACTATTCATTATATGAGACTGTGCACTGGATTGCCAAAATATGAAACACATATGGTTATATATTTTGCAGTGGCATATTAATTGTTGAAGTGTGGGGTGTAGAGAAGAGTATAGGAACACACAGACTTCTGCTTGTAAATCAATACTTCTCCACAGGAATGACACCATGGCTGTTTGACCATGTTGATCAACTGTTCATTGTTCTATTTTAAAATAATTTTAGGTGGTATACAAAATTAAAGAAACTAAAACAGTTTCCATAGTGGCAGATGAGCTTAGAAGAACTATAGTATTATCTTTTTAGCCATCACCCAGATTTTGGACAGTCATCACAAAATGTAACATTCTTGAGCTTTGCTTCTAGTATAATGTGGTACAGCATAGTAATATAGTTTACAGTGGGCTCCTGGTGTCTTTTGGGGTTTAGTTTCAGGAACCTCTGTGGATTTCAAAATCCATGAGTACTCTATTCTGTTATAAAATGGCAAAATTAAGGTTTGCTTTTTGGATATTTTTAAATAGTAAGAATAGAGAGCATTTTGTACTGCAGTATGGCTAATGCAAAACTATTAGCAAAGACAAAAGGGAATAAAGGTAATGGGATGTTTGTCCCAATTACAAGTGCAATGAGTAACCAATAATATAAATTACATAGTATTACTCAATATGAATTATTTATAAATCAATATGTGAGTATCAAAACATACAATTGAGGTATATATATCATCACAAGAGTACACCAAATGCAGTGGGATATCAACAGATAGTGAAGTCCACAAACATCAAAATATATTCAAAATATTCAAAAAATGAGGCCCCCACCATGAATATATTTTGATGTTTGTGGACTTCACTATCTGTTGATATCCCACTGCATTTGGTGTACTCTTGTGAGGATATATACCTCAATTGTATGTTTTGATACTCACATATTGATTTATAAATGATTCATATTGAGTAATACTGTGTAATTTATATTATTGGTTACTCGTTGCACTTGTAATTGGGACATACATCCCATTACCTTTTTCCCCTTTTGTTTTTGCTGATTCACAGGCACTGGAGCCTGACTTTGTATGTGTTTAACTAATGCAAAACTAGGGGGGGGGGGGGGTGGCATGTGCTGGAACTTTGAATAGACGTTCCACGAGAGGGCTCCAGATGAAACTTTTGAAAAAGTGCCGGTGAAACCTTCAATCCCCCAAGCCCCCTCTTGAGACCGGGACTATCTGATGGAGGAATTAGTGCCGATCAAAAAGAGGTAAAGATTGGTATCTTTGAAAGAAAAGAGGAGTGGATGGGAGTGGATTTAAAATTAGACTGAGAAAGTCAGGAAGGAGATAAAGATGGCGGACTCAGCAAGTGCTCTCGGAGCAAAAATGGACAGCCTGGAAGGGAAAATGGATAACATTCTGGACTTCTTGAAAAGTAAATTTGATGAGGTGGATAAGAAACTGGAGGGAGTGGAAAGATGCGTGGGCGAACTCAGTAAAGAAGTGAATGAGGTCAAGAAAGCATCTAAACAGTTGGAAGAGAAAGTAGAAAAAATGAAAAAGGAATGCAATCTCAGTTTAAAGCGATGGAGGAGTCGCTGCAGAAGCATAGTCTGAGAATGGCCAATCTGGAAGATCGCCAGAGGAGACGGAATGTGCGTCTGAGAGGTTTTACTCCCGATTTTGCCCAAGCAGGCGGGCTGAAAGAAGCTTTAAGGAGGTGGCTGGCACAGAATGGTTTGGACATTCAGGAAGCACAAATGGAGAGAGCCCATTGGACTTTCCCAGGTGGGAGAGCCTTGCCGAGACAAAAGGACATGGTTGTGGCGTTCTCATCGGAGAGCCTGGCAGAGACTGTGTTCAGAAGCCAGAGAAAAATCCCTGATCTTACGTTTGGTGTGAACAAGATCATTTGTCTTCGTGACTTATCCAAACAAACTTTGGACGATCGCGCTGCTCTGAGGCCGATAACATCTTGTTTACACAAGAATGGAGTGAGATTCATGTGGGTGTTTCTGGCTGCAATTTTGGTATTCAAGGATGGAGAGACTTTGAGAGCGAGGAATTTGCAGGACGGGCAGAAACTCCTCGCCCGGCTGGGAATAAGTGAAGAAGGATCGCAGCAACCGGAAGGAGCAGCAGGTGGCCGAGAGCCGAGGCCCCCCAGCAGGAGTGCTATGGCGGAAGAGCTCGCTCTGTAAGAGGAAATTGAACGCGACTACAGAATGCAGCAATTGCAAGACGAATTGACCGCCATGAGGCGAGAAAGGAAACGACAGGCCCGGGACGCCAAAAAGAAGTGAAGGAGGGGAACGGAGGAACTGAACTGAAGGGAACTGAACAGCTTTTTTACCTGCATGTTAAAGCAGGGAGAGGAACCGCAGGCTAATCTTTCCTTCCTTCTCTATCTTTTCTTTTTCTTTTTTTCTTTTGTCGACTGTAGGTTTGGGATTATGGGGAGGGGGTACCTTCTTTCCTCTTTTCTTTATAGATAATTAGTCCCTTTTATGGGAATATGGTAAGATTACTCAAGTGGGAGGGGGGGAGAAGAAGGGGAAACCTGAGGGAAAAGGGGAAACAGGAGCCAAGCAGTGGGACCGCGCTCACCAGTATGGCCTCCACAAATGGCCGAGCATGTGGCTGGCCTCTCCACCCTGGCTTGGGGTGGAGACACGGAGGAGGCACTGGAGGTGGCTGGGGGTTGGAGGGTTTGAGGGGAAAGCAATTGGCAAGCAAGTTAGGACAAATACAGGCAATAAGAACAAGAATAAGGAGTAACAATGACTGATCTTACAATTTTAGCTTTGAACTCGAATGGTTTATCTACGGATTTTAAGAGATTTCGGTTAGCTAAATTGACAAGGGAAAATAAGGTGGATATACTGGTATTGACGGAAACGCATAAAGGCAGGGATAGCCAGCAACTAACTAATGATAAGAGTTGGAAATGGGTTTATGAGTCCCGTGGGACATGGAGCGCAAGGGGGACGGCAATTTTGGTGCACGAAAGAGTTCCCCTGGAAAGGGTGGAGTGGAAAAAGAATAAGGAAGGGAGGTGGGTGTTTATGAAAGGGGTGATACATGGGCAAAAGCTGACAGTGGCAGCCATATATGCCCCCAATGTGCAACAGAAACAGTATATTGTGAATGTTAAGAGTAAACTGGATAACTTTAAAGAGGGGACAACAATTTTTATGGAGATTTCAATATCCAAATGTCATCAGTAGGAGGGAATAATAGAAGATCTCTAAATTTGAATAAATTGAATATGGTGGATCTGCATAGTGGAGTAGGAAATAGAAGCACCTACTATTCCGCAAGGCATAATGTCTTTAGTTGTATTGATTATATACTGATGGATAGGTCAGCAAATGCTCAGGTGAGAAGTGCAGAGGTGAGGCCCATGTGGCTCTCCGACCATGCGCCAATATCAGTGAAGTTGAGAATGACACAACGGAGGAACCCAAGAATATGGAGATATAATATGGCCGTAGTAGCCAGGGAGCAGGATAAAAAGAGAATACAGGAGGAAATAAAAGAGTATTATAGGTTAAACGATAGAGGGAACATGTCCAAAGCAGTATTGTGGGACTGCGGCAAAGCGGTCTGGAGAGGCCATCTCATAAGTCTGGAGGTAGAGGTGAATAGGAGATGGAGAAGGGAAAGAGAGAATAAAATCAAGGAAATCGAAAGGATTCAGGATCAATTGAAGCTGACCAAGGCTAGAGAATGGTATAGGTTATTAAAACAGAGAAAGAAAGAATTGGAACAATATGATGAGCTGCATTGGAATAAAATGAGAATGGCAACTAGGCAAAAAATTAGTTCTTGGGGGACAAAGTCAGTGAAACAACTGGCAAGATATTTAAAAAAGAGAAAGGAGAAATCATATATTCGGGCGCTGAGGGATACAAAGGGAGAGCTGAAGGAAGGTAAGGAGGAAATAGAAAGGATTATGAAAGAATTTTATGAGAAACTATACAAACAGGAAGAGGTGAGCGGGATCCCAATAGAGGCCGGGCAAAAGGTAAATGAAGAGGATAAAAACTATCTAAACTCAGAGATCAGGCAAGAAGAGGTGGAGAGGGTTATTAAGCAACTGAAGATGGCAAAGGCGCCGGGCCCAGATGGGTACTCAGGAGAATTTTACAAAACATATGTACAGGATTTGCTACCATTTCTGACAGAGCTATTTAATGAGGTCTTGATGGAGCAGGTCATCCCACAGACATGGAAGTTATCGGAGATTGTAACTATACCGAAAGTAGATCGAGATGAGATGAACCCAGAGTCTTACCGTCCCATAAGCTTAGCAAACCAAGATTATAAGATATTTGTAAAGGTATTGGCGAATAGGCTGGAGGGGATAATTCCAAAAATTATAATGGGGGATCAATTTGGCTTTGTGAAAGGAAGACGGATCAGTGAACCGATTAGGAATGTAATGAATGTGCTACACCATGCTACTGCGGCCAAGAGGAAGTTGGGAATATTAAAACTAGATGTCTATAAGGCATTTGATAAAGTAAACCATAGCTACCTGTATGAGGTGTGTAAGGCATTAAATCTAGGAGAGAGGTTTTGTGAAGTGATTAGGAGTATATATATGGGGAGCCAGGCATATATACAAGTGAATGGGAACAGGACGGAGAATATCAGAATACGGAATGGGACTAAGCAGGGATGTCCCTTATCTCCAATGCTTTTCGTAATGGCGATAGAAACACTAGCGAACAAGATCAGGGCAGCCAGCATGTGGGAAGGGTACAGGATAGGGGAAATAGAGGTGAAGGTGAATTTGTTTGCAGATGACGCAATAATATTATTAACAGACCCCATTGAAAATGGTAAAAGCAATGAAGGAAAGTCTGCGAGAGTTTGAGGAACAATCGGGGCTTTAGGTGAATACGGAGCAGTCTGAGATGATGGTTGTATATACAGGTCCGAGGAACAGATAGAGGTAAGGAAAGCGTCAGGGTTAAAATTAGGGGTAAAAAGAATGAAATATCTGGGAGTGTGGATATACAAAAACATAGAGAGAATAACAGAAGCAAACTATGGAAAGATCTGGAAAAAAGTGTTGAAACAGATGAAAGGCTGGAAACAGAAAAGTTTGAGGAGAATGGCAAAAATAAGAGCAATTAAAATGATGATCTTGCCAAAAATTTTATACCTAGCCCAGGCCTTGCCAGGGGTCCTCCTGGGGAAAAAGATAAAAGAATGGGATAGGAAATTGAATTATTGGGTGGAGGGAGGAAAGAAACCAAGGATAAGGAAAAAATGGAGGATAGCAAATGAAACAGAGGGAGGATGGGGAATCCCTAGCCTAGAACTTTACAGAGATGCATTTCAAATTGAGAGACTGATGGAGCTGCAGGAGGACGACAAGAGATGGGTAGCACTGGAAAAAGAAGCGAACGCATTGGGAAGAGAGGAATTGATATTTAGGAGATGGGAAAAAAGGGAGGTGGAGAAATTGATGGGACCAATGAGGGCCACGGTGGAGTGTGGAGATCTTGGCAAAGGAGATAGCGCCGGGAGTATCAAAAGTAGCCTCCTGGAGATCATGAACCCCGAGAGGGGGAGGAAAACCTGAGCAGAATAATAAGGGAATTGAGAGAGAAGGGGGTGACGAGACTGGAGCTACTAGTGGACGAAGGGGGCAGAATCAGGAGAGAGGCTGGAGAACTGGTTGGGAGGAAGGCGGTGGCTGCAAATCAGGGCAATATGCAACTACCTTAGGCAGAGGGAAGTGAGAGAGGCCTTGCAAAGAGAGGACACGGAATTTGAGAAGATAATCAGGGAAAAGAAGGAAGGGAAAAGGGTCCAGGTTGGAAGGATATACAAAATATTAGTAACATCAGGAGGAAGTACGGTAGAAGAGTTAACCACAATGTGGGAGAGGGAGTTGCAGGTCTCAGGAGCAGAGATGGAGAGGATAGTGGGGGATATTGCTAAGACTAAAAACACAAGAGTGAGGGAGACAAGGAGGAAAATACTGCACAAGTGGCACCGCACCCCGGCCCAATTGACCTATCTTTCCCAAAATATGGGTACACGGTGTTGGCACGGATGCCGAGACAAAGGAGTGTATATGCACCTATTATGGGAATGCGAGGTGGTCCAAAAATTCTGGAAAGAGGTAGAAGGGGAGATCACTAGAGTATTGAATATAAATTGGACCATCACAAAAGAGAAGGCGGTGTTGGTAAAAAAGAACAAGATGGGGAAACATCCGGAAATGAAGGTAGCGATGATAGAAAGCGCCCAGGCGGTGGTGGTTCTAGGCTGGAAGGACTCCACGAAATGGACAATTGAGAACTGGCTGTGGTACTTGGTGGAACACATTCAATTTGAAATTATGGAAATGAGGGTTAATCAATTACAGGAGGATAAAGTGCGAGAGCTGTTGGGACGATGGGATCGGGTGAGAGGATATATTGTTTGGAGAACCTGGGACCAAACCATTAGAAATAAGTTGGAGTTCTTGTTTAAGATGTAATGAAATGTAAAATGTCCGGAAAGCTTGCAGAAGAGATAAGAAGAAAAAGAAGACGCAATCCTCAGCAGGGGTGGAGGGGTGTGGATGTTTGTGTGGGGGAGGGTCACATGCACAGGGCACTGTGTTTTTATGTATATGTTTGTATGGATAGTAAAAATGTTGGGAAATAATAAAATATTTTTTTAAAAAACTAATGCAAAACTATAGCAACTCAATGGATGATTGAAATATCATATACTTACTCATCACATGATGATAGTTGCACTGACTTTCAGATGCATGTCCATTCAAACTCAAATGTGCCTGCAATAATATAGTTTGCTATATTATATATGGCATACATATCCTCTTGAAGTGCTATCTTTGAATTTTGGGATATAGCGCAATATTCCTTCAGTAATCGTGATACACATATCATCTTAGGAGAATGTGTGCTATGGAACTAGTAAGCAACTTTTGTACACACAGCCATGAGAAATATAATTATAATTCAAACAGTTTACATCAGTTAAAAACAAAACCCAAAAAGCACTGTCTAGTGAAATGCTCTCTTTTTTTCTAGCTAGGATAAATATGGAAAGTCTTTTTAAACGTCCTGTCAAGTAGTGTTTACTTGTAGAATGATTTTTCTCAAGCGTTAATTAATGTTGTCACCTTCTTTAATATCCCTGTAGCAAAATAGATATTTGCAAAGTGCTGAATTTTTCTCATCTGCACTTCCATCTGTTGCTTATCTCCACAATCTCAGTGGAAGAGAAAATCAACGGAATCTGGGTAGAGGTGACATGGTGAGAGAAGACATGGCTTTTGCTAACTTGCAGATTGCGACTCATACCTGCTTTTTAAAACATTTTCCATGCAAATGATTGCATGTGAAGACAATGCAACTATGTAAACAAAACGTCTAAATCAAGCCAACCAATCACATTATATAAAGTTCCACATATTTGAAATTCTGTTTATTTGGTCTTCCCCAAAACTGCACTTCGGGCAAATGTAGGAGACAAAGGACTTTATTGCACTACACTTCTATTCGACAACAGTTGTGCTATTGTAGATAGTGGATACATACAGGGATGAATACCTTCATTATCACACTCACCTCTCTTATCACAATTTCAATATCTGATAAACTAACATGGTGCAACATCTGAACTCCCTTCCTGGGGTTATTAGATTGGTTCCCTCCCTCTTGACCTTCAGGAAGACAGTAAAAACCTGGCTCTGCAAGCAAGCTTCTGGAATCAAATTGTAACCAGATAAACTCAGTATTATGAATTAACATGGAACGGCGTAACGATGCAAATGGACATGGAGTTAAACCTGGAAGTCATTGATTTTTATAGTGTTAAATTATTTTTATAGAATCACAGAATCATAGCTTTTGAGGATACCACATGGGTCATCCAGTCCAATCCCCTGCCATGCAGGAAAAGCACAATCAAAGCACCTCTGGCAGATGTCAGTGTTATAGGATAGTGATCTACCTCCTGGATTTTCTCTGAAGTAAAACCTGCCAAAGGAATACTAAGATGGCTGCTTGCATTGACGTAGTTAACAGACTTCTGGCCCATCCATACCCACAGGTTCGATAATCCACAGATTCAATCATCCACATCTTGTAAATATTCCCAATTATATTAAAGCAAACCTTGATTTTGCCATTTTATTTATGGGACAGCACTTTTCTTTGCACACCCATGGATTCTGATATTCAAGTAGGTATGTGTGGGGGCTGGAAGCAAAGCCCAGCATGTATTAGGGGCCCACTGTATTAAATCAACTAAATTGAAAGCAGATGGAGATGGGACAAATTCCAGAGAACATGTAATTTACACTGTTAGAAGTTCAACAATGGCTAGTACTCGAGAGACCAATATGTCTCAGAAAAGGCAATAGAAATAGGAATAGATAGTTAGAGAGAAGTAAAGTGTCCTTCTCTTTTGCCTGTCTTGATTAATTTGTCAATAAAAATTGAAGCTCTTCAGGATGTTTTTTCCACTCCTTCCCATCTGTTCTGCTCTTAGCTAGACTAAAACTACATTAACTTAGCACCCCAAATAACTTTCCTATTATAGAATGGGGTTCTTATAATAAAGCCTTTTGGTTGTTTTTTGTCTAAGTCGTTGCTGCCTCCTCTCCTTAATCAGAATCCATAATCATTGCAAATAGTTTCCATCAAACACAACACATATCCTTTCCCAAACAATATAGCAGTTATTCTCTGTATCAGCAATATTTTTTATGTTCATGATGGAAACAATAACTTAAAGTGCTCCTATTAAAATTGCTTCCTGATTTCTCTGTATCTTGAAAACAGTCGCTGTATTGTTTCTATGCCAACAGGATGTCATGGTGGACATGACTTTCTCAAAGCTTTACTGCAGGTTCTCTCTCTTTTGTAAATTCCTTCCTCTCACTGAGATTTTTAAGTTGAAGATTTCCGGTCATTTTGCTGCAAGAATGAAGAACCCATTTCTAGTTATAGGCGAGAAACATCTATTCATTTGCTCCTTTTGGGAATTTCCTCCCTTATGTGAGCTTCAAATTGTGGCTAAGTAAAACGTATATTGAAAGCCACAAAAGCTAATTCTAAAATAAATTACTTTTCAAAGAGGTAATTTGGGAAAGGGAAATCTATCTTTAAAAATACTTTCTTTAAAAAATACTATGTGATCAAAGAGTATGGATTCAGTCCTGAGAAGGAAGAAGGGTGGCTTACCATAAAGAATAATTTGATCCTGTCCACCTTGGACTTACCTAAACATTCATGATTTGAATGCAATGGAAATATAAATGATGATCTACATTTTTAATCCAGGTGTCCTAGTCAATTGAAGATCTTATTGCTAAGTTATCACTATAGATAGAGGGCTATTGCAAATTTCCCTTCCTTTTCATATTCTAGAGACATATGGATGTGAAAATAAATTTCTAATGATGATGCGACAATGAAACTGTCATGTGCATAATTTATAGTGCCTCCTGGAATCATTCTACAAGCAAAAAAGTGCTCATCTTTTCTGACCCAGAACACTTACAGGCTTCCCTTTTCCTGTATTGTATTCTCTAAATCATATAATCTGATCCCATCATCATCCAGTCTTAATGGTTTAGTTTCTGTTGTATTTAACTAGATCTAACAGAAAGCAAAGGTGAAAAGCATTCAGGAATTATGATGACCGTGACAATAGTTTGAGTACTGGCCTGGCCTGCAAGTCTGAACAGGGTTCAAATAAATCACATTTCAACCATGAAAACCTACCGGGTAACCTTGGGCAAGTGATTCTTACCTTCAGAAAACCCCATGATAGTTTTGCCTTAGAAACACCATAAGCTGGAAACAGTTCCAAAGCACATGCCAACAATTGCAACATCTGAAGACCAGCAGTTTCCCATCTATGTATTAATCATCAGAGTTATAATATTTCTGTTAAAAGTGAACAATCCATTCATGGAGTTTTGGTATTTTGTTTTTCTCAGAAGGTCACCTGTCAACTTGATCTTGTGCCCTAGAAAATGACTGTGAGGGGGTTTCATCAGGCAAACAAGACATATTTGCCAGATGAAAAAGCCAGTAAATCTTTGAAAGTTTGCATGCTGTATTTTGTGCCTTTTAGTTGGCCCAATAAAGTTATCATTGTTTTGTGGGTTTGGGGTGTTGATGTAGTTGGGGAGGGAGGTGGGCATACTCTACTAGTGATATAGTGCAGACACTGCATGTTTACGACATAATGGCATCGTGGATGGATAGATAGGGTGGAAAGAAGGGGGGAAAGAACACTGCATCAATTACCCCAACAATTACCTCCTAGAATATAAATGTGAATAATAAAGTTCATAAAACCATAGAATCATAGAGTTGGAAGAGACCTCGTGGGCCATCCAGTCCAACCCCCTACCAAGAAGCAGGAAAATCGCATTCAAAGGTCCAGTAGTGAAGCATATATCTGTGTGAACCTGTCCTCAGATTTGGTTCTTTCATACCTACATGTATTTGTCTTGTGAAACTGAAGAACATCTGTGCAAGCATATTACAATAACAAGATAAGCCATACTGAGTTTAATAACCTCCCATGGTGTTCTGATGGCATTAATTGTGTTTTCCTTCAACTTGAACAAGGCATATTAAATTCATTTTCCAAAGCTAATTATATATACAATATATCATTTAGCATCGAGTTATCTTTTCCTATTGTGCTTTCAATATCACCCTTTCCTTTGGGGAGAATCTAAAGCCTCATGAAGCATGCCTTATTCAAGATGTTTGTGAAAAATATTGTTTTCCCTCAAAAACATTGATTTGCTTCTTCCATACCTTCCACATTGGTGTATACTGAAAATAGTACTATGACCATCTGACCAACATCACAGAGAATAGTTAGCTCAGTATTACAATAAAAATTAATAAATGAGGTCAGTGAAATTGCCAGAGTTGATAGAATGAACTCATTTAATAGTTCATTGGACTGGAAACATGTTTATCATATCTTATATTAGCTCATAGCTATATGCAGATTTATTTACACTTTTGACCAAGCACATTAATTAACCCAAATCTTTTCAGATCAGCTATTAATTATCTCCATTGTACTTTACAACTTTACTTGAATGCAAAACAAACTATATTAATACTGAGCACAATGTCTGATTTGCTGCTTTAACTATTGCTAGAATACCTATATTTCATTTTGACCAGTTAATTATTATCATTGGACAAAACACATCCATAGGCCATATAAAAATGTTGCAAGTTCATCCCAACTTTTAAATACAGTTCAGCTCTTTCTCTTTCGGATAAGGCTTGGGGAATCATGAAGAAACTAATATATCACAGTTGATGTGGCCCAATGTCCTATTGCAGGCAGTATTTTTTCACTAGCCTGCGTTTACTGAGAGTTAGAAAATCTGCTCAGATCACATGAATCATTGTGAACTAACAAGGGCAAGAAGTGAGTCACCTATCAAATTAATTTTATCTGTCTGCACTCAGCTCCAGGGTACATGATCGTACTGCACAAACTGCTCCAGTTTGCCTTTCCTTTCTGCTTAGATGGAAGCAGAAAACTACTTGGTGTAGTCTCTAGTGAAATATCATGGTTGTTGAAAGGAAGAGTGACTATAGAAATTGTGCTGAGGTGGAGGAAAAAGCATTATTATCATCAACTTTAAAAACAGATACGTATTTTTACTGAGCCGGTGATATGTATACAACCTGTGTACAGTGTTCCCTCACTTATTGCTGGGGTTAGGTTCCAGGACCTCCCGCAATAAGTGAAAAACCATGATGTAGGGATACTCTATTTATTTTAATATTTATACATCATTTTAATAGATAAACTTAAAATAAAATGAAGGAAAGAGAGGAAAGGCTCTTCAAGGCTGGAGGGAGGGAGGGACGGAGGGAGGACGGAGGAGGGAAAGCGCCTTAGAGAGTGGTGGTGGCAAAACCTGACAAAACAGCAAAAATACCATGATATATATTTTAAATTATTATTTTTTGAAATACGCGAAATGAGTCTACAATAAGCGAACCACGAAGTGGCGAGAGAACACTGTATTTGTCAACCCCATACAACCTGTGAATTTGATAGTTTTCCCCCATGGGGAGAAAGGGCAAGTTAAACATAAAGTTGTTATTACTATTTTATTGACACAAAAACACAATATGACACAGCAAATGAGATATATATGCTGAACTTCGTATCACAAAATCACAAGTTGAACACTTCCCAAGCATTTAGGACTGTGTGATAAAGTAAGGTGGCCTTTTGCAGGTGACAGATCATGATTTTGTCAATGTTTATTGTTTCCAAATGCCGGCGGAGATATGAGGTACCCAGTGTGCCGAATACCACTGGTGCCACCTTACCCCCCGATGGGTGCCACCTTGCCCCCCAATAGGTGCCACCTTGTCATGGTGGGGGGCTCAAAGGATGCTGAGAGCTGTGCTGGTGGCAGTGTAACTACCAGCAGGTCCAACCAAGTCAGAGAGGTCTCTGCTGAGGAGTGGAACTAAGAGCACTTAGCCCTATGGAGAAACAAACCAAAACAAGGTACTGGCTGGTCAATGCCCAGGATAAAAAGGACCGCGGTGGTTACAGCTGATTCTGGACATCCATCGGCAAGTGGGCTACAGAATCAAAGTGCAAACGAACAATCACAGACGCCGCAGAAATATACAATGCCAGAAAACCCCACAGTTGTATTATTAATAATAATATTATTATTATTATCAGGTAATGAATTTTCAGAGGTGGTTTGCTAGTTTTTTCCTCTAAAATATAACCTGCAGACCCTGGTATCATTGGTGATTTCCTATCCACATCTTAATCAATATTGTCCCAACTAGAGTTCCCATATAGGAGGATGCTGTACACTTAGGTTCTGCTGGATCATCTAGCATACGATTATTTGCACCAGACATGGAAAGTATGTTGCCCAAATTTTGTTTAATGATTTCATCAGATAGGTGCAGGGAAAGCCGAAGAAAGAGGAGGGAACACTCTTATCCCATTTCCTACTGTCTTCTCCATTTTCTGGAATGGCCAGACATCCCATATCCTTTCTGCGCCTTTCTGCACCTCTTCTCCTTGCTTTCTCTTGCTTTCTCCAGTTTGGAATCAGATAACATCTGACTCCTGAAGACTGTCTTCGGGCTCCATTTTCATGTACTCAGAAAATGGAGCACCATGGAGTCCCACCAGAAGTGCCCTTATGTCATGTGGCTTACCGTGGGGCTCCATTTCGTAAGTACATGGAAACAGAGCCCAAAGACCATCTGATGAAGTCCTAAGTGAGCTCTAGCTTGAAATGACTTAAAACTTGCCATCCCTTTTCCATCCTTTTTGCATGGATATGCTAATATTGATATAGTGATATGCAAATATCTGCACACACACACATTTCTAAAAAAAAATCCAGCTTGGGAAACAACTACTTCATCGTGGGTATGATCATCTTCCACCTATCAGTTCTGCCCACTACTAATTTCTTCTCCTAACTTCAAAGCAAACTGGTATTTCCTGGAGGACCAGTGGGATGATGATTAAATGTGGAGAGGATAGAGAGAAGAGAAGAACAATATACACCTTTTATTATATTTTTGTTGTATGTTTTACTTTTAAAAGTTTATATGTGTCTTTTTAACATGTAACCCAATACTGTAAGTAGTAGGCATGGTTAGGTTCACTCGAAATCTTCGTAATTCGGAATAAATTCAGATCATAAGAACATAAGAACATAAGAAGAGCCATGCTGAATCGGGCCTCAGCCCATCTAGTCCAGCATTCTGTGTCACACAGTGGCCCACTAGTTGTACACAGGGATCTCTAGCAGAAAGGAGGGCAAGATCAAATTTCTTTTTGAAGCGATTTCGAAGCGATTTGGGAACCCGGAAGTATCCTTGCAATTTTTAAACATTTCCCACCATTTCTCTTACAAATCAGTAAGTGAGTCGGAAATTATTCAGTTTTTCAAACCAGTGTGGATGGATTCCCTTTGTTTCCTTTCCCTCCCGTGTCAGTCCTGGGCGAAAGCTGCTGTTTAACCCAATTTGGATGGCTTTCCTTCAGTTCCCTTTCTCTCCCGTGTCAGTCCTGGGTGAGAGCTGCTGTTTAATCCAGTTTGGATGGCTTTCCTTCGTTTCCCTTTCTCTCCCATGTCAGTACTGGGCGAGAGTCACTGTTTAGCCCAGGTTGGATGGCTTTCCTTTGGTTCCCTTTCTCTCCTGCGTCAGTCCCGGGTGAGAGAAGCAGTTTAACCCAGTGTGGATGGATTTCTTCCCTTTGCTTCCCCCCTTTTTTCTGGAATTAAACAACTACTTTCAAAGAAAAGACCAGCCAATGAAACAGTAAATAACACTTTGAAACCATTAATGAAGGATTTGGAAGTCTCGGAAGTTTTGAAAAGTTTTGAACTTTTTTTTGGTGAAAATCGGAATTGACTTTAGATCTGAAGCGCCAGCACCCCCTACATCTGAAATGAGTTTTATACCGACACAGTCTCTTTAAATTTTTAATTTTTTATGGTTCATTGTTTTAATGTTTCAATGTTTTAGATGTTGGTATGCTATGTTTTTATTCGATTGATGTGAGTTTTAGAGATGGCATCTAATTGTGCCGATTGTCTGCCGCCCTGAGTCGCCCTTGGGTTGATATGGGTGGGGTATAAATGATGCAAATAAATAATAATAATACCATTTGTTTGGATCAAACAAGCCTAGTAAATAGTATTCAACTTCAATACGATCCTTAGCCTTTTTCCTTGGAGTATACCTTCAATCCAGTAACTTGACACAAGCCTTTAAGTATTAATTGAAAAAAGAAATGTTTATGGATTCTCGGGCACATAAAGCATATTGGCTACACAGTATTTTTCTTCACAGTACCTCCTGAATATTGTTACATCCGGCTTTTACTATTATGAATAAATGAAACTGTTACTATATAACATTCAGAACAGCTTAGCTTATGCCAACTTGGTTCAGTAACTTTCTTCTCTTTCAAATGTAATTCTTTCTCAGTCTTCTGACTGGGTAGCTTATATCTTATAGTTTCTTCTTCTTATCAATAGTTTAACTGTGAACTTCTTTTCAGAGAACACTTTTCCTCTCGGTTCACTGACTGATGACTTATACTCAGAGTATCCTTTTAATTACTTCAGTTCTGCCACAGAAGGCACAATACTACACTGGGATTTTATTTCTCCTAGTTCACAGGCTAGATTATAATTCAAAATGGGTCTTTTAACACTTTAAATATCAAGGCTGAAGACTTAAACTTAGAATAGGAACTTCCTCACTCCAGCACTCATAGCCAGAGACTTCTTCCCTTTAGCTCACCTGGCTAAAGACTGCCTCACATGTTAAAATGTCCCCTCTTCTCCTTTTCTACTGCAGGGACTATGCTACTATGGCAACACATCAACCAATCGGCTGTAGCCAACTCCAGCCTGCATTTGATATATATCAACATTACTAAACACAGTTAAAACTTCCATTAAATTAGTTGTTCCGTTACAACCAGTAACACACCAAAATCACCAGATTTTCTGTAAAACTGCAGGGTAAAAGACAAAGGTGTGTGTGTGTGTGTGTGGGGGGGGGGGGTTGCACATTTTAAAATCCAAAGAACCTATTTACGAGTGTTTTACCAAAGGCAAAATGTTCTCTTTTTTGGATCTGAAGGCAATAAGCACATAAAGTGGTTATAATATTGGGAAGAAATGTATTAAAGGAGCAGGCATGATGACTAAAACATAGGAAAGAATTACAAACCAAGCAAGTTCTTTTCAATCCATTGTTGGGAGCCCTTTTGAACAGCAACAAGACCAACACCAGTTTTGACCAAAATGCAGCACTTTGATAGTCTCAGCCTACATTGAGGTTCAACATTAGCTTGAGATGTAAAGATTTTAACGTCTCAAACAAAAGAGGCAGTGTGGGGCTCAGAACAATGTTCTAATTCAATGGTTCTCAACCTGTGGGTCCCCAGGTGTTTTGGCCTACAACTCCCAGAAATCCCAGCCAGTTTACCAGCTGTTAGGAATGGTGGGAGCTGAAGTCCAAAACATTTGGAGGATCACAATTTAAGAAATTCTTCCCTACAGCAAGTGAATCATCAAGAACACCATTTATAATTTTAAAAGGTGTGGGGAGCAGAGGAAAGCTTCCTTCCCATCACTCTATAAATCACCTGCAGATAAAGCAGTGTCCTACAGAACTACTGATAGTGTACTGTTTACATCAGGGGTGCTCACACTTTTTCAGCATGCGAGCTACTTATAAAACAACCAAGTCAAAATGATCTATCTACCCACTACAAAAATGTGAAACATATAACACAATATCTGCTTTGAACTGGGTTTTCTGAGTCCACACTGCCATATAATCTGATTCAAAGCAGATAACATGGGATTTTATTCAACTGTGTGGAAAGGACTTCAGATAACCCAGGGCCGACAGGACTTGGCCGGCGGCGGGAGCCTGCGGGGCAGGACTGAGCCTTCCTCCCGCCCTGCCTGCGAGCTACCAGGACGCCCAACACGATCTACCAGTAGATCACGATCTACCTAATGAGCACCCCTGGTTTACATAATCCGAACTGGAAAGAAAGGGACCCAAGCTTGCAGCAGTTATTAGTTTTGGGCTAACAAAGGGGATTTTTAAAAAGAACATCATTTGTCTCGATCTCAGCATCTACAAGGTGAGTATGATTTTTCCTGCATGGTAGGGGGTTGGAATAGATGGCCCATGTGGTCTCTTCCAACTCTATGATTCTATGATTTTTTTAGCCCATGTAGACGAGCCTAAAATTAAAAATATTTAGATAAATACGGCATAAGCAAACCTTCTGTGAATTTATAGCAATATTATCAATCTACTGCTAAAAAAGTTGAAAGATCATGTCATTAAACAAGCTGGAAGAAAAAATTGGATAGAATCAAAGAAGGCTCATGTAATGAAAAAAGGACTACATTGTCAACAGGGAAGAGGGAGGGGTGGGAGTGGGGAAGGAGAAGGGAATGAAAAAGGACAAAATGCATGGTAATATGTTTATGTATAATTGTTTATAAGAATAAAAAAACATTTTAAAAATTAAACAATATTTTATTTATTTTGTTTATTTACTGCATATATATATATACCGTTTTTCTCCCCAAGGGGACTCAAAGCGGTTTCCAGTAAATTCACAGCAAAAATTCAATGCCTTACAACATATTAAAAAACCTAGTATAAAAGCAAATGTAACATATAACTATACATTAAATTCAACCATATTAAATAGAGAAACAACAACTTGACATTTAAGCATGGAATTAAAACATATTAATATAAAATATTAAGATCACAAATCCAGAAGCCAAAGTCTGAGACCTTTCTAAGAGCCAATTGCATATAATCCTGTATGGGGTTGTTTTTTTTTTTTGCATTGCTTACTGCCCAAAGGCTTGGTCCCACATCCTTGTATTTACTTTCTTTCTGAAAATCAAAAGGAAGGGTGCTGATCTAATTTCAGTAGAGAGGCAATTCCACGGGCGAGGGGCCACCACTGAGAAAGCTCTGTCTCTCATTCCCACCTGTTGGACTTGCGAATGATGTGGGACTGAGAGCAGGGCCTCCCTAGATGATTTTAACCTCCTAGCTGGTTCATAGAGGGAAACACGTTTGGACAGGTAAGTTGGACCAGAACCATTTAGGGCTTTATAGGCTAAATCCAGCACTTTGAATTGTGCTTGTGTAGCAGACTGGCAGCTAGTGGAGCTGGTGTAATACTCTCCTGCCATGTATTAGTAGTGAAAGTCTCAATTCTTATTTCTCCAATAGTTAATCCCAACTAAAGCAGGCTGACTAAACACATAGAACCTGAGATAATACTTAACCAGCCCCATTGATGAAATGTTTGCTTTAGATGGGATTAATATTTAAATATTGCCCATATTTCCCCAAGTTCTTTAGATAAATACTTTTTTGTGTGCAACAATGAGACAAAACCGTGAACCAGAGATATGAAACATGGATTTTAAAAAGACCTTTTCTCTGCAAACATACAGCATGCACTCCAGTCGTTTTCTCGTTTGATTGATAGAGTCGTGATCATATTGACTTCTCGGCAAAAATATAACAGCACTGTTTTGCAGCTCTTTGTAGCACTTTGTGGCTTCCTAGCAATTTCAGCCTCTCCTGAGATTTGTCAAGGGAACACACATTCATCAGTGAAGCATCTGGTGCAGAACATTAAGCAGGCTTCAGTCCACATGTTTACAACAACAGTATCTGCTGCTCACAATGCTACACAATGGTCTATCTAGAGATACAATGAAATATAGATAACACAAACTGGAGTGAAAGGGCTGCCTGTTACCTATCACGTCTTCAGCATGTGCTCAAAACAATGTAGATAAGTTGCTAAATACTGCATCTGGAGTCTGTCACATAGAGACCCAGGCACAGACATGTAGCCAGGCACAGAAAAACAAGTCGCAAGCAAATTACATAAACTGTGATGAGCAAAACATATTTAACAATACGACTTGACATCCACTCCCCAGGCCACAGTTACTAACAAATGAAATACAGCAGGTTTTTCTAAACACATATTGAGCTTTGCAGCTTAATACATTCACAGAATCTGAGAGGTGGGAGGGACTTCAAGGGCCATATAGTCCAACCTCAGCATGTAGGTAAAACAACTAATGATTGTTATAGTCAGAGTATTCTTGGAAATATTTGTTCAGTGGAGAATTACCATTGCTTTCCTCTGAGGCTGAATGTCACTACAACTTCCATGATTCTATAGCATTGAGCCATGTGAGTTAAATTGGTCCCAAACTGCATTAATTCTACAGAACCCTGAAAGAGAGTGATCAGGGGACTTCCGGTTTGGCGAGGAACGGAGGTGGGAGCCCAACAGGCTTGCTCCACGAGAGAGCTGGTTATTGTTGCCAAAAGCCGGGGTAAGAGACCCTAAACCCAGCAACTTTTGGAGAAAGGAAAGTTGCTCAAGCCCCGGGAGGTGAACTGGGTGGAGGGGGAACCCCCAAACCCAGCTGGCGAGGGGGAACCTCCCCAAACCCGCGCCGAACGGTGGCCCAGGGCTGGCAGCATAACGCGGCGTCCGCATCCGCAAAGGAGAGGCGCCACAGCACCCCTTCCAGCCAAGCATCCATTGACATCTGTGAGGGGCTTGGAAGACGGGAGAAGCATCGAAAACAACAATCAACCTACTCACAAGTGTAGCGCGTCCCCAGCGAGCCCCTCGGACCGGTGGTACGTGACGAGAAAGCTCTTCATCAGGATACGACGAACAGCTGGACGGAGGGCCAGAGAGCACACCCGGAGGAGATCCAAGACCAGTAAGGGGAAAACAAAGACCCATAACTGAAATAAGAAACTAGGAATTCAAAGGGAAACACGGAGGCCCCCTACTCGTGAGGAGTATAGAAGAGGGAGTGGAGAGGGCGGAGCCGCGGAAGGCAGAAGGCGGAAGTAGGTGGGCTGAAGTTGCGAGGAGGATACATCTCCGAAACCAAGATAAGGCACCTCTATAATACAGGCACAAGAGTACTCACGCAGAACAAATAACAGCGCTGAGCGGGAAGAAATGCCAAGGAGCTACAATCCAGCCACAAACTAGCAAGAGCACTAGCATAAACTTCCACCAGCTACAGTGAACCCAGAAAGAAGACAATTACTGCAGTGGAAAGAGGAAAAGCAGAGGAGAAGGTGACGGAAAGACAACTTCAACAAGCTACCCTCCCATATATATATAATTCATATAGCAGATATACATACAGTTATCTCAAGGGAAGAAGATTGAGGACAAGGAATGATGACAACGAAAAAAAGAACAGAAAAAGAGCAAAAAAATGGCCTGGTAAGAAGAGACTCCCTTCAAGAGGATCAGCATATAAAAGACCAGCTAAAAGAGCTGGTATATGAAATGAGGAGAATGAATGATATGATCGGGAGGGCCACAGAGGAAAGAAAACAAATTAAAGAGGATCTGAGAAAGGAAATGAAGAAAGACGTCGCCACCATTAGGAATGAAATGGTGGTCCTATACGAGAAAATGGAATCAATACAAAGACGGGAGGAAGGCACAAGAGCCCAAGTCCAAGAAGACCAAAAGAAAATAAAGGAAATAGACAAACTCCAACAGGATCTCCAAAGGAAAAATGTACAACTTGAGTCTTTCCAGAAAGATTTTCAGATCAGAATAAGAGGCCTGACAGAGAGTGAAAAGGAATCATTAGAGGACACCAGAAATCTGGTAACAGAAATGACAGCAGCAATATTACAGAAAGATAAACAACTGGTTGAAGAAAATGTGGACAAGGCCTATAGAATTAATACGGCCTACTCAAAAAGAACCAAAACTGACAGAGACATTCTTGTGCAATATACCTCCACGAGAATAAGAGATGAAGTTATAAAAGGCCACCAAGAAAAGCCCTACAAGATCAAAGAGAAGCCAATAAGACTTATGAAGGAACTTCCTACAATAGTATTGGAAAACCGGAAAAAATACTATTTTTTTACAGATATACTGCGCGACAACAATATCAGATTTAGATGGGACAGGTTGGACGGCCTACAATTAACATACAGATCAGTAAGATATTGGATAGACTCAATTGAAGCGGCAGAGGAATTTTTAAAGAAATGGAACCACACCCTGGACATAAATAATAGCAACTCTACGTGGAACAGGAGTCCCACAGGCACAAAGACAAACAATAGGCCCCGATCCCCAAAAGATCAAATAAGAGAGGAAAGGAGAAGAATAGGGAAGCAGAGTGAAGCCACCATATTGGACAAGAAGAATGTAAGAGACACGGACCAGGAAGAAGACGTGAGTAACCAGGAATTGGACCAAGAAACATCGGACGTGGACTCGGAGGAAGCAGGGGAGATCTCAGAGGAAGAAGGCCAAGACTAAAGAATGGAGGTAAAATGTTTCTCCATTAATGCAAATGGGCTAAACATCCCCCAGAAAAGATCAAAATTTTTCCACTTCTTGGAAAAACAAAAAGTTTTAGTTTATGCCATCCAAGAGACGCATGTCAAAACATCAAAAACTGCGCTATTAGAGAGACGGAAGTTGGGAACTCTATTTACATCGTCGATTGAAAAGAAACAAAGGGGAGTTGCATTATATGTAAACCCCTATTTGGACCCTGAAATAAAATATAAAGATAAGGAGGGCAGAGTAATAGCGGTCATGGGAAATTGGAGAGGGAAAAAAATACTGTTGATGTGTATATATGAACCAAATGGCCCAAAAGTAAGCTTTTTTGAAGATCTGAATGATAAGGCAAAATCATGGGACTAGGAGGAATGTGTGTTACTTGGAGATTTTAATGGGGTAATCAATCCGGAATTAGACAAAAAAATACTTCAGGTAAAAAACATACTAACAAATGCAAGCTGCCAAACTCCTTCTTTAACATGATGAAGGAAAACTCTTTAATAGATATATGGAGATGGCAGCACACAAAAGAATATGACTACACTTTCTTTTCAGGGAGCGGAAGGGTATGGTCAAGAATCGATATGATTCTCGTCTCAAAAAATCTGGCCCCAAAAGTCCTACAAGCTAAAATTTACCCGAGAACCCTCTCGGACCACGCCCCCACGGAAATTAGATTAAGTTGGGGACAACGTAAGTATAAATGGAGACTAGAAGATTCTCTACTGATAACTGAGGAGGATATTCAAAAAAATAAAAGTTTAATTAAAGAATTCTTCACTTTAAATGACCAGACAGATACTGACCCGATAACGTTATGGGAAGCTAGTAAGGCCGTAATGAGGGGGAATTTCATAGCGCAAGCAGCTCATAAAAGAAAAGAAAAAAAGAGAGAAATGGATTACCTGCAACGGGAGCTTAAAAAATGGGAAAATGAACTAAAAGCAAACCCAAAAGATAAGAAATTGGATGTCAAAATAAAATACATCAATAACCAGATAAATATGTTAACAATGGCAGAGATGGAGAAGAAACTAAAATTCTTGAAACAGAAAAACTTCGAGAATGCTAATAAAACAGGTAAATGGCTTGCTTACCAATTTAAGAAAAAATCCCAGAAAAACAATATAGCAAAAATAACAAGAGAGGGCAAGAGCTACACCAGTGATGCAGAAATAGTCCAAGAATTTGCCACATACTACCAAAATTTATATAAGGACGACAATATAGATAAAGAAAAGATCCAAGATTACCTGAATAAACAGAAAATTGGGCATATTGGTGAAAGGGAGAGAGAGCTCCTAAATGCAGAATTCTCTGATAAAGAGATCGAGGATGCAATTAAAGAGTTGAAAAAGGGGAAAGCGCCAGGCCCGGACAGGATGATAGACAACTATTATAAAACTCTCAAAGAAGAACTAATACCATATTTCAAAAAAGTTTTAAATGAGATAATCCTTAAAGGTAACATCCCAGTTACATGGAGGTCAGCCGAAATAATTGTTATCCACAAAGAAGGGAAAGATCCTGAATTGGTTCAGAATTATAGACTTATTTCCCTTCTGAACTTGAATTACAAAATCTTTGCCAATATTTTGGCCAGAAGACTCAAACAATTCTTGAATAACTGGATAGGCCACAATCAAACTGGATTCCTACCAAAAAGACAAATGAAAAAAAATATCAGAAACATCATAAACGTAATAGAGTACCTAGACAAAAACATCGGTTCGAAAGCTGCTCTGGCATTTCTGGATGCAGAGAAAGCTTTCGACCGAGTAAGTTGGGATCTAATAGCCGGCCTATTAAGGGAGATGGATATGGGCCATGCCTTTATCACATCAATAATGGCAATTTACAAATCCCAGGATGCCTGTATATCAGTAAATGGCCTCAACTCAGAAAAATTTAAAATTGCAAAAGGGACGAGACAGGGCTGCCCTATCTCTCCCCTCCTATTCAACTTTGTCCTAGAACTCCTGCTGAGGGACCTGGTTAAAGACGAGGAAATTAAGGGCATCAGAATTAAAAACTCAGAATATAAAGTATTCGCCTTCGCGGATGACTTAGCCTGCCTAATTGAGGACCCAATAGTTAATATGGGGAACTGGATGAAGAAAGTTGAAGAATACAGCAACATTTCAGGATTAAAACTAAATAAAATAAAATCCCAAATCCTACTAAAAAATATCGACAAAAAAGAATCGCAAGACATTGAAAGGAGATTTGGCATACCTGTCTCGAAAAAAATAAAATATTTAGGCACAATCATAACGGCAAAGAATTGCCAGTTAGCCAAGAATAATTACGAAAGGGTATGGAACGAAATCAGAAAAGACCTACATAAATGGAAAAGCTTAAACTTATCTCTACTGGGCATGATCTCGGTCATCAAAATGAAAGTATTCCCCAGACTAAACTTCTTATTCCAAACCCTTCCTGTATTAAAAAACCAAACCATCCTAAAAAGATGGCAAACAGAGCTGTCAAAATTTATCTGGAAGGGAAAGAAAGCAAGAATCAGACAGAAATACTTGCAGGAGCTGCCACAAAACGGAGGATTGGGCTTGCCAGATCTGGCAGCATATTATGAGGCAAACTGCCTAATCAATATAAAAGACTGGCTAGAGCTAAAAGATAAACATCTGCTCAATTTGGAAGGTTGGGATAACAGGTTTGGCTGGCACAGCTACCTCCTATATGACAAACTAAAACAAGACAAAAACTTTAACAACCATATAATAAGAGCCCCATTGTTAAAAGTATGGGAAAAGCACAAAATAAATATCATAAACAAACATCCACTCTGGTCCTCTCCTCTTGAAGCTTTCCAAATTGCCCCTCTCAATAAAGACCCGTGGCCAATATACAAGGATCTCTTAACAAAATCCCAAGATACCTGGCAGCTGAGACCTCTAGCTGATCTTGCAAAGTATAAACTAAACTGGTTCCAATATAACCAATTGAGAGAAAAATATTTGCTAGATAAAAAAAGAGGCTGGCAGGAGAATTTAACGTCCGGAGAAAAAATTATTTTACAATCAGAAAAGAAGGGTGTAAGCAAATTATACAAGCATATATTAATAAACCAACACCACAACATGCCAATAAAAGATTTCATGACAAAATGGCATGATAACATAGGCCATACTATAACATTAGAAAATTGGGAGAAATTATGGAAATATACCTCCAAACACACATACGCCTCATCTCTAAGGGAAAACTACTTCAAGATGCTATACAGGTGGTACATCACCCCATCACAATTAAGCAAAATCTATAAGAATGGAAATAACCTCTGTTGGAAGTGTCAAAAGGACAAGGGGACCTTCTTCCACCAATGGTGGACATGTGGGAGGGTAAAATTATACTGGAGTAAGGTGCACAAACTCCTCCAAGCAATGATAAAAGAAAAAATTGACTTGAAACCTGAACTTTTCCTTCTGAACATTATAGATAACAACACCTTGAATAAAAGCTCGGAAAAGCTGTTATGTTATGTGACTACGGCGGCTAGGATAGTTTGGGCCAGGTATTGGAAAAAGAAAGAGACTCCAGAGGAAGAAGAACTTCTGGTCAAACTACTAGAGATAGCCGAAATGGACAAATTAACTAATATGCTAAGAGGAAACGAAGACTCTAAATTTACGGATGTGTGGAACCCATTTATTGTATATATCAAAAAAAAATAAGAGAATAGATCTGAAGGGTTACTGGTTGCGAGGGTAAAGAGTGTGATGTCAACATTAAAGCCTATAACAATCATGTCTGTACCACCGGGTGAAGTCAACCCGTTTTGTTTTAAATGTATCCATGTTTGTTTGTGCCGTTTGTTAATCCCCCGCCCACCCTGAGTGTGTGTCCCCCCCTCCAGTTGTTATACAAGGGCCAACTTGTAAACCACTGTGATACATGTATGTACTGTCTTTTTTTAACCAATAAAAACACTTTAAAAAAAAAGAAAAAAGAAAAAAAGAAAGAGAGTGGTCAGTCCAAGATCATTTATTGAAATTATGGATGAATGGATATTGTACCTGGGTTTCCCAGGTTCAAATATCCTGGAAGCACCCTAACCCAGTTATGATGCTCTTTCTGGAAGTACCCTAACTGGGTTATGGGAATGCTGAGGCCTTCCAGATACTGAGGGCTCCTGAGAAATCATTCCCCTCAAAATATGTAGCCTAATTCCTTCCCAGATCTAACTGATGATTGGAAGTGTTTTGCTTATAGTTTAATATCCTTCAATTTTGCCAGACTAAGCCTCAAAACACAATCTGCAAATAAATATTCATAACAATCCAAAATTAAGAAGCAGATGATTAATCAGCTAATTCTTTTTAGCCCTAGCAGACATAGGTTGCATTCATGCAGAACCATGTCTAGCCTTGTTTTCTTTAGCTCACTAAAAGCATTTAAATGAAGGAAACAAATGAAAACACTGATTGTGGTGCACTCTGATTAAGGTTGCTGGGTGCCTTATCGTCAAGCCATTTTTCTTGCCATTGTAATATCTGTCAAAAAAAGGAATGGAGGATAAAAGAGCCAGCTTTCCATTCAGCAGCAAGCAGTGAAGAATGAGACAAAAGAGCATCTCAATTTGTGTTTGCAAAGCATGAACATACTGCATACCTAATAAAATTAATGCAACACTTCTGCAGAAAAGTAATGTTGGACTGCAAGTCCTTTCAGTCTTAGCCCACATGCATGACAATAGATTAATGGGCTAAGAACTTTATATAAATGGGAAGGGTGTTGAATTTCAAAAGACATCAATACTTTCCAAAAGCTACTTACCCAAGAGTAGTCCAAATGGCATCACAAGGAGTGCTTCAACGACAGTGGCTTCTGACTTGCAGCCTTTCTTGTCTTTACATACAATGTTCACTTTAGTGCAGAGGTCAAGGAGTTGCCGGAAAGCGGCCCTGGGCCACGGAAAACGCCGCGTGGTGGGCCCGGCCTTCTCCAGTCCTCCCTGCCTCTCTCACTGTGGGTTTTCCGTGACATTTTTTTTTAAAAAAAACAGTTATCCTTTAAGACTGCACTGCCTTCAAGACCCTTCCACTGAAGCAAATTTAAGGCATTTTTCTTAAGGTGGCACTTTCCATGGGGTTGTCTGCACTCAAGATACTTTCTTAAAGGGGTTGTTTGCACTGAGATTTGTTTCCTCCCATTGTGCCTCCAGGATTTCAATTATTTATCTTTATAAAAAACAAAAACACCCATTACCCTGGATCATAAGAAGTGCTTTTAAATTAACCCTAATTTCCCCCAGAGTCTTTGTATTGGCGATCTGGGGAATGGGCATTTTGGCTCCTCCCACATATAGCGTCATCGTTTCATTTACAAGTGGGCAACAGGGATTAACATCACACAAGGAAATTGGCCATTTTTCCTGTCTCTATGTATGGAATTTAAAAATAAGTCAATTGACAACTGGCTTAGGAATCACTGGAAAAACCAACACTTCAGAAACAGCAAAATACCTTAACCCCACTGTGTGAAGGGCAACATGGGTTGCCATTTCTTAAATGTGTAGAAATACTGATTTTACTGTGTGTGATGAAGATATAGGAGATTGCCAAAGTAAAGAACAGCTTGCTAACGGCCCTTCAGACAAGCCCTACACCCCCAGGATATGATCCCAGGTTTTCTGCTTTAAACTCAATTATATGAGTCTGCACTTCCAGATAATCTGGGATAAACAGAAAAGATGGGATCAGATTCTGGGATATAGAGCCCATCTGGAAGGGCCCTACAGTTCTCCTATTGTTTGAAGGAAAAATTGTTCCTTTTTGAAGTTTTAATTCTTTATTGTATAATATAGTGTAAAACAGGCATGCAAAATGTTGTAAAACAGTGGCAAATCACTGATGCATTATAACACTATAACTTCTCTATACCAAAATAAATTAATACAGTCAGCTATGTCTTGGAAAATAACTATTTGCTGCTTTTTTCAAGGCTTCAACTATCTGCTGTCTTCCAACCTGGGACAATTGTCTCACTCTGGCAGAATAAAACCATGTTCTCTTCCTCATGATGTATTTGTACAAATGCTTCTATGCAAGATTGTGGAACACTTATCTAGGCTTCTGAATGGTCTGATTTACCAACAAAAGAACTCATCATGCCAGTATCCTCAATCTAGTTTAACTACAGACTTCATTGCTAAGGCTTAAATCTTTGCACTATTATGGGGATCCATCCCAGTCCATTATCACCATACACACCACATTCCTTCCCAATCACATCCATCAAAGGGGGAGGGGGATCAATAAATGGACAGACACTTCAAAATAATCCAATAATAGTTTATTGAGTTTTCTACCCCAACAAAGTCCAATCAGCAATGACATCAGAGGGAATCCACACCCAACTGGGAAGCAGATTCTAGTTGGACAGTTTTTGTAACAATCAGGTGCTTGCACGGGAATCTTAAATAGCTGTCAAATGAAATAAAAATGCTCTGTATTTGCAATTGTGGCATGAGTACTTTGGAGAGCTTTTTCCACTGACATCTTCTCTAACTATTGAGGTAAAACCTCTGGTTTTGCCTTCCACCCAAATGTGTCTGATTAGGTCATCTGGAGAGCTTGACATGCCAGGCCTCCGAACCCACAGTTCTTGTAGATGCTTAAATTATGTAACATATTTTTGCACTTTCAGCTCAGTTTGCAGTAACTAAATTAAGATGACGTCAAAGGCGGAAAGTGAGAGGAGAGACGAACAATATTTTTAAATGCAGCTGAAAAAGTGAGAAGACAGAGAATTTATTGGTGCTGTATCTGCCAATTGGTATCAGTTGTAGGTAGGTGAACCAAGCAGACAATGTTAATTTTTGCATAACATATGCAGGATTCCTGCCTGTAGTTCAGGCTTATCTTCTATTTTTATGATAGTGATGGTTGTGTCTTGATTTGGTTATTTTCTGTTAAATGTTATGTTATCTTTCCATGCAATTATTTTTAAAGAAAAAATTACAAAGCTGTCTATTGCAATCACTGCTTGAACCCAAGGCCTTTTCTTCCATCTCTGATGTCTCTGGCTTTTGTTTTTATGCGGTATGTCAGGAGAAGAAAGGCTGCTAAGCAACTCAGAAAAGCTGACCTGAACAAGCAGGCAGATCCATTGACTTCCCTCAAGATACTAATGTCTATTACAAGTGTGTGTGTGTTGGGGGACGACGACTTGAATCCCAGTGGGAGGAAAGCTTTTATCAGTTAAAACAAGGTGCTTTAAATTGCAACTGTGATTTCAAACTGAGACAACATATCCCTCCTAAGCAAGTCTCGGAAAGGTCTATTTGGTATTGCTCAAAGTAATAAATATCACAGCAGAGGCCCTGACCAAAATGTAATTTTGGAAGGAGAAATAGGATTTTAGGTCAGCATGGGAGCTGCAAGTGATTTTCATGCACGTTTGCCTCCCAGAGCAATTACGGCTTGTTTCCCTCACTGTCATCCTCCAACCTGTTTTTGTTGTGTTCTCTTAAGACAAAGTGAAAGTGAACAGTTGCTCATTTATCAGAAGAAAAAATAAGAGTGCATTTGGAAATCCTTAGTAGGACAGAGAACTAGGACTTTATCACATGGGTTTTCCCCCTGTCCTAGGCTGTTGCAGAGATGCAGCCAGGATAGAGCCCACCAGAGCCCATCACATGATGCAGGGCTACTTTTGGTGGGGCTCCATCCTGGCTACATCTTGGCATTGTGCTAAGAGGCAGCCCTGATAACATGGGTGACTATCTGTGTTCTCATTCTCCAAGCCTGGGACAGTGAGGAAGGAAGACAGGGCCAACTGGAAAACATTGAGGGATGGTAAAGGGATGAAGCGATGCACAGTCCCATGGTTTCCCCCACTGCTATGCGGATTCCCCACGGTCCCATGGCTTAAGGATCTCTGTCTGATGAGGTCTTTAGATATAGAATCATAGACTTGGGATAATCCACAAAAACTATCCAGTCCAGCTCTCTGCTATGCAGGAATACTCAAACAAAGCAGTCCTGACAGATGGCCATATAGCTTTTGTTTAAAAACCTCCAGAGAACTATAATCCACTATCCAATAGTTCTGGAGCAAGCTTGCTCCCTTTTCAAAATCACATGTTTTCAAATATTTAAACATGGCTATCAAGTTTTCACTGTTTTAACCATCTCTTCTCCAGGCTAAACATGCCCAGATTCCTAAGCCACTCATCATAGGATTTGGCTTCCAATCCTTTTATCATTTTGGTTGTCCTTCTCTATGCATGTTCTAGCTTGTTAATATCTTTCTTCAACTGTGATGCCCAGAACTGGACACAGTATTCCTGGTGAGGTCTGACCAAAGTGAATCTCTCAACCCAAATGGAACCCAAACCATCATTTCCCCATCCCATTTGTTTTTCTTAAATGTTTGCTTTTTGTGTTAAGTGCCATTAGAATCTGAATTCTAAGCAACAAACTAAAACATATCAACAAGGGGGGGGGGGCATAATCTAGTTATATCATGTAGGTATGTAGTTGAGTAAAATAGTAAGAAGTATACATCCAAGATTTTTCTTCTACTTCAGGAAGATTGCAGAAGGTAGATCCGTTGTACATAGCAAATGAATGAGGTGACAACAAGGCATCAGGTCTTAATATTGCTTGCGACAAAGCAGAGGACAAGGAAAATAATTGAAAGGTGGTGATTCTTTTTTCCCCTTTGATGGAGCTCCCTTTTTGCTCCAGCCAATAAATCATTTTGATATTTTTGTACCGATTGCTGCAAGATTATCTTCATTGGAATTGATTTCTGCGTCTGCCCTTGGTTCTCCGGGGGCCTCACCAGGACACCGGGGGCTCCTTTGCCCAGCGCCCAGGTCGGGGCATCTTCCGACGGGCCCTAGGTCTATCCCCCCAGCCTTTTGGCCTCCTCATCTCCCTGGATAGAACCGGCTTTGGATCTTTTTGCGTGCTTGTCTCACATTTTGGGCGCCTCTGGCACTTTAAAACTAGCAGGAACACATCGGATCTCTTCCGGGCACGTCATCAGGCAGCGCCACAGACAAGCTTGACGTCGGCGACGCACGCAGCGTCATTTACATCATCAACGAGGGACGGACGACACCGGACTACCTCTGATGCCATTGGACCACGCCTGCTGCACCGGCCACGTCATCAGCAAGGGACGTGTTTACCACGTGCGCCCCCGCCCTCCGCCAACCGCAGCGCCGAGAATCACATTGGTGCGGCAGTCCCGCCCCCTCGCCGCTCACGGCCTGATTGGCCTCCATCCGGCAGGCCCCCACAGTGCACCAGCGCGGGGTGCGGGCTTCGGGACGGCATTGAGACTTGAGTATTTACTTTGCATCTATTTAATTTCCTTTCTATGTTCCTTGCCGTGGTTCTCCAGTGTCATTTCTGTATCACATAGTTTGCATTGATACTTGTTTAGCTCGGGATCTGTATGTGGGGACCAGGGATGGCCTTGATGCCACTCCCTTGACCTAGCTCAGCGGGGCATCCTCCCAGGGGGCCCCCACCAGCCCTTGGCTTTGGCGCCCACCTCCTTGGGGGATAGCAGTCCTTGTTGATTCTGCATGCACATCAGTATGTCGATACAACTTGTTTCATTTATTTACTTACCTTAGCAACGTGGTTCAGCTCATTGTGTGTTTTAGTGTCATTTTGTGTCATTTTGGTTGGTGGTGTGCCCCCTGATTTTTTTAATGTTAAAAGTGTGCTGCGGCTCAAAAAAGGTTGGGAAACACTGTGTTAGAGGGACTTTCTGGTTGGCTTAAGAGCAGTACCCATAAATGATGTCCACATTTTAAAAAACAATTTTGGAGTCTGGGGAACTTTAGGGACTTCTAGGGCCACAAGAGTGGGATTCAGGGACTGCATGTGACCTGTGGACCACACATTACCAATCCCTGCTGTATAATGATACTACATTCAACATTTACAATTATTTCCAGTAATGGAAGACAAAATATAAGACCAACATTATTTCCTCACAAGAAATAGTGCTCAGAGAACGGGGAAACTTGTAGCTTTCTCAATGTTGCTGAGCTACATCTCCTATTCTAGCTACTTCAGTCCAAGAACACCTAGAAGGTTCCAAGTTGTCTATCCACTCTTGTCATGAGCTCACTTACAGTAGGATCAATTGTCCTCAATGGCCAAGTAAGAGAGACTAATAAGTGTTTCCTTTATTTCAAGCCAATACACAGTTACTTTATCATGATAATTTGATTCAAATAAAGATAATTAACTTCACCATCACTTTAGTTTTGGTTTGTATATTTAAATTCAATTGTCCATCTAGTAAAAATGAGCATTTTGTTGTTGTTTATTTGTTCAGTCGCTTCCGACTCTTCATGACCACATGGACCAGCCCACGACAGAGCTCCCTGTCGGCTGTCACCTCCCCCAGCTCCTTCAGGGTCAAGCCAGTCACTTTGAGGATACCATCCATCCATCTTGTCCTTGGTCGGCCCCTCTTCCTTTTTCCTTCTATTTTCCCCAGCATAATTGTCTTCTCCGAGCTATCCTATCAATAACTAACATTCTGACAGTAGTTTTTCAAGCACAGGTCACTTTGACAAAGAAGGAAGGAAGGAAACTGAATATAAAGAGAAGAGTTAAGAATAATTTAAGAAATAGAAGAGTACATGAAAATGTATATCATATGTTGTTATTGTTATTATTATTCAACCAATAAACTACTGTTGGATACAATAATCTTTTCATTCAAATGAAAAATGCCCATTGTTCTCTTCTATAGTTCATTAAACTGTCACACATCTTTGAACTCCAAGTGATTCTGGACTTCAAATCCCATCAGCTCTGGCCAGAATAGCCAATAAAAAGGGCTGATGGGAGCTACTACACCCAACTGTCCACATGATACCCATCCTGCTCCAAACAGTGAAAAATAAACAGATTGTTGCTATTGTGTGCCTTTAAATTACTCTGATTTATAGTGACTGCTCAATTTGATCAAAATGCTACTGGACAAATCAAATTTAAAAGACTCATTTCAAATAGTGTCATAATTCTAGCCTACGTCTTTAAATTGTCAAAGAAAAAAGGCTTAGGTTTTCATTCCAAAGCAATTCTGTTCCTCCTGCTAGGCTTTGTTTATGCAATCCCAGAACTGCAGAGCTCAATGTGACTCAGTGGAAATGTAACCAATGAGTCATTATTGTAGTCTGCTTTGCTGATTGAGTTTGAACAGCTCCCCTCTTCCCTGTGTCTGACACATTTTCTTCAAGGCCTGAAGGGATCATGGTTAAATCCTCCAGTATTTCCATACTGATGAGCCAAATCAGAGACCTCTAAGTCTTAGTTTCTTGACTGATGGCAGTTCACTTATGAGAAACTGAAACCTTTTGAGATATTGTTGGGTCATAAGTTCCTCAACGCTACTTATGAGCTGATGGGATTTGCAGTCCAATAATATCATCAGAAGGGCCACATATGCCCTACTCTTGCTTTATAAGTTATGGCCAGATAAGATTTAGCCCTTAAGTCAGCTTGACATACATTTCCATTCTTAAAGTAAAGGTTTCCAATGCATGACTAAGTTTGATTGAAATCAAAAGAATGTTCCACTGCCTTCCTTTCCATCTCTGATTACAGAATGAAAGATGCTTGTCGAAATGGGACTATGAAGGAAAATAGACATTCCATATCATCAAATTCTTCTATTTTTAGTTTGTATTGAGATTTCATCACCTGGGATTTTCTTCAATGGTTGGCTTCCACTCTTATTGTGGTTACAGGTTTCTAACAGAGACTTACAGATTTGTAGCTAGAATTAGGGCTCTGTAACTGCTCTATATGTATTGGTACTACATCGTCACAATTGTAGCACAGTTGCTGTGAATACCCCCTAAAGCTACATTATTGAGCATCAGCTACACCAAAAGAAGGAGGTCTATTCAACTGGTGATCATGGCATAGCAGTTTGGCATTTCCACTTCCTCCTATTAGTAAGCAATAAGTCATAATTCCTTGCTGCAACCTCATCTGCTAGTGGAAGGGGATGGAAACATCACCATGTAATCCAAACATCAGCTGAACAGGCCTTCATCTCTTGGTGGACCTGCTGCTTGATATCAGTAGGTTTGGTTGGAAGGGGATGTTAGTTATGAATACATAACTCTGTATATGTTAATTATGAATACATGACCGCTCTGAGTCCCCTTCGGGGTGAGAAGGGCGGTATATAAATGTTGTAAATAAATAAATAAATACATAACTAATTAGGAGATTCAGCATTATAGAGCAATGTCTACAGCAGAAGCAGGAAGTTGTTGTTGTTGTTAATTCGTTCAGTTGCTTCCAACTCTTTGTGACCTCATGGGCCAGCCCACGCCAGAGCTTCCGTCGGCCATGGCCACCCCTAGGTCCTTCAAGGTCAAGCCAGTCACTTCAAGCATACCACCCATCCATCTTGTGCTTGGTCTGCCCCTCTTTCTTTTTCCTTCCATTTTCCCCAACATCATTATCTTCTCCAAGCTTCCCTGTCTTCTCATTATGTGGCCAAAGTACTTCATCTTTGCTTCTAATATCCTTTCCTCCAGCAAACAGCCAGGCTTTATTTCCTGGAGTATGGACTGGTTGGATCTTCTTGTGGTCTAAGGCACTCTCAGAATTTTCCTCCAACACCACAATTCAAAAGCGTATATTTTCCTTCGCTCAGCCTTTCTTTCAGCAAGAAGTACTAGGATATAATTGTGACAATATCATCATACTGATCCAGGTCAATGTAAATAATACAGCTCTATACCTGTCTACTCAGAAGTAAGCCCAAGGACTTATTCCTAGACAAGTGTTTATACAATGGGGCCCTGGTATCCAATGGGACGTAGATCCAGGGCCTCCAATGTATGCCAAAATTCATACATATATTAAAACACAAGCTGTGGATGGTTGCATCCATGAATACAGAATGCATGGATGCAGGAGTGATAACTGTACAGCAGGGCTGTCCAACTGCCGGCCCTGCAGGTGTTTTGGACTTCAACTCCCAGAAATCCTAACCGCTGGTAAACTGGCTAGGATTTCTGGGAGTTGAAGTCCAAAACACCTGCAGGGCCGGCAGTTGGACAGCCCTGCTATAGCATTGCACTCTAAACATTATGGTGAAAGAAGTAGGAATCTCAAAATTTGGCTGTCATTTGCTGTACAATCATAATACTTCATAAACTCATAGTTCCTCTTTGGAAACCTTTTCTCGCATATGTCGGAGTTGGTTTTGTTGGGATAGGGGCATTACTTAGGGTCTGTGGATCTAGAACTTTTGGACAGATGTGTCCTGGATTTTTGGAGAAAACTTTCCAACAAAGATCTGAAGGGTGTTTTTTTTAATAAAAAGAAATTAAGAGGGCAGTGGAGGGGCTGTTTATTGCAGCTCTTTGTATTGCCTCACAGTATACTGTTCAGAGGTGGAGCTTTGCATTATGGAATACAGTGACCATAGTACTGAGAGAGAGACAACACAGGAACACACTCCTTTCAAAAGCATATACAGACAAATGTTTATACAGATAACATGACTGGTTAGCACACAACCTCCTAGCATTCAAACAGCAGGTGTCTGTTAATAAGAAAGATAAAAAAAATTAAAATCCCATGTAAGAGAGGAGGGGGTTTATGGCTTAATTGAAAAGATGTAGATGGAAACTGACAAGACAGAGCCTGAAGTGCTAAACACTACAAAAATAGGTATATATTAAGGTTTCACAGTGGGTGGGACAGCCCATGTGAACAGCAAAAAGGATAAACATATATTAGTTTCAGGAGGAAAGGAAAAAGCAGATAAAGGTAAAGGCATATTTACCTTCTTTCAGAGGAAGGGAAATAAAGAGACTTCACTTTCTGGTTGTTGCAAACACTTAGAAAGAGGCACAGGCAACTCTGGTTTTAATCAGCTTTTGAGTGCAAGCATTGGCCTTTCTCTGTATGGGATTGAGGATCAAACATCTATACTGATAGGTGAATGCAGAGCTTGGAGATCAAAACATAGTAGATGGCCAAACAGGCTGAGAAGTTTTGATAGTAGTTCAATCAGTGAATTGGGAGTGGAACATTCTTAATCTGAAATTCTCTGAGTGTCTGCAGAACATTTCCCATTTCTCTATTATCTATCAAGAAGTTTTGTCAGTGTAGAATAGTGTAAAACATATATTTTGCATGTAAGGACTAAAGATCCTGCATTCTGCTTGTGGAATTCTCAGTTTCAGTGTGCAGTATGCCACAAAGCCCAGTCTTCTCTGCACCCAATATTTAGCTTAGTCATATACTGTAATTGAAAGGAGGTTGGTCTTCTCAAAGATAGGACACAGATTAACCTGCCTAACAAAACAATCATCTATATATAAAAAGAGACTGGTCGTGCGTGGACTGGTATAGACGGGAAAACTATTGCCCCTTCAGGCACAAAACCCACCCAACACATTTCTCCATACCATGAGGTACCTATAGGGCACAACAAACCCGCCCTAGGTACCTCGCTAGACCCCAAAAACCCACCCCTAAAACATTCCCATTCAAACCTATGGTGCGATCCGGCGGCTGCGGCGGAGACTTCACCCGCTCCCAAGCCAGCCCAGACCAGCGCCTCCACGCGGCCATTATGCACCCTGCCAAGGAGGACACAGCGGAGGAGAAGATCCCGGCAGAGGAAGCCACAGGGAGGGGGGGCCGAGGGGTGAGCCTTCATTACGAAGGCGGCGGCACCGTGGCCAGCTCTTCCGCCCTCTTCTTGCTCTCCTCTGCCACCTCTCTTCCGCTCTCAGAAAAGGCGGCCGCAGAGAGAGCGATCGCGCGGTTCCCCTTCGGCCTCCTCTTCGGGGAACGGAAGAGAGGCGGCAGAGGGCTCTCCTCAGCCGCCTCTCTTCCGATCCCAGCAGAGGCGGCTGCAGAGAGAGCGATCGCGCGGTTCCCCTTCGGCCTCCTCTTCGGGGAACGGAAGAGAGGCGGCAGAGGGCTCTCCTCAGCCGCCTCTCTTCCAATCCCAGAAGAGGCGGCTGCAGGGAGAGCGATCGAGCGGGTCTCTTTTTATATATATAGATGAATTCTTATAAATTTAAACTTTTATGTGATACTAGCTGTACCCGGCCACACGTTGCTGTGGCCCATTGTGGAGAAATGGGAAAGAAAGAAAAGAGGAAAAGCTGGTTTCTAACCTATCAATACACAACTGAAGTGGCAAAGTGTCAGCCTAATATAGGCTCATTGCAGTCTCCTCAAGGCCAAAGGCTTATTTGGATGTGTGGAAGGGGCCTGCGTTACCCGAGTCCACACTGCCATATAACTCAGTTCAAATATATTTTATAGGTATTGTTGTTGTTGTTATAGACATATAGATATTATTATAGGCATATAGATATTATTATTATAGACACAAATATTATTATTAAAGTTATATAGGTATTAGTATTATATTTTTTTATTTATTTCATATCAAAAGCATTGCATAAATTAGTATAAAACTGATAAAAATAGAAGGAGCACAGGGCTAAATATCTTTCGAACAAAAACGGGCAACAGATGTATGTATATTATTACAGACCTATAGATATTATTATAGATATTATATACCTATTATTATTATAGATGTATACATATTATTACATGTGTATATACATATAACTATAGATATGAATATTATAGGCATATACTGTAGGTATTATTATGATAGATGTATAGATATTATTGACAGACAGATATAATTATAGACCTGTAGATATTATTATAGGCATATAGACATTATTATTACAGACAAATAAATATTATTATAGATATGTAGATATTATTGTTATAGATATATAGATATCACACACACATACATGCACACATACAATTATTTATTTATTTATTTATTATTTCAATTTGTATACCACCCTTCCCGGTAGGCTCAGGGTGGTTTACAGCATATAAAAGCAGTACATTATAAAATAGCAATAAAACCATAACAGTAAGATAGAAAGAACAATATAGCAACAGCTGGTATTTGTGGCTAAGGGTTGAAAGCTTGCCAGAAGAGAGTTGTTATATATATATATAATAGACTGATAGATATTATTATGATAGATATATAGATATTATTATTGATCTATTGTAGCCAAAGGGATATACCGGTCGCCTTTCCCTCCCTCTCTCAACCTACCTCTCTTGCAGCTGTTGGGTTTTTTTCCCCTCGTGCAGGAGGGAGGGGCAGGGGTGGGTGTTTTTTGGTCTAAAACATGGCCTAAAGTTTTGTGTCAGACATTATTTTTGAAATGGATAACATAGAAGCAAATTAGATATGTAAAATAGGGTCAAATTAGATATGTATGTAGTACTTTTTTTTGCAGGGGTCCTCCCCCAAATAGTGAAAGACATCCTGTTTATTATAGCACATTATTTTCCCCATTCTTGTATCATGCATTTTGCTTCGTGATTGGTCAGTGGAAGGTAATGGAAAGCCTTAGAGATATCCGGTTGTAGAAGCATGTATCTCTGAGGAAATCCAATGCTGAAAGGGTTAATCATTGAGAGAATTGGCTTTCCTTAGCATCTTATTTGGTTGTGCCGGGAAATAGATTATGCCACTGTCCCTTTTGCCCCCACAAGGGGGAGCTTTACTTCTTAGCTTCCAAAGGTTTGATGCATCATTCTCTGCATCACAATAATAAATAACTCTTTTTGAACTTTCTTGGTGTAACAGGTTTCTTAGCATTCAATGGCAAACTGAGAGCTTAAAAGTGTAGTAGACTCAACCGATGCATTCAAATTAAGTTATATAAATATGGAATTAACTGATGAGTCTCAGGGAAGCAATTGTCTAAAGCCTTGGAAAGGTACACAGGTGAGATCTCCTGCCCTTCTGTCTAACTGCAAGCTCACCATGCATAATGAGAGGTTCAGTCACTCATTAATAACAGACGCGTAACTAACCTTGCCCACAACGATGATGGCCTCTGGTGCTTTGCCTAACGCCTCCACTAACCTTTTGAATTTGTGCTTGCCAGCTTGGGATCCAGAATGATTGGCAATGGGCCACAGGGGCTGGGAACAAGAGTGCTGGTCCACTGATTCAAATATGATTGATTGTCTTCATTTCCATTCTATTCCCAATGCTGGGTTCACATGGTTTCTTCCAAAGTGCAACTTAATGAGATTTCTGCAAAGAACGTGTTAGTTAAACTATTCAGGCTGGAAGCATTCATTTCCCAGTCTAGACATTTTTGGATTAGAGTGAAAATAAGGAGGCTGCAGCCCTCCGAATGTTTGACTTCAGTTGCCATCTACTTCACTCAATTTGGCCAATGGTGATGGATAATGGAAGCACCAGTTCTGTTGTACCGTAGACCTGAAGGACCCCTCAGTAAACCACTTGAGACCGGCCACGTTTAAATGCTTTATTTAGAATAACTGGATAGAGTAAAGAAAACAGAGATATAGTCCTTTGATGCTTCCAAGCACCAGGCATTGCAAAGCAATAGTCCAAAAGCAATCAGGAACAAAGGTAAAAGTCTTGATGCCCCAACGGGCTAATCCACAGGGAAATTCTTGGCACTAGGCTTGGCAAATAGAGTTCAATGGCTGGAAGGCTCAGTAGCCCAGGCAAAGTTCATAAAAGCTGGAAACCAAACATTGACGAGAGATACTAGACATCTCTCAACCCCAACTCTTATAGGTCCCAAAGAAGTGGCGAAACTAGAAAACAATGGCAAGCTTTTTATAAAGAAATTATCTCCTTTCCCTACCAATCCATAGTTTATGTGGCTTTCCAGGTGCAAATGAACTTGTCATACCCCAGCCTGCCCCTGGCCCTCAGCAAGACCAAAGCCATGTTAAACCCCAAGTCACAGGGAGGCCTGCACAGCCTAAAGCAGTGGTTCTCAACCTGTGGGCAGGGGAGGTCCTACAGGTAGGCCAAGGAAGCGGCCTACCAGCATTGTCCGTAGACACCTCCTAGCTCATGTGGCCAGCATGACTACATGGCATGCCATTACCTTCCCATTGATTTACCCACATTTGCAAGTTTTCAAACTGCTAGGTTGGCAAAAGCTGGGCCTAATGGTGGGAGCTCACTCCGGTCAACGGATTCTAACTACCAACCTTTCGGCCAGCAAGTTCAGCAGCTCAGCAGTTTAATCCACTGTGTGACTAGGGGGCCCGTACACAGCTTATTAACAGGTGTTTGAAATAGGGATCTGGAACTGTCAAATTCAATTTGTCCCTGCACTTTGTATTGTGAGCCTTGATTCCCACCCCCACTCCCCCAGCACTTTCTGCTTGAAGAACTGTTGTCATCAACTCTGCTGAAAGTTTTCAGCCTTATATAACTTTCTTTATGTTCCCATCAAATTGACCTAGCAAAAAAAGTTGTTGAGTTGACTCTTGGAAAGCCTGCTGGTACATTACTTCCTTTCCAGCTAACAAGCAAGAAGAATGGAAAATGTCACACAAGAAAGCCAGTTTACATCTAACAGCTCTCTAATTCTCTCTGATCCCATCTAACAGCAGTCTAATGCTGTTCATAAAGTTTGGGCAAAGTTCACGGGAACTCTAATGGTGCATGAAGTTACGCTGGCATGAGGGATGTGGTTTGTGCTGCTTTTTGCATGCATCTGCATTTTCAGAAATAAGTAATTTCTTCACTGGTCTCCAAGAGGAGGCTCTGACATGATGGCTGCTCCATGAAAATGTTTTTCCCCTCCTAACAAAAGAAATAATTCAAAAGGAGTCTTCAATTCTGCCAACACAATTTTATAGTACAATTAAACATGGCAGCACCACATGCAAGTATTAGTTTTAATCAAAGCTGGGAACTAATATTAAGAATAATTTTGATTGCAAATAGGTCTGAGACAAAAGAAAGTCAATTTTTCATAAAGAGCATAATTGCTCCATGGAATTCATGGCTATTTTATACAGTAATTACTGCAGTTTTAGGGGCATATTATTTGTGGATCAAAATCAGGGATGGGCACAGGTGTTGTTGGACTGCAACTCCCACAGATCCTAGTTGGCATAACCATTATTGATGTTGTTATATCTGACCTTTTCTCCAAAATTGAGACTTCAGGTGGTTTTGCATTTAAAACAGGAACAATATACCGTATATACTCAAGTAAAAGCAAACTCAAATAAAAGCCGAGACACCTAATTTTACCACAAGAAATTGGGAAAACTTATGAACTCAAGTATAAGCCAGGGGTGGAAAATGCAGCAGCTACTGGTAAATTTCAAAAATAAAAATAGATACCAATAAAATTACATTAATTGAGGTATCAGTAGGTTAAATGTTTTTGAATATTTACTGTATTTCAAAGAAAAACAGTAAACTAGCCCTTTAAGTAGAAAAGGAGGGTCAACAAAAACAATATGGTATCAACAGTAACTTAATAATAATAATAATTTATTTGTACCCTGCCCTAACTCCCCATTGGTACTCAGGGTAGCTTCCAACATAGTAACAGGCAAACATTCAATGCCTATATAAGCAAAAACCATTAAATTTTAAACAAAAGAAAATAGTAAATATTGTCCAATAAGTTAAAATAAACAGTTGCATTGAATAATTATCATTAAAAGCAATTACAAAACCAGATGAGGTAAAGTTTCATATCAGTTCCCTTTCCCTTTCTCTCAGTCTTCTCCTATTGATGCAGCCTAGAATGGCATTGGTCTTTTTAGCTGCAGCATCACACTGTGGGCTGGGGGTCAGCTTGTGGTCGCCTTCGTGCAGGGAAAGCACAATTAAAGCACCCCCAACAGATGATGGCCACCCAGGTTTAATAATATTAAAATTAATAATAATAACAGAGTTGGAAGGGACCTCTAAAGATCATCTAGTCCAACCCCCTTCATTCTGCCTTCATGCAGGGAAAGCACAATTAAAGCACCACCAACAGATGATGTCCATCCAGTTTTAATAATATGAAAATTAATAATAACAGAGTTGGAAGGGACCACTAAAGAACATCTAGACCAAGGACCATCTACCTTCCTCCTTCCCTTCTCCCTTCCCTCCCTCCCTCCCTCCCTTCTTTTTCTAACTTCTTTTTCCTCCCTCCCTCCTTCACTTCCTGAACCCCTTCCTACCTTCTTCCTTCCCTCTATCCCTTCCTCTGTTTCTTCTCTTTTGCTACCTCTTTCCCATCTCCTTTCCTTTCTTTCCTGGCCCTGGCGAGATGGCGGAGTCCCACCTGCCTGCCTGCCTGATTTCCAGGCTTCCATCGCAAGCGTCACAGGTAGCTAGCGCTTGCTCACTCGCTCCCAGTGGAAGCGTGGCAGGCAGGTAGACAGCAGAGAGGGCCCCACGAGTGACAGAAGGCGCCCCGCGAGAAAAGGAGAAACGGAGGTGTGCCTCCATCTTTGCCTGTCTTGCCGCATGCGTGCCTCCATTTCTCCTTCTGTTGCTGCACACATGCCCTCTGCTCTCAGCGCAGAACAGAGAAGGTGTGCGCATGGCGATAGAAGGAGAAACGGAGGTGCGCTTCTCTCCATGCCTGTCTTGCCGCGCGCGCGCCTCCGTTTCTCCCTCTGCTGCCATGCCCACAACCTGTCTGCTCTCGAACAGTAACCCAGCTGGGTAGCTGCGCGGAGAGCAGAGGGTGTGTGTGTGTGGTGACAGCAGGAGAAACGGAGGCGCACGCCTCCCTCCCTGCTTGTCTTGCTGCACATGGGTCTCCGTTTCTCCTTTTAGCTGTGGCCTCGCAGCGGAGGAGGAGGCTGCGGAGGGAAAGACAAGCCAGGCGGTGTAAGAATGGGTGAAAGCGGTAACGGGGCCTGCCGCTGCTTGGCTCAAATATAAGCCGAGGGGGGATTTTTCAGCCCCTAAAAAGGGCTGAAAAACTTGGCCTATATTCGAGTATATACGGTAGTTAAAAACACATAAAAGATCAACACTGAAATAGAACTGAACTGTTTGTAATATTAAAACAATTTAAATGATACAATTAAATATAGTACTGAGGCATTTCGGAAGCTCCAGTACACAACATTTGGAGGCCATTTGGCTTTGGCCATTCTAGCCTTAAACCTCGGTTTAATGTTGCATGGATCTATGTTATTGTATTTGTTCTCTTGCTTCTGAGTAGACCCCCACAAATCAAACTGTGGGATTGGTGGGAAAATGTCCAAATTACCATCCTGAGTCGCCTGAGGGCTGCGAAGGGTGGTATACAAATGCAGTAAATAAATAAATAAATAAATAAGTCAAGATGGATCAATCCACTTTCCTTTGCCTCCATCCTACACCATTGACCCCACCCAATACTGAAATGTAGGTCCAAAATCCTTCCTAGATTGGAAATTGGCTACTAGGCCAAAAACTATTGGTCTGATATTAGTGAGAATCATGGATGAGAAACCATAGCCAGAAAGGCTGACAGTTGTATTCGAAACAGACATCAGAAAGTATTTCACACAAGACATAATTAAGTTATGACATTTGCTCTGCTGGTTTAAATGGATGTTCAAGGGAATTAGATTCGTAAAAGACAAACATGTTGGCTCTGATGTCGCTTATTGTCAGTTGCTGAGGAACAGGAGCATTAAAAGGCTTTTTCAAGATCTGTCGGTAGACTTCCCAGAAGCCACTAGCTAGCCACAGCTGGAAATGTAATACTCGATTAAATGGATTTTTGCCATGTGATCCAACAGGGGTTTATTTTATTATCCAAAACAACAAAACTGGGAGAAAATCTGCCTCACCAGCTTCTCCCAGCATTTTTTAAATGAAAAGTGTGTATGTTTGACCATCAAAATGGAAATCATGAGGAAAGTGGAAACAAATGGGTAAAAATGTCAACAAGAGGTGCATTAGGGAAAATGTTGTCAAATGGACTCTCAAAAAATTAGACCTTTTTCTTAATTTATGAAAGGACTGTCTAATCTTGTACAATAATTTCATTCCACATATGTATCTTGTTAGTTTTGAATAAAAAGTTTGTTGAAACTTGTTGAGCTGCTTTTATTCTCTTCTCTTCATGTTATTTCTGTCTCTGGTACCAATTTTTCTTTTTATGAAATATTGGCCATTTTTCATCAACTGAGGATGGAGACAGCCTGGATCTCAAAAGAAGTTACTTTTCCATTGCTAATGGAGCTGAAATTTTGTTGGCTGGCTATTATTTACTGTCCTTTAACAGTGATCCTCATATGGCCAAGACGAGGGGTGTCCTCTGCCAGCACTGAGATCCCTCCAGACCATCTTAACTGACAACAGGTAATATTGGAGGTAACTGTGGCACTTTTTTCTCCCATATCATTTTTAACATTATAGCCCAATGAAAGCACTCTTTGGAAGTTTCTGGAATTGGGAAGCCCCTTTTAAAAGCATGTAAGGCTATTTTAAAACATTATTAATATTGTGCCAGACTTAGAGAGTCTCTGTTCAGACAGATCTTTCAGACCCAAAGTTTTTAGTTTTGAGGAGAGTTTTAAGCACCATCTTAAAGTGCCTAAATAACTGAATTTTCTAATAATTTTTATTTGCACAATTTTCCATATATACATAAAAAAACAACCTAACTAAAGTGATGGGAAAGGAAATTTTTAGGATAGTTGGGTAAAGGCAAAGGGGACCAGAATGGGTAGTCATGCACATCGGGGCAAAGAACCCCAACTACACCTACAAATTGATGGGGTCAAAGCTTTCCGAGACAAACCAGGAAAGGGATCTTGGGGTCTTGGTGGACAGCTCAATGAAGATGTCTACCCAGTGCGCAGCAGCAGTGAAAAAAGCAAATTCTATGCTAGGCATGATCAGAAAGGGAATCGAAAATAGGTCAGCAAATGTTGTATTACCTCTCTACAAATCGATGGTAAGGCCACATTTGGAGTACTGTGTACAATTCTGGTCTCCGCACCTTAAGAAGGATATAACGGAACTGGAAAAGGTACAGAAAAGGGCAACAAGAATGATCCAAGGGATGGAGCGGCTCCCTTATGAAACCAGGTTGCAACGCCTTGGTCTTTTCAGCCTTGAAAGACGGCGTTTAAGAGGTGACTTGATCGAAGTGTATAAAATCATGCATGGGATAGAAAAGGTGAATAAAGAAAAATTATTTTCTTTGTCACAAAACACTAGGACTAGAGGGCACTCCCTGAAGCTCCAAGGTAGGAAAATTAGGACTAATAAAGGGAAATATTTCTTCACCCACAGGGTCATTGGGTTATGGAACTCACTTCCAGAAGAGGTTGTGACAGCTGTCAGCCTGAACAACTTCAAGGCAGGATTAGACAGATTCATGGATACCAAGTGTATCGGTAGTTACTGAAAAGGACATTCAAGTGCCACCTCGGAGTTGGTTGAGGTAGGCAGGATTTCCCTGGGTATTGGTTGTGGGGGTCAGGAGCAGGTCAGGGTTTTGCCCTCCCTTCTGCTCGAGATCCCCGTGTACAACTGGTGGGCCACTGTGTGATACAGAATGCTGGACTAGATGGGCTGAGGTCCGATTCAGCATGGCTCTTCTTATGTTCTAGGATATTATAGGAAAATTGGGGAGGAAAAGGGGCCTGTGACTTCCAAATCATCTTTTCTGCGTATGTAGCTCAATCTGAATTTAACTGCCTATATCTTCTGTTATCCGTCGCCTTTGTTTGTTTCTACAATTGTTGGAGTGAAGTTAACTCCACAATAAAGACATTGTTGGTTAATGCAAAGATAGATTCCTTAGCCCCTTTTTTTGGATGGTGTTTGAGCTCTCAAAGGAGGCAGTATCATTCCCCCAGCTGAAGAGACCCTTCGCGTCAGTAAAGGACCATAGAAGCTGGTGTGCCATGACCGGATCTCCCTCCATGAACCACCTCGAACCCTCCGCTCCTTGGGGGAGGCTCTCTTGTCATCCCTGCCAGTCCCACAGACTCATCTGGTGGGCACAAGGGAGAGGCCCTGACTCTGTAATTCCTTGCCCGGAGAGATTAGGAAGGCCCCCACTTTGGAGACCTTTTAAAAACACCTGAAATCCTGGCTTTTCCACTGTGCCTTTGGAGAGTAGTTATTTAATTTCTATCATTGCTCTCTTCAATGCCCCCGTTCTTGGAGTCCACCCCCCCCCCCCGTAAAGGATGCTATTCCGCTTATCTCACCCTGAGTTTTTAACACTTTATATGTGTGCCTGCGGCCCGCCCTGTCTTTGTGATTTTAGATATTCAGTTGTATATTTTTTTATTTATATATATCTTTTATTGTGTTTATTGCTGATGTTTTTGATTTGATTTTATTGTAATTTGTTGTTTGGGCTTGGCCTCATGTGAGCCGCCCCGAGTCCCCATTGGGGAGATGGGGCGAGGTACAAATAAAGTGTATTATTTTTTATTATTGATAAATATAATAGTAAGTGTGATAATAATAAGTAGTATTCATACCTTGCTTTTTCTCCCTTAAAGGAGACTCAAAGTGGTTAACACTAAAAACCATATAATGTGCAGTTTAAAACCAAAAGCATATACACATTAACATAGAAAGAAAAATAAAACTATTAAAATAGATAATTAAAATCATTTAAATTACATAGCACTCCCAGTTTGATCTTAAAACTCAATTACTCAAAATCTGAAGCCTTGTGGACAATACAAATATACAATACAAACATATAAATGTGGAGTTGTCTGTTCTGCTCCACAGTCACACATGGTGGGGGATTCTTTTATGTAATGACAGGTTGTCTTTTGATCTGCGCACTCTGCTTTATAAACAGGAAGAGTGGTGTAGTAACAACATCTCTGGGCACTTCCAGACAGTGCCAAAACATGGGACAAAGAAGTGCGTTTTTAAAATGCAGGACCTCAAAGGGAGTCCAAACACAGATCTGTCAGTCTCTCTGCAGTCTCCTGCTGTCCTCACAGCTATTTTTTTTAAATGGATTAAGACGGAGGGCAGACATGGGAAATCCAGCAGAAGGTTTGTTTTTTTAACACTCCAGAGATGCACATATGTGCATTTGAGGTCCAGTGCATAATGGCAAAATTTTTAAAAACTTCCCTCAGATCTCTGTCTTCTCCTAGTTGTTAATTCAAGCTTTGTTTAATATTATAAAGTCTGAAAGACAGCATTTGAAAGAGCTGTATTTGTTTTCCACTTCTGCTTCCCTAAGCTACCTATGTCTCCCTTGACATACTTTAATCCCGTGTTTTCCAGTCTTTAATCCTCCTGATTCTTCCTGCATTTTGGCTAAATGTTGTTTAGTCACCACCCCCTGCCCCCCTCACACTTTTAACCCATTTCCTCTCGGGTGTTTATGCATGTATAAAAGGGCCCTCAGGTGCTCCAGAATCACACTTGGGGAATAAGCAGCCTGGGAAAAAAAGCCAGGGAAGTAGAAAAACAAGTCATATACCTTTTGGACAGGAGTTCCAGAAAGTTCACATCTCCCTTTAAGTTCACTAGTAAGGTAACTCCTTATTGAACTGCACAAATCATTCTACTTTTCTTGTGCTACTTGAGTCAATGAGAACTACTTTCACTGTCAAGCTCCATTAGCCGAAACTTCAAAGGTCCTCTGAGTGATGATATACAATTCCTGGAAAACATGATTACAACAGACATCAAGATGAAGAGGCCAAAATGGGGACAGATCTGCACTTGAGTATTCAATAAAAACAGGTGAAGAAATGTGAGCTGTGAGCAGTGAAGAAATGTCTTCCAGTGAAGAAATGGAACTGTGAGCAGTGTCTCAGCGAGCAAGCTGAACACTGGGATGTCCCTGGGGGTTTATCAACCACATGGAGTTGAGAAATACTTTTTCAGAAGGAAAAAGGACAGACGCAAACTCCAAACTCAAAGGATCTCACATTCCCCACTGAAACAGAAGAAGGAGAGAGGAGGGGGAGACATCGTGCAGCCCAGAAATGGCAGAAATGGACAAATTGATTGGGTTTATACCATTGCCAATCCCTCCCTAACTTGAAGAAGAAATCTAATATTGTAATCAAGATGGTCAAATTGACTAGGCTTATACAATCACCAGATTCTTCCAAACTAAAGAAGAATGGCAACTTTTTATTGATTATTTTTAAAAAATGAAAATGTTAAGTTTTCTATAGAACCAAGGGAAAATTATTACAGGAATGTAGGGATAAGAAGGAAAGAAAAAATAGAGAAGTCAGTGACAAGAGTAACAGGATCCTCAATGGTATTATCCAAGGGATCCTGGAAAGTTAATCTACCAGAGATAAGAAGATTTTGTGACAAAAATAATAGATTTTTTATAATGAAGGTGACAGAAGAGACAGGGTAAGAAGTGTTAGTTAGAGCTTTCTATTTTCTGTTTCTCAGCTTTTCTATCTCCTTTGTGTCAAAACATTATATATGCACTATTCTATCTTCCTGATTTAGATTAGAAATTATATTTTTATTATTTCTCTTTTCTTTTTTAACATAATAGAAACATTTTTAGTATTGGACAGCAACAGAAAATGAAGATGTTCGATGTTAAAATGTTCCTGTTCTATTCTATATCTATTATTAGATATAATAATATTTGCACCGGGAATGTGGCGCAGCTGGCTAAGTGTCACTTACATAAGATCTCCCTGACTAGTAGGTCATGTGTTCGAGGCCTGCCCGGGTCGAGGTGGGTGCTTGACCTTTAAGTGTAGCCTGCTGTTTACCTTTGCAGCCCGAAAGACAGTTGCATATGTCAAGTAGGAGATAAAGGTACCACATTAAGTGGGGAGGCAAATTTTGATTGAATTATGAGGCCATTAAAGAACTCCAAGAAGGCTGAGGAATATGGAAGGAACAACAAGGGACGCTGGGAACGTTGAGAGATGAGGAGTGCGTCAGCACCTCCTGGTGGCCAGAGTTTGCCTCTGTTCATCTATATGTTGTATGTGGAAATGGCAGGGATTGTCTGCTAGTATGTGTACCTGTAATCCACTCTGAGTCCCCTTCGGGGTGAGAAGAGCGGAATATAAATAGTATTATTATTATATTATTGTACCTCTCCCCATTCCTCATATATTTGCTATGACTGGAGGCAAAATTCTGCTTGTTGTTCTTCTGAAGGGGGGAAATGTCAAAAGAAAAATTGATAATATTTCTAGAGCTGTTTAAATCTCTTTTAAATAAGCACAAGTGGATTCACTCTAGGAAACACTTATGGAATTATAACCACCAAAAGCCTCATCATTTTGTCATTGTTTTGCCTCTGCACAATTCACCTTCTGAAAAGAGAACCAGTATACCAGTGTGTTCACAATGAAAAACATAACTTGTGGTGCAATGAGCATGTCTGGTGAACTATACATATGACAGCAGTATCAAAATCCCCACTCAGGTCTTCAATACACCAAATTTGGTTAGGAGTATAAAAACTGCCCTTATATCAAACATGTAATTCGAAGAAGGACAGTCAGTATATATGATTATAGGAAGGGCATTTCCCAGCCCTATTTGGGGATGCTGGGAACTGAATATGGGAGCTTTGTATGCCAGGCTTATGCCCCCACATTGCACTGATCTCTTTCCCTTTAATTTCAGGACTTTTGATACTGCTTGTTTGTTTTGCTTTCGTTTTATGACATATTATAGTTACAGTTTACTTCTGAAGTTCACAAGGTCTGCAACTGTTTTTCAATAGTCATCTTTCCTCCAGTTTTTATGAGAACTTTAGGAGTTTTCTTGGAGAGTTTTTCCTGTACAAAACAATGCATTCCATGCTGTGCAGAAAACTAGATTGGGTCATTGAATGAGACCCCATCTACACTGCTATATAAAATCCAGATTATCTGCTATGAACTGGATTATGTAACAGTGTAGGCCAGTGGTTCTCAATGTGAGTCCCCAGATGTTTTGGTCTTCAATTCCCAGAAATTCTAACAGTTGGTAAACTGATCTGAGTCCAGCTAGTCTGAGTCCCTCTACAGAGGTGAGAAGATCATGATATTAAAGTTTTAAATAAATAAATACAGTAAATAGGCCAAAACACCTGGGGACCCACAGGTTGAGAACCACTGGTGTAGATTTATATAATCCAGTTCAAATCAGAATAGTAGCCTTGTCACATGGGGCTAAAATTGGCAGCATGCACCGATTTTGCCCCAGTCACCCATGGAGCTGGCCAGCTCCCATCATACAACGTAGAGCTGGCTTCGTGGGTAAAGGAGGGCAGAACAGGCACGCCGCCACAGCAACACAGGGTGCTTCCCGTGTTGGTATTGACTGTAATGGAGGAAGCCGCGTGCTCCACACATGCATCATGCTCCCCCCCTTCCCATGGGATCAGCTGCCAGAGGAACCTGGTGATGTGAGACAAAGGGTGGCACCTTCCTCACGCCCCATGGTGAAGTGAAGCAACATGGGACACTTTCAACAGCCATGTGACAAGGTGAAAGGTAGATTATCTGCTTTGATAATCTGGATTATATGGCAGTATAGATCCAGCCTGAGCAGTGCTAAACCTTAATAGGGATTATATTTGTATAATGAGGCTAAGTGATGTTTTTAACACATTTTGCTACACTTGAACACATGAGGTGCCCAATCCAAAACTAAACACAGACAAAACTATGGATCACTGACATTTGGGGATGCTTGAATGTCTATTTTAGTGAACAGCCTTTTTTGAAGTGGGCTGTGCCTTTCAAGTGAAAGAACTGTATCTGTGAAACAGGACCTCATATATAAATATACATGTATTCTCTACAGGGCTCATTGTTGAGATGAGAGAGAACTTTCTTTTTCAACCAAAGCCTCTTTTTTGCCTGAAACACTGAAGGCTTGCAGAGACTTTAACAGCAAGCTTTACATGATAGCTTTCTTAAATAGAAATCTAATTTGAAAAGAACACACTTAAAGAAAATAACACTCTTTTAAGAATAGTTCGTTATGAGATGTTCAATCTTGTGCTGAACATTTTGCTTAGAAGAATTAAATTGTGGCTCTGAAGGGACAGGTTTACAGCAAAACACTGCATCATGTTTTTTTTTAATGTGCTTCATTTCTATTTAAGTGGTTTTGTGATTAACACATTCATTGTATATTATGCTCCGTTTCAAGATTCTGATATTTCAAGGCAGTTCTTCAGGAAATGTTTATCTTTGATATATAACAATCTGATATTTTATACATGAAGTGGGCTAGTTCATTTGCTTATTCTTTTTAATTATTCTAATGATTGAAATTTAGGTTCTCATCACAATCCAGCCAACTACTTCTGGAGCAGCTTTGTGGCTGGAGTGCTGTTGCCACTGAAAAAAAATGTGACAGCGGACAACAGCAGGCTCCCTGTCTTTCCATAAGGAAAGATAGGTCATTCCCCCGAAAAAGGGCTTCCTCTCATGTGATGAGGAATGGGGGAAGTTGTGATGGAGTGGAGCATGAGAGGAAGGATCCTCACGACCCCTGTGTGACTGTCGGCGGGACAAAGCGATCCAGTACTTCTTCAGCGCCACGTATGACCAGGTCATAGAACTGTTTGGCAGAGGTTAAAGACCTTTTAAAACTGCAACTTCCATGATTCCATAGCATTGAGACATAGCAGTTAAAGTGTGATCTGATCTTAAATATACTCTTCACCAGCAACTTGAAGGAAAATGGATTTTCCCTTTAATAGTGCCTGGTGAATTATCCCTCTGGGAACACAAAACATTTACAGGTGGCATTAAGACCCTTTAAAGCAGGGGTGCTCATTTGGTAGCTCGGGAGCTACTAGTAGATCTTCGGCCCTCTTTCAGGTGATCTTCGGGCCTCACCAGCTGGATGGGGCACTCCTGCCATGCGTGCGCATGCTGCTGGCTTCTGCTTTTGTGGTGCTTCTTTTGCCTGCGGGGCATTGCAGGAAGAAGGAAGCATGGGTCTCTGGAGGGAGCGCCCTGCCTCTCTCTCATCCAGAAGCAGCTGTGCAGCCTCCGTTGCCGGTGAGACAGGCAGGGCATACTACTCTGCTACTGGATCCACAAAGCTTCCTGTACACATAACACACTCTCAATTTTGATACCTTATGCCAATTACATTCCTCCTTATCACCAAACCCATTAAAAAGAAATAGAGATATTTGCATCTCAGGGTGGATCCAGACAGGCCTTTATCCCAGGAGAATCCGTGTTAGATATAGGTTAGATATGACATCAGGTTATTTTTTAACAGACTGTCTCCCAGAGTCAGAAGTAGCTAATTGGGATTGGTCCAGATATTCTCTTATGGGGAGCAGAGATATACAGACTTTTGCCCCATATTTTGCTTGCTTCCATACTTCTGTCTTGAATGAGTAATTGGACTCTAGGAACTAAAGTCAGACTCATGAAAAATTGGAGAGGAAAACAGAATGTCACATATAGAAAAATGATCCATTAATCATGAGTGCATTCCCACAACTGCAGTTACACTCTTTAGTGAGTGCAGATTCCTTTAGTAAGGGGTGGGAAGGGAACCTCTGGCCTATGGAACAGATAAGGCCCATGTTTTAGATCTGTCCTGCACTGTTTCTTCCTTCTCACCCCTGCTCCTCCACTTGAACATTAGGCTTGGGGCTTAGAAAAGAAAATCTCATGAGAAAGGAAGAAAAAGAATATTAAAAAGAAATGACTTCAATGATATCAAACAACTAACAGCAGATGTAATATTTTAGTCATAAAAAGCAAAAAAAATATTGTTTTCTCTCTTTTTTTAAACTCGAGAGCATTTTCACCATGCTTTCACAGTTTAGGGTAGCCATGTCCAAGTAACCAAAGCAGCAGCTAGAGCTAGGAAATGAGGATTAAGAGAAAGAGAGATAAGGGTGGAGCAGGGTGGGGATAATACATTGATCGGGTTAATCTGGAGCATTTGTCCTTTAGAGTTGCCCTAGATCTAGCATATGCCTGTTAAATCTGGGACCTTGTGTCCAGCCTATTACTTGTTTGGCCCATTTCCTTGTCCATGTCTCACTACTGCCACTATTTTCTGGCCAAGGAGCTCCCTGTGAGCACCTGGGCTTTCTCTGCGGGATGGTTGTGTGCGAAACCGGCAAGGAATGGGTAGAACAACCTCTTCCACCATGCTGATCATCCAGATGCCCCATTCCAATCTCTGCAGGTGCAACTGCAATAGTCAGGTGCTCACCAGGGGGGGGGGGGGGTCCATAGGTGGTGATCAGCAGCAGCAACATAGTGACAGCTCATTCCACTTCCTGCACTGATCAGCATAGGGAAAGTGTGATGGCAATGGTGCACATGTGGGCAATGGATCAGGCTAAAATAGATCTGGTCCAGGTGGACGCAAAGCCTACAGCTAACTCCAGAATTTCTGTAACCTATGTACCATTTATTGTATAAGTGTTTTGTCTTTCGCATCTGTCACTGAGCATTGATCCCCACATATAAAATAAATTCACACACAACCATCTTCCAAGCAAATAAAAAAAACCAAAAGTCCCATGGTAATCAGTATGTGATAACGGCTATATGGCTGCCTCATGTAAAGGACATTACAGTAATCCAAATGACCTCAAAGCATGTGTTACCATATCTCATATCCCAAGGAAAAGGCACACTGGGCACACTAATTTAATTGTGTGGTCGTATTGTTGGCTACCACTTACATCTGGGCATCTAATTTTCAAGCTTTTCCATGACAGGCTTGGCACCTGGAAACCATTGAGATGCGTTGGAGTACAAATCTCATTTTCTCAAGACAGCGTGATCAGGTATGGTAGGAACTGTATCTGAAAATATAGGAAGAACAGCCTTGGTTGGGAAAGGCTGTTCCGAATGGCAATCACCTTCTTCCATTTTCCCTCAAGAAGTATTTGTTCTGCTGTCTTCTAATAACAGAATCATTTGTCTTACTGTATGTGCAAGTGACAGTGGAAGATGCTCAGGAAATTGAACTTGTTTCCAGATCACCTACATTTATGAGACAGCCTCCTCACCCGACTATGACAACCCAATTAGAAACAATGCTTAATGAGATCTTCACCAGACTCATGTTAGAACTGCTATCTTCTTCAAGACATGTGCGAATCTCAATTCTAATCATTAGTAAAACATTGAGATGAACTTTTCTACAGTCTGGTGCTAACGGAAGCTGATTTAATTAGATTTTGGGGTTTCTTCTTTGATGGTGCTGAACAAATTATTGGAATGGAGTTGGTCAGGGTAATTTTGATATCAGCAGAGAACGACCTCTTTCCTATCATGTATTATGAACAAGGGAGAATGGTATAAAAAGCTTAAAAGAATGTGCTTTAATCATATTTTGAAAGTGCCTTGTCCTCATAAAAAGTACAACCTTTGTTGAAAAAGGAAAAGTCTATTTGCTCGAGCATAACTCCCAGAATCTTCCAACCAGCAGGGCCGTTGGGGATTCTGAGAGTTGTGGATCCAAAGAGTAACTTTTCCAAACTCTTATCACAATAGTCTTTCTTGTTGGAAGACTATTGCAATCTCCACGATGAAGACTCATTTAGTGAGCAAACTCTTCAGGAAGTGCAGAGCATTTTATCCTCCATCTCGGAAGCCAAGAAAGAACAGCAGATAAAGCTGATAACAGAAGTTGACATGGGCAGGAGTAGTCAGAAGGCATGGAGACTGTTAAAACGGCTGAGCAGTAACCCTTCATAAACAAATACCCATGCCAACATAAAGGCAGATCAGATAGCACACCAACTTCTGAAGAATGGGAAACCCAACCTTGCCACCAAACTAGGAAGGAAACCAATAGCCAAACAACCAGATAATGAGAATGACAGCGGCCATCTCATAAGTCTGGAGGTAGAGGTGAATAGGAGATGGAGAAGGGAAAGAGAGAATAAAATCAAGGAAATCGAAAGGATTCAGGATCAATTGAAGCTGACCAAGGCTAGAGAATGGTATAGGTTATTAAAACAGAGAAGGAAAGAATTGCAACAATATGATGAGCTGCATTGGAATAAAATGAGAATGGCAACTAGGCAAAAAATTAGTTCTTGGGGGACAAAGTCAGTGAAACAACTGGCAAGGTATTTAAAAAAGAGAAAGGAGAAATCATATATTCGGGCGCTGAGGGATACAAAGGGAGAGCTGAAGGAAGGTAAGGAGGAAATAGAAAGGATCATGAAAGAATTTTATGAGAAAATATACAAACAGGAAGAGGTGAGCGGGATCCCAATAGAGGCCGGGCAAAAGCTAAACGAAGAGGATAAAAACTATCTAAACTCAGAGATCAGGCAGGAAGAGGTGGAGAGGGTTATTAAGCAACTGAAGATGGCAAAGGCACAGATGGGTACTCAGGAGAATTTTTCAAAACATATGCACAGGATTTGCTACCATTTCTGACAGGACTATTTAATGAGGTCTTGAAGGAGCAGGTCATCCCACAGACATGGAAGTTATCGGAAATTGTAACTATACCGAAAGTAGATCGAGATGAGACGAACCCGGAGTCCTACCGTCCCATAAGCTTAGCAAACCAAGATTATAAGATATTTGTAAAGGTATTGGCGAATAGGCTGGAGGGGATAATTCCAAAAATTATAATGGGGATCAATTTGGCTTTGTGAAAGGAAGACGGATCAGTGAACCGATTAGGAATGTAATGAATGTGCTACACCATGCTACTGCGGCCAAGAGGAAGTTGGGAATATTAAAACTAGATGTCTATAAGGCATTTGATAAAGTAAACCATAGCTACCTGTATGAGGTGTGTAAGGCATTAAATCTAGGAGAGGGTTTTGTGAAGTGATTAGGAGTATATATATGGGGAGCCAGGCATACATACGAGTGAATGGGAACAGGACGGAGAATATCAGAATACGGAACGGGACTAAGCAGGGATGCCTCTTATCTCCAATGCTTTTCGTAATGGCGATAGAAACACTAGCGAACAAGATCAGGGCAGCCAGCACGTGGGAAGGGTACAGGATAGGGGAGATAGAGGTGAAGGTGAATTTGTTTGCGGACGACGCAATATTATTAACCCAGACGCCATTGAAAATGGTAAAAGCAATGAAAGAAACTCTGCGAGTTTGAGGAACAATCGGGGCTTAAGGTGAATATGGAGAAGTCTGAGATGATGTTTATAAATACAGGTCCGAGGGAACAGATAGAGGTAAGGAAAGCGTCAGGGTTAAAACTAGGGGTAAAAAGAATGAAATATCTGGGAGTGTGGATATACAAAAACATAGAGAGAATAACAGAAGCAAACTATGGAAAGGTCTGGAAAAGTGTTGAAACAGATGAAAGGCTGGAAACAGAAAAGTTTGAGGAGAATGGCAAGAATAAGAGCAATTAAAATGATGATCTTGCCAAAATTTTATACCTAGCCCAGGCCTTGCCAGGGTCCTCCCGGGAAAAGATAAAAGAATGGGATAGGAAATTGAATTATTGGGTGGAGGGAGGAAAGAAACCAAGGATAAGGAAAAAATGGAGAATAGCAAACGAAACAGAAGGAGGATGGGGAATCCCTAGCCTAGAACTATACAGAGATGCCTTTCAAATTGAGAGGCTGATGGAGCTGCAGGAGGACGACAAGAGATGGGTAGCACTGGAAAAAGAAGCGAACGCACTGGGAAGAGAGGAATTGATATTTAGGAGATGGGAAAGAAGGGAGGTGGAGAAATTGATGGGACCAATGAGGGCCACGGTGGAAGTGTGGAGGTCTTGGCAAGGAAGATAGCGCCGGGAGTCTCAAAAGTAGCCTCCCTGGAGATCATGAACCCCGAGGGAGGAAAACCTGAGTAGAACAATAAGGGAACTGAGAGAGAAGGGGTGACGAGACTGGAGCAACTAGTGGACGAAGGGGGCAGAATCAGGAGAGAGAGGCTGGAGAACTGGTTGGGAGGAAGGAGGTGGCTGCAAATCAGGGCAATATGCAACTACCTTAGGCAGAGGGAGGTGAGAGAGGCCTTGCAAAGAGAGGACACGGAATTTGAGAAGATAATCAGGAAAAGAAGGAAGGGAAAAGGGTCCAGGTCGGAAGGATCTACAAAATATTAGTAACATCAGGAGGAAGTACGGTAGAAGAGTTAACCACAATGTGGGAGAGGGAGTTGCAGGTCTCAGGAGCAGAGATGGAGAGGATAGTGGGGAGATTGCTAAGACTAAAAACACAAGAGTCAGGGAGACAAGGAGGAAAAATATTGCACAAGTGGCACCGCACTTGGCCCAATTGACCTATCTTTCCCAAAATATGGGTACACGGTGTTGGCACGGATGCCGAGACAAAGGAGTGTATATGCACCTATTATGGGAATGTGAGGTGGTCCAAAATTTTTGGAAAAAAGGTAGAAGGGGAGATCAATAGAGTATTGAATATAAATTGGACCATCACAAAAGAGACGGCGGTGTTGGTAAAAAAGAAAGCTTGCAGAAGAGAAAAGAAGAAAAAGAAGACGCAATCCTCAGCAGGGGTGGAGAGGTGTGGATGTTTGTGTGGGGAGGGTCACATGCACAGGGCACTGTGTTTTTATGTATATGTTTGTACGGATGGTAAAAATTTTGGAAAATAATAAAATATTATTTTAAAAAAAGAGAATGACAGCCTTTATGAACCTTTACATCTGTTGGATTGGAAATGGCTCTCAATAAATATAACAATGGCAAATCAGCTGGCCTGGATGGTCTATGGATGGAACAAATTAAAAATTTTGGTCCAAAACCAAAGTGCTAGCTGCTGAAGCTGATGAACAACTGCATCACATCCTGTCAGATCCCTAAAATCCGGAGGAAAGCAAGAGTCATAGCTATTTTGAAACCAGGCAAAGACCGATCCAAAAAGCTATAGACCAATCTCCCTGTTGTGCCATCTTTATAAAGTTCTGGAGAGACTTAGCCTTCTCAGAATTATGGAAAAAAATAGATCCATTTATGATCCCACAGCAAGCTGGCTTCAGGAAATGGGAAAGCTGCATATCACATGTGCTGAACCTGACTAGGCACATAGAAGTTGGTTTTGAAAGACAGCATATTACAGGCGCTGTTTTCATAGACCTGTAGCAGCTTATGAAACTGTAAATTATCGCCTCCTCCTGAGAAAAATGTATAATATCACAAAGGATTACTACCTCACCCACTTCATAGGGAAAAAATCATAAACTAAACAAATTTGGCTTTTTGAATCCTGTGATTTCTGAGTTCCCTTCCTCAATATCTCATTTTTTGCAGAAGTGGTGTTCAGTGGCGAAAGACATCTGTTTGTTACAGCATTTTTTTAAACCTGTGTATTTAGCATGCATTGTCTTGAAAGTAAATGCGGGCTCAGTTTGAAAGTTTGATTGATGAAACTTGTACCTCTGAGACAGTATCCCTGCAGGAGGTAAAATACCGTAAGTGAATGATAGCAAATGCTAAGTTGTGTTAATGTCTAGTTTGACTCTCACGTTAGCACGGCACATAGTAGCGCAGCTTTACATGATTCTTGAGAAGACCACAAGATGTTTCCTTCTTTTCTAGTTAGAACTTGTCTTCTCTGAAACTTGGAGAAGACTTATTCAATATATGATCAGTGATGGAAACTTACTGTTGTACTAACGCAAGAAAATTGGTTGATGAAGCTATGTGAATTGACTGACATCCATAAATGCACTTAAGGTCAATATTAAGAAAAATAGATTTAGTTATGGACTATTCAGATTTTTTTCCTCGTGTCAGGAGTGCCTTAAGAAACTGCAAGTCACTTCTGGTGTAAGAGAATTGGCCATATGCAAGGACATTGCTCAGGGGATCCCATGATGTTTTACCATCCAGCGAGAGGCTTCTTTCATTTCCCCACATTAGAAGCTGGAGCTCACCCCACTCCCCGGATTCAAACCGCTGACCTTTCAGTCAGCAGTCCTGCCAGCACAAGGATTTAACCCAGGATTTTATATGTTGGAAACCGCCCTGAGCCTCGGGAAGGGCGGTCTAGTAAGTCCAAATAATAAATAAATAAATAAATAAATTGCACCACTTTTTCATATATTGTTGGGGGTGGTGATATCTGTATTAGATTTTGACAATTAATAGAGATGCTCAATTAAGTTAAAAATAGTGTATGGTTTTTGACAATTATAACTACTAGTTGAGAAGGTGTATTCCTTTGGTTAGTGGGTTGGAGTGAGCTTCTGTCACGATCGCGGACGTAGCGGGCCCCTTAATCACACACTCACAGAGACGTACTGAAGGCTAACTACTTTATTGAGTATAAAAACAGTTCCAAAGAGTAAATAGTCCAATGATATGCAAGTGTCCAAAAGGTAATAAGCAAGTAGTCCAAAGTAACGTAGCAAATAAGCTGGAAGCGTGGCAAGGCTCCGCAATCCAATGCGGATCAGGAAACAGGACAAGACTCCGCAAATTCAATGCGGACCAGGAAACAGGGCAAGGCTCCGCAAACCGCTGCGGCTCAAGAAACAAGGCAAATGCAAGGCAAGGCTTGATGACCACTGCTGGCTTGTGGTCCCACTCCGCTTCACGCCTATTCAGGAAAGACGTGGCCGGAGAACTGAGGATGCATTCCCACGGACCCTATACTTAATCCGTCGGCCGAGGTCCGCGACGCTCTAGGCTCCTTCGTCTCCAATCTCTGCTCACGGACCTCGGTCGGTCTAGGACCCTCGACCAAGCCCTCCTGCTAGACTTGATGTCTCGTCTCCTATCGAAGGAGCGACCTTGCCTCTCGGCAGCTGTGTCGCTATCTTCCTGGGAACTTTCCTCCCTGGCACTTTCCCACTCGGATTCGTCCATGTTTACATTCTCGGGCTCCTGGGAATTCCTCCCCCCGGGGTGTTCATAACTCCCTTCGCTGCTTCCCATCTCCACCTGGTGATCGGAATCTAAGCTGGGCCCAAACAACATTTCATCCCATGCCAAGCTCTCTGTGGGAGACTGCGGCCCATCCGAAGGGCCCTGTGCTTCACCCCAGTCATCTAGCTCATCCTCCGAATCCACCTCTGCTGCTGCAGGCCCTAATGCTAAAGGAACCCCAGGACCTATTCCTTGCCCTCCAGGCACGAACGAGAACTGCTGTGCTACAGCTTCCCACCATTTGTGTAGCTTGCTGTCAAACTTCTGCAGCCCAAAAGACAGTTGCATCTGTCAAGAAGGAAATTTAGGTATCGTTTATGCGGGGAGGCTAATTTAACTAATTTACGATGACATAAAATCTCCAGCAAGCCTGCAAAAGAATGAGGAAGCACACCATCAGTGTCACAAATGGACACTGAAGTGACAGCTCCCCTGGTGGCCAGAATACCCTCATGAAGCTGGAATGTTATTTTTTTATTTTAAAAGCCCCCAAGCTTTGCTCTTTCTATATCACTGATGACTTCTCCAGTTTTTAAAAAACAATTCAGAAGTGAAGATTTTTTTTATTTATTGAACAGTGTCACCCATGAATGGTTGAGTAATGACATTATTGCTCTATTCCTGCTGTTCCATCAAACCAGTGCAGCCCAAATGGTTCTCTCTAAAACATTTATTTACATCCATTCTATGTTCACAATAATCCTGGAAAGAATCTTTTAATGCCTTTCCAAGGCTTTCTGCATGCTCTGCACATTATAACAGTCCAATTTTCCCTTCCAATGTTTCGGACTGCTTATTTATCGGCCTGTCATTTGTACAGTTTATTTCCAACTGTACATTTTGTGTCCATCTGCAGACTAAAACAGCAGTAGCGTTCTGATAGAACCATGAAATGTGGCTGTGATAATGGCATCCTGCCATTATTTTAGTCACTACAGGCAACACAACTTTAAGGACATTGGCAGATTTCCAGTTCAACTGTCATGATTAAATCCTGAAGTGTGTAGTTAGGTCAGGCACTAGAAATTATCTGGCTGAGAATTCTAAATACAGTACTTCTCCTAAAATTGCACATCCTAGGATTTGATAGGACTGTTAAACTGGAATCATAGCCCTACATTGTATAGCATGAAAAGGCCCCAGGTAACAAAAGGATTAATGCTTTGGTTAGGGATAGATTGCATAGAATCTTCAGAGGAGCACAAAAGACAACACTCATCCTGTTGGAAGCCCTGTTTGACAGAAAGTGTAAAAACATTCATGTCCTTTGAGCCATAGGGTTTATAAGGGCAGCTTCTCTAGATCCAAGGCCACTATACAGACTGATAAAGGAATGGGGAGAGGTGCTGCATGCCAAGTACATGGGGCCCTTCCGCACAGCCCTATACCTCAGAATATCAAAGCAGGAAAAACCCACAATATCTGCTTTGAACTGGCTCTTGAAAAGGAATGTCATATTTACAAAAAGTGAGCATGGGTTTCTCAAAAATAAGTCATGCTAGATAGTTGTATTTCACTCTCTCTCTCTGTGTCTTTTGATAGAGTTACAAGCTTGGTAGATGAAGGGAATGCTGTGAATATAGTATATCTTCATTTCAGCCTGGAAAAGACAAGGTTGAGAGAGGACATGATCGCAATAAGACTAACCTCTTCCGACAGGCATTCAACCTTTAGGCTCTGCCAAATCCATATGCTCTGCTCTTAGTTTAAATTACTTGGCTGTGTTCTTAAATTGTGTTTTAAAAGCTGGTTGTAAATGCTTTATGTTTGTGTTGTTAACCACCCTGAGCCTATTGGGAAGGGTGGTATACAAGTTAAAATAATAAATAAATAAATAAAATATTTAAAAGTTTGAAAGGATGTCAGATTGAGGAGGGGAGGGGTAAACTTGTTTTTCTCTGCTCTGGATACCAGGACACTAAACAATATTTTCAAATTGGAGAAAAAGAGATTCTACCTAAACATAAGGAAGAACTTCCCGATGGTACTGTTCAGCTGTGGAATATGCTGCCTCAGAGGGTGGTGGCATCTCCTTTTTTTATTTTTAGGTTTTAGAGCAGAGGCTGGCTGGCTGGCCATCTGTAGGAAGGACTTTGATTGTATGTTCCTGCATGGCAGGTTGTTGAACGGGTGGTCCTCAAGGTCTCTTCCAATTCTATGATTCTACGATTCAGTGTGGATGAAAGTGGCCTAAGAATCTTCAGTTCTCTCTTTATTGGGTACTGGCATACAATTCTTATTTTATACCAGTAAAGGAAGAAGAAAACACCCAACGACTGCAATTCTTTTGTGGCAGAGCTGGAAATAATACAGCCTGCCAGATGTCATTGGATTACTACTTCCACTCTTTGACATCATATATTATGTTGGCTGGAATTTCTGGTACCTGGAGTCCAACAAAACTGGAGTGAGCTGCATGAGTAAGCAAAAAAGGCAAGTGTGGATGGCATGACTGAAAAGTATAAAACTATTGCATGTAGACAGTGGATGAGTGTGGTGTTTCAGCCTGGTGCTCATGTGCATGCTAGGGATGATGGGAATGTTTCTGAAAATGCTGATGATGGGATGCTTAGTGAGAATTCCGAGGTGCAAAGTGACCCTTCAGATGAGGCTTGCTTTCCTGGGAACAGTTCCCTTCCCATGGCCTCATTAGATGAGAATTCTTGTGTTCAGGACTCTGAAGGTCTTGATGTTGATAACGGGATACCTGGGAATTTTAATGAGCTTACATTTAACCGCCGAGATAGCATTCGCCAATCTAGGAAGGCTGCCAGCCTGCGACGTAGCAAGTTGGTTTGCAAATCAAAACTGATTTCTCTTTATATTAGATGGCTAGAGAAATTGTCTTCAGTTTCCAGGCTTCGTTTAGAATACCATGCCAGATCTTGTCTTGTTTTCAAGTTCCTGATTTTGCCTAAGCCTTTATTCAGAGACTGTCTGTTGTGTGTGTGACTAGGTGGGGTGCTCCTTGTCTGAAGTGCAACAGCAGGTCCCTCTCATGAAGAATGAAACAAAATGGTAGAAAATTCAGGACAGACAAAAGCAAGTACTTCTCCCATAGTGTATAGTTAAACAATTGGAATTTGTAACCATAAAATATAGGACTTCATCACACGCAATAAAACCAGTGGTTCTACACATTTAAGAAACTGCCTATACTCCTTCTCATGTTTGCAAAAATCATAAAGCAGTTTACAGAATAAAATGAAAACCAAATATTATGAGAGCAATCGATAAAATAGAATTGTTCATTCACAATAATCAGCAGGTGTTGACAGTATTGGCAGTACTGACAGCCAGGAAAATGCCCAGCAGGCAGAGAGTATTAACCTGTCACTGAAGATGTTCCACAACAGAAGATGTTCCACACTGAATTATTACCAACACTGTGAACTGCCCTGAGTCCCCTTCAGGGGTTGAGAAGAGAGGTATACAAATACCGCAAATAAATAAATAATAAATAAATAAGCCCAGTTGATTGCCAGGGTAGGGAGACCATTTCAAATACTGGATGCCACAGCAGGGAAGGTCCAGCAAGAAATACTGTTAGCGCAACATAGGAATCCAGAGACAAACCTGCATTCATTGCTGAATTGAAAGAGAACAGAGGACCTCCCTGTGTGTTTTGCCCATAGGAAGAAACTGCCGATTTTTGCTGGAAATGTTACCTGTTCCTCAAGTATTAAATTGCCCAAGCTGCTCAATTAAGGTTTTATTTTAAAATCAATACTATCGAATTTCCACTCAGCAGTCAGGTAGAACATGGTCTTCCAGATAAATTTAGTTAATGGATGACCCATTTGTTCTCTACTATATAAACTTTTTGGCAGGTATCTTTTCACTACTCAGGTGGTAAGAATTTTTTTTTAAAAAGTATTTCCCTAATGACTCTGACTGCAGTGTTAAGGCTGTGAGAGGAACACAGACTGTTATTACTTTAGCCATTTTAACATAATTCGTTATTTTATTAAGATATTTCTGCATTGCTTCTCATCGCAAATATCCCAAAGCAATTTACAATAACTCTGTGTTAAAATACAAAAGTTCAATAAAATCAAGTAATAAAATCATAGAAGAGTGATAAAAAACAAATTATTTCATTTAAATCACTAAACCCATTAGAGCTAACTGATTAGGTTGGTGATAGAATAATAAAATATAAGAGCTGGAAGAGACTGCAATATCATCTAGTTCAATCTCCTTTCTTGCAGGAATACAAAACTGAAGTGCACTTGAAGATGCCCATCTAACCCTTGTTTAAAAAGCTCCATGTTTGTATGGAATCTTTTTTCTTTCTTTCTTTTGAATCCTCTGGTTTTTGTTTTAGTCTCTGGAACATCAGAAAGCAGATCTTGCTCTATCTTCTGCAAGACTTCCCTTTAGATATCATATCACTTTCTAGACTTCTCTTCCCCAAGCTAAAAGCCCAGCTCCTTAAGTTGATCCTTATAAGGCTAGGCTTCCAAATCTTGAATTGTCTTGGTTACCCTCATCTAGACATCTTCTAGCTTGTTAATATCCCTCTTGAATTGTGGTCCTCAGAAATGGACACAGTATTCCTGGTGAGGTCTGACCAAAGTAGGATAAATGCCTGTATGAACACATAAGGTTTCAAGAAGTAGCAGGAACACCTAATATTAGAAGCCCTTGGTTTTACCAGGTAGACAATTCTATATGGTGGACACCAAAAGAGAAGACTTTTCTACATGGTGTACCAAAAGCATTTCCCAAAAGCAAGTTGTCTATACCCCAGGTTACAGAGGCAGGGATGGTGCACACATTAAAAAACCTCTCTCTCAAAAAAGTCTGGTCCATAAAATCATAGAGTTGAAAGAAATCACAGCAACCATCCAGTCCAACTATCTGCCACTCGGGAAAATACAAAGCAATCCTGACAATGGCCATCCAGCCTCTGTTTTAAAACCTCCAAGAAGACTCTTAGGCCCCATCTACACTACCATATAATTTGTTTTAAACTGGATTATATGAGTCCACACTGCCAGATAATCTGGGATAAACAGAAAACCTGGGATCAGATCCTGGGCTATAGTGCCTGTTTGGAAGACCCTCATACAATTCCGTTCTAAGCACATCTAGATTCAGAAACTGGATTGTATGGCAGTGTAGACCCAGTCTTTAAAAGGAATGCCATGACTGTGCCAACACTATGAATAGCCCTGCGTCCCCTTTGGGGTTGAGAAGGGCAGTATACAAATACCACAAATAAATAAACAAATAAACAAATAAAAACCACTAAGCCAACACACATTTCTAAAGACCAAATCATGGCAGACGAATTGAGTTATTTATTTATTTATTTATTTACATCATTTATATTCCGTCCTTCTCACCCCACAGGGGACTCAGGGCAGATCACAATGCACATATACAGGCAAACATTCAATGCCATAGACATACAACATATATAGACAGACAACGAGCTACACAATTGGTCGAGAGCTCACCCCAACCCGGGCAGGCCTCGAACTCATGACCTTCTGGTCATTAGAGATCTTATGTAGCTGACTCCCAGCCAGCTGTGCCACATTGGTAGATGCAAGGAATTTTGTGGATGTAGCACAACTTGATTTCAGTAAGGCCTTTGACAAGGTCCCCATGATATTCTTGCAAACAAGCACATAAAATGAGGATTAAGTAGATTTGAAATTGATTCATTAGCAGAACTCAAAGTATACTTGTTGTAGTTGAGCAAACTGAGCCTGTAGTTGCTACAGGTAGTAACTCGGAGGAGGATTCTCTGTTGGACATGTCACTGGAAGAGGGAGGTTTGGGCAGAATGACTGCAGCTGGGAGGAAAAGGGCTGCAAGTGCTGAGAGTTTGGAAGAGGCAGAGCACAGGAGAAAGGTCCGACAAATACTTAGGGAGCCTACCAGTGATGATACTTTTGAGGGGTTTGATGTAGAGTTACCTTCAGAAGAGAGTGATACCGAGCTGGACTCAGCAGTGGTGCAAGATGTCAGGGATGTGATAAATGCTGGGTCCAGCGAAGCTCCTTTTGGCTTTTTGAGTGACCCTGCTTGGCCTAGTGGGGATGTTGAATCGGACTGGGGTCCTTTAACTGCTCAGCAAAGGTGGGAAGATTGGAGGAACACACCCAGGGCTGCATCTGAGGGAATGGGGCAGAGTTGGGTGGGGAGTCTGATGACTCTGATTTGTAAGGGTATTAAAGTAAGGCCTGGGGATTTGGGACTCTGTGGTCGGCCAAGGTGTTGCTGGTGGGTTGCTGGTTCTTGTATTTGGTGCTCTTGTTTCTTGTATCGCAGTTCCTGATTCCCAGCAAGCTGTGAGTATTGGGCTGTTTTCCATGCTGGGTTCTGGGAGCTGCCATGGCAGCTCTAGCTGAAAATGTTGTATGTTGTGGGTTTGGGGTTTTAATGTGTGTTTTTATGTTTAGTGACTACCGCGTTTCGTTTGGGCTTTTCCTGTGTTGCTGTGAGTGTCTGTCCCTTAATTGGTATCGTATATGGGTGGAGGGGAGTTGCTGTGGGATGCGGGGGCTTTGATGTGTTTGTTTGTATACTTAGCTCCTGGAATTGGAGAAGCACTCTTCCTTTCCTTTTCTGGACGGGTCTTCACATCGCAACAGACTTCAAGCCGGAATAAAGCCAAGGACTTCAAAAGACGGACGTCTTCATTGTTTTTGTTTACAGGGCTTTTTTGTGGGTTCCTTTTATGCCGGACTGTGGCTGTGTTTTTGTTCAAAATAAACTGTAAATACTTTTACTAGCTTGGCGTGTCTTTGAGCCATCTGTGGGGGTTTCGACAATACTCACCCTGGAACAAAGTGACTAGTGGGGTGCCATTGAGTTCTGTCCTGGGCCTTGTGCTGTTCAACATTTTTATCAATGACTTGATTGGTGGATTGGAGCGCATGTTTATCAAATACTTATTAACTAAGAATGGGAGTATTTTTCCCATTATGCTAGCAAGAATGAAACGTTCTAATTTGCCCACGTTCAAAGTCGGTTCAGACACTGCATGCATTTAAATAATTTTAATGGCTTTTAATGTTAACAGAGGGGTGCAACACGTTTTCATCAATTTGCTGCACGTTTGTCAAAACAGATATGGGAATTAATTTGAATTAGGCAGTATAGCCAAACAGTGCTTTTCTAACTAAATCGTTGTTGTTGTTGTTGTTGTTGTTGTTGTTGTTGTGTGCATTTTGGTTTGGTTCATTTTTTTAATGGTGCACTTTGCTTGGAACATAACAGACTTTAACTTAGTAAACAGCCTGGACTTCATCATTGTGAGATAATGGAAAATATGAAATCAACAACAGTTATGAAGGGAGTTAAGCATAAGTCTTGTGAAGTTTGAAAAGAAAAACGACACAATTTCCTGACAAGGAAAAGAAATCTATTCATTCTCCAAAAAAAAAAAGCTGTGGTGATAATGAGATGGATAAGACCTTCAAGTGGCAGGAAGAGGAAAGAGGGAGGGTGGAATGGATTCCAGTGAGACTGGCCATTTGCAATTCAAGTGGTAATAACTGTTAGCTTTGCTTCCCATTTGAATCTAATTCTAAGTCAGTACTGGTTAATTTCAGGCTCTCTCGTTCATCCAAACTATTTGACATCATGTATTAATCCTCTCCCAGATTTCTTCTCAGTGTGACTCTTGCATTATGGTTTGCCTTTCATTCTGACCTTCACTTGGATCTTGAACTTTGACTTTGTCCCATAGCTTCTTTATTTGCCCATATTTACCAGTCCTACCAGGAACTAACCCTGTGTTCCCCAAACTTTGCATAGGAGATGTGTGAGGTGGAATTCTATATATGACACCTTGATTTACATCATGAAAGAAAGTCCAGACATAAAAAGTAACCACCAATTAAATACATTGCCTATTTGATATTTAATTCATTCATTTTATATTGATATGCCCTTTGGTGCAAATTTTAGATATGTGCAATTTAGGTAAATTCTGTGCCATTTTTGATGTCTAATATTCAGCTGCACTCTTTCCATTTTCCCGGGAGCTGCCCGAATTTGGAAGGGCAAAGTGCCATTTTTCAATCCAGCAGCCAGAAGATCCATTTTTGCTCCGAGAAGATCCAGACCATTGGCAGCAATCAGGGAGACTTCTGAGGCTCCCCTTTCCATCATTTTAGGGATATCAGGACAAAAATGGCCACACTTAGAGGACACATTTACCACTGTAAACTCACCAAGTTTTTGAATGTTGGGGTCATGCGCTGATTTTTAGTGGACTGGTGGTGCAGCGGCTTAAACCGCTGGGCTGCTGAACTTGCTGACCGAAAGGTTGCCAGTTCAAATCCAGGGAGTGGGGTGAGCTCCCACTGTTAGGCCCCAAATTCTGCCAAACTAGCAGTGTGAAAACTTGCAAATGTGAGTAGATCAATAGGTACTGCTTCTGCGGGAAGGTAACGGTGCTCCATGCAGTCATGCTGGTGGCCACATGACCTTGGAGGTGTCTATGGACAATGCCAGCTCTTCAGCTTAGAAATGGAGATAAGTACCACTCCCCAGAGTCGGACATGACTAGACTTAATGTCAAGGGACAACCTTTGCCTTTACTGTTTTTAGATACACACACACACACACACACACACACACACACACCCAAAAGCTATCCCCTGAGATTTCTACAGCAGCAGGGTATCATTCCTGGCAACTGTCATAAAGATCCACACATCCCACAATGTATAGGAAATTTTCAAAGTTTTATTATATATTTCTAGTTATTACCTTTTTATATTGGGAAGGAGGTAGGCTCAGCCATCTTGTGTGAAAGAAGGAGCACATGCACCAGGTAAACTAGGGCAGGAGTACACACAAGCCAGAAGGTGGGGCAGGGGAGAGGAAAAAAATGAGTTAGTCAAAGAGGTAAAAGAGAAGAAGACATATAGGGCTGGGGGGGGGATTGAATTATCCCCATGGAGATTCAAGGGAGTCAGGTTATCCCCTCCCTTCACTAACCCCTACCACCATCACTACCACATACACAAAGGTTAATTTCTAAAAAACAAACATCCCAAAAATGCTCTTTCAAAGCCCCCCCCCAATGCATGCCCACCCTTACTTCTTTAGCAAAATATTTTTAAATGAAGAACTGAAAGATATTGAACTAAGAAAATTTAATTAAATTGCCAAAGGAAAAGATTGGAATCAGGCATGTAGGGGGGTGGCTTTAGAGGCTACAGCCCCCTCCCCTAAATTTTCAGGGTGGTCCACAAGAAGGCCTTACTGGTACGTGGCACGGTGGTGTCCTTGTCCGCGCCTGGGTCCTCAGCGCACTCTCTTTCCTTTTCAGTGTCCCTGGTTTCAGCCTTCAGTGCTGAGAAAGGAAGGGGAGTACACTGACAGCCCAGGTGCCAAAAAGGATGTCGCTGCACCACAGACCATTTGGAGGTGCAATAGGCCTTCGCATCCATGCCCTTGGCAGGCCTTCATACCCATGCACTTGGCAGACCTTCGCACCTGTGCATTGAAGTCTCACTACACTCATGGCTGGGAGTGGAGCACATTGAGGCCGTCAACTGCCTCCTGGGACTCTCTGGATCCAGGTAAACAACAACTCCCATTTGAAAAAGGGCAATCATTCCCCAATCCCTGCCTCTACGCAGAGTTGCGGTGTTCATACCATGTGTCAATTCACTCATACAGAACATTACTGAGAGGTTCATGTCAAATGAAGACATTTTAACCAGTTTCCAGGTTCTCCTCCCTGGGTTTTCAGGTTTAGACAAAGTTCACCAAATGGAACAACTTCTAGAATACTTTGAAAATGACGCAACACTTGCTTCCATCAAGGCTAAGTACATAATGTAGTGTAATATTATACCATCAATTAAGAAAAATACTGAGGTACTTAAAGTCTTGGAACTGTGTGACAAAACCTACTGTCGGTCATTAAATTTCCTTTTGACTGTGCTAGCTACTCTACCAGTAATGACATGCAGTGTGGAAAGATCGTTTTCAAACATGGAGAGAGTGAAAAGTGTATCTAGAAGTTTAATGACAGACCAGAGACTTAGTGGACTAGCAATGATTTCCATCTATTGGGACATCACTACCAAACCAGAAAAAGTAATTGACAAAATGGCTGGGGAGAAGAAAAGAAGACTGTTGCTGTAAAGTAAAAAAATAAATCAAAAAGTATTCTGAACATTTTGTTAATGAAAGTAAATAAATAACATTTATTATTTAAACTGTTATGTTTATTCATATCATGATCTGATCACCATGCTCAGTATATTCTATATGCATGGGGGTATTGGGATAATGATACAAAAGGTTTGCTAGGGTAGATCCTCTCTCACTCAGACTCAGCCCCCCACCCCCCGCCCGAATCAAAATCCTGGCTACAGGTCTGATTGGAATTGAGTCCAAACGCAAGTGATTCTAAGCAGTGATTACACTAAGATAAAATGTGGAGCTAGCTAGCACATGGTCTCTGTCTCTGTCTGTCTGTCTGTCTGTCTGTCTGTCTGTCTGTCTCTCTCTCTCTCTCTCTCTCTCTCAGAAGCCACAATGCCATAGGTAAATGGAGGAGCTCACCCTGGTACATATAGACTAGCTTGAAAAAAGGACACATGATCTGCTTACAAGGGGCTGCTGCCATGACACAGCTGAAAGTAGCCATTATCGGCTACTACATGGTCCATTTTGGCTGATTTAATTTGAGCCCCATTGCCTGCCCCATTTTGGGACATTTGGCTGCTGAATCAGCCAAATTTCCCGGATCCCATTTTGAACAACTGGACTGACTGTACACACCCCTAGCAAATATTCCTCTATAGTCTTAATTTCTTAGATGAAGAGAAATAGCATAAGTAAGATCATAAAAGGCATGGATTTTGAAGTGATGTTTCTCTACACACATGGCCATTTTTCATTTCCTATTTAGCTAAACATCCTGTCAATCAGCTTTACTATGGTTGCCTCTTTTGAATCACAGACTGTACTGTGTTTGGAAAGGTTAAAGTATGCGTATGCAATTACGTTTATACTGTCTGTTGCAAGATGTTCTAATTAAAAATCACACTACCAGTGGAAAATCTTCCCTTGCATTATAACTGTCTATCTATTGTGCGTGCATACTAAACATTCTGATTCAGGAGCTGGATAAGGAAACCTCAGAGGATTTGCTCCAAAACAATATTTTTTGTTGTTGTTCTGCAACACTGTGTTGAATATCTGAGCTTCTTTTCTGAATATTTTCAGTAACGATATATTGCAAAGTCAACTTTTTGAAATCCCATACTCCTGCTGTTCTTATTTGCCATCTTAATAATTCCATTCCGATTCCTTTTAAAGGTCTGGCTACCAGATTTTGACTATAGAAATAACTTTTATTGAGAAGCTTTTTTTGGTCTCTTCCACATTGTCCTTATATTCCAGGATCTGATCCCAGGTTATGTGCTTTGAACTGGATTATATGATTCTCCAGTGCCATATAATCTGGGATAAACAGATCATCTGGGATCAGATCCTGAGATATAAGGACAATGTAGAAGGGGTCTATATCTCAGGAAACCTCTGAGCAATTTACATTCCTGATTATGTAGTGAACAAGGGCCTCATCACATTAACCTATACAGGTACTCCGATTTGGAGATAAGTTCTAGAGGAGGCGCTTGGCTGCAAGCAGGCGCGTGCACTTTCTGGAACTGCTTGCCACACACAAGAAGGCATAGAGCACCATATACTCATGAAAAGTAGGCGAGAGTCATAATCGGCTCCTGTTGCTTTCGTGTTGAGCTGATTTTTATATCGAAAATAATTAAAGAATGGACCTATGAAGTTTTAGTAAAACTGCTCCAGTGTTATTGGCCAGAAAATATCTTTGAGCAAAAAGTGATGGACTAGTTTTCAATTAGACACTATTCTGGCAGAGTAGGATTTTTCTCTCTCAGACACATATAATCCAAAAACACATTTCCGGCATGTTTTTAAATGACTAGGTACTATTGTCATAGAAAGTGATGGGGAAAGCAATAACGCATCCTGTCAGAGTCTGCTTCAGGATGTCATCAGCTACCTATTTAATAAGTGTGAAAGCTCAACATGAGGGTAGACTGCGTCCTTGACCATTTCCTTTGAACACAATGTTCAGTGTGTGAAGTATTAAAAGCTGGCAAGCTCTTCTGTCTGCGTAAAAGCATACAAAGTCAAATTTGCCACCCACCTGAAACATTACCATTCATATGTTAGTGAATGCAGCTTCTCTATTATTAGAAACTGCTGGAAGCCAGTCACATAACTCATCTTCCAATTAGGACTAATGTTTGGAAAGTTGGGGTGATTTACTAATTTGAAAATTTCCTACAAAAGGTACATTTCACACTCTGCGTCAGCAGGCCTTGGAGTGAAATAGCACATTGTCTTTATGTTTAACTTATTAGTTGAAAGAATTAATCCCTCGGCATTTTCAAATATAAATATTTTGTTATTAGGGGATCATGTTTAAATTGTTAAAATAATGATGATAAAAAGCAATAGTATGTGAATTCAGCATTCCATTCAGATAACATCCATTTGAAAAATAAATAATTTTTAAAATATATTGCTATGCAAAGTGTTAAGAAGTCACATTTTTTCATCCTTGTTCTCCCTTACTCAAAAGAGTGAGTAAGGGAGAACGAGCTTACTCAAACTCTAAGAACTTATTTATCTGATGTTAGACATTGAAGAACAACACTGTTCAAGTTATTTTGGCACCATTTTAGATTTCCGCATTCTTTCTTTTCTTATTGGCTTCAGGATTCAACCAATCGAAAGAGCCAATGAGATAATATAGTATCACATAACCAAAGGCTGTGGGATATTACAATGTAATTAAGGCCAATGCAACTAATTGCCCAAATTAAACAGAAGCGGGATAAAGAAACATGCTGACCTGATTTAGGAAGAGTGACATGACTTAAGGCAGGATGGCTGACTAAGGATGAGTCTACACTGGTAAATCTAGGGTCAGTACATAGTAGTAATGCTCTGAACTGGACCCAGAGGTGATCACGCACACATTTTCTTGAACCTGCTGCAGGAATGGATTGGAATCAATACAGTTTAGCTGAGCTAAAACCACTTCAGATTTGCTGGACTTTCACATCACCTTCCATGTTGCCATCACCACTTCCAGATGGCCAAAGAATTCCATGTAAGTGCTAACCACTATTGGTGACTCATTCTGACAGTGGCACTCGCACAATAAAAAAGAAGATGGAGAACAATGCTAATATCACAATGTGGGACCTGAGGTGGGCAGAAACTGGCACGAAGCCCTATGGGTGGCTTGGAGTAGTAAAGGGTGGTGACACAGGTATGTTCTGTTTCCTTTCCCCTGTGCTGATAAGTGCAGGAAAAATATGTTGGCAACAGTATGACTCAGACCCCACTCAACTTCTACATTGACCCAAAACCATGGAATACTCCAGAGTTTTAATCAACCTCTGGAGCACCCCCACCTTCGCCTAAAATAGGGGGAACCAGATTAATCCAGTATATAACCTGCAATACTGACCAAGGGTGGAGGGACTTGGCTTAGAGCTGCCAAACTAAATTAACGGCAAAGGTAGAAAAGTACCCACAAGCTGCACACTTGCCACCCTTGTTCTATATCGCTAATGTATTAATTCCTATTAATCAACCGGGATGACTCAGAGCATGTCATTAAAAAAATCTAACAAATGAGAAAAACATTCTTGTTCAAAATTAAGTTTTCTAAGTTTTGCATTAACTTTCTCCAGCTCTTTTAAACACCTTTCCAATCACACATGAAAGTTGTGGTACAACAAAGAAATTCTTGCTCAGTGATGAGAAAGGAAGCGATGTGCTACCTTCATGGCCTTTATTTTTCCATGTGTGCAAAGCTCAAAGGAACCAGTCTTTACTTACACTTTATATCATTGTCTATTTAAGGTCTCTTAAACTGAGGAGAATAGCACAGAGGGAAGGAACTGGATGTGTCTGAAAAGGACATGAATCAAAAAGGCAATTACTTTTAGAATTGCAAAGATCTGAACTTTGGCTTTAAGATCTACTTCTAATTAAGAGAGAAATAATTAAACTCCATCATTGTCCCTCTCTTTTTTGTTAGTTGTCTGTGCATACAGTCCAGCGAGATGCTGCTTTAAATATGATTATAAAATCTGGGAAATGTTCATAGCTCCTGTTAGTTGGGCTATCATTATAATGATGCATCTCATCATTGCCATAAAAAGCAGACTATATGCATATTGAATGTTACTAGTTTAGATGAAAAGAACTAAAGATTTTTATCTATATGCTTTGGTTTTAAAATGCAGTACTTTCCAATCCATGGGAGGAAAAGCTGAATTGGGCAGATGAAACCTGTATGTAGCTAAACTGACAGTCTAACACTACATTCATCTTCTTGACCATCTAGACCAGTGGTCTCTAACCCTTGGTCCTCCAGGTGTTTGGGGCTCCATCTCCCAGAAGCTCTGGCCAGCGTGTCCAATGGTTGGAAATTCTGGGAGCAGAAGTCCAGTACACATTGAGGACCAAAGGTTGGACACTGCCATGTAATCCAGTTTCCAAATGTAGATTGTTTACTTTGAACTGGATTATATGGCATATAATCTAGTTCAAAGCAGATGATTAGATTATTTGATAGTGTAGATCCAGCCTGAGCAAGACCTAAGATCCAATTATACGAATGGGATATCTATGTGCGTCCACTGGCCCAACTGGTTCGCGACTTTGGTCTGGAGTGCCATCAGTACAGTGATGACACCCAGCTGGTGCTGAGAATGGATGGCAGGCCGGATACCATACCCGATTGTTTCCATCAATGCCTAGAAGCCGTGACTGGATGGCTGTGTGCCAGCCGGTTGAAGGTGAATCCGTCAAAGACGGAGATCCTATGGCTGGGTTGCCCTGGGTTGGGTGGATGCCGGCTGCCTACCCTGGACAGCAAGCTCTTAAGCCCATCGTCTTCAGTAAGAAGCCTGGGGGTCCAATTGGACCCGCTGCTATCAATGGAGATGCAAATCTCCATGGTATGCAGGATCGCGTTTTTCCATCTACGACAGGCTAGGCAGCTGGCTCCCTACCTGCCCAGGAGCAACCTAGCTACGGTAATCCAGGCAACAGTCATCTCAAGACTGGACTACTGTTACACCCTCTACATTGGCCTTCCTTTGTCATCAATCCAGAAACTCAAGCTAGTGCAGAATGCTGCTGCTCAACTGCTGGTGGAAGCACCTTCACGAGAACACATTACACCTATTCTGCAGCAACTGCATTGGCTACCAATAGAGTACCGGATTGTTTTCAAGGTGTTGGTGTTGACCTTTAAGGCCTTGTATGGACTAGGGTCAGTGTATTTGAGGGACCACCTTACTCCATAAGTTCCCCCAAGATCACTACGCTCAGAAGAGCAAAATCTCTTAGTAGTTCCATCTATTCATTCCTGCCGTCTGTCTACAACCAGATCAAGAGCCTTTTCCGTAGTGGCCCGTTGCTATGGAACTCAATGCCAGAGGAAGTCCGTGCCATTAAGGAACTGGCCCGTTTCAGAGAGCCTGTAAACGACCCTTTCAGGCTGGCCTTTAATCTAAATGGCTCCTGAGAAAGTTGCCCAAATCCTTGAGTTCTATGTAGATTGTTGTTTTTATGCTCTGTTTTATATTGTTACTGTTATTAAATTGAAATGTTGCTGTTTTACTAATTGATTTTATGTAAACCGCCCCGAGCCTGCTGGAAGGAGCGGTATATTAAAAATGAAACAATAAATAAATAAATAAGTTGACATCATGGTGCTAGCAAGTTGATGTATGTCTGCATACATTTGTTGTTGTGTAAGGTTTTAATCATTATATATGGACATTATTGAATGAGAACTTGGGACCTGCATTGCCATTACTTCCTCACACCGTTTGTAACCATGCACTCTACATCTTCCTAGTTTCAATTGTATGAGTATTCCCTTCATATAGCACTATTGGGGAAATGTGTGATAGGAAGGACTATGCCAGTATGTTCCAACTTTCTGCAAGAACGGTTTTCTGAGGCTTCAACACGCTAGGAGACCATGGGAATGCAATAACAAGGGAATGCAAATGGCAGCTTCAAAGCTTCCTGCGATGTATGTTATTGCTGGAAGCCCAATATTATTATCTTCTGCAACCTTCCAGGCATCCTGAGGTGAAGTAGGGGGATATTAGACTTTTTTATCATGTCAGAAGCAACCTTAGAAACTGTAAGTCACTTCTGATATGACTGAGTGATTTGTAATATTTCAGTTTGACTGAAAGTAATTTGTAATATCCAGTATAATTCCCGATAACAGAATGGGGAGGAGGGAACTGAAAAGCTGACAAACAGATCAAGAGAGCTAGATGTATTGGCTACTTGAGAGGATGGAGTTAGGTCTGCATTATACCTGGAGATAGGTCTGCTATGGGCCTTCTGGAGAACATCCTGCAGCATGTTTTCTCCCTGTTCAGAAGTGGAAAAGATCCATAGGCTCCCCTCCTCCAGAAAGGGCCACCTGCTGCTGAACTCACTTTCCCAGCAGCACTTGCATGGGGTATATTGAAAAGTCTCTGAGTTCCCTCTCAGAGCATGATGGGAGCTGAAGTTTCTCTCTCTCTGCTCTCTCTCTCTGCTCTCTCTGTCTCTCTCTCTGTTTCTCAGCCAATGAAAGACATGCTTGTGTCCATGCTCTGATTGGTTGAGAATGGACACTGCTAGTGATCACAATTCCCAGAACCTCTCTTGCAGTCTGTCTTATTTTTTAAAAATGTTATGGTAAAAACTTAAAATAATTCCTTAAAATCAGTAGATTGCAGGAATTGTTCTGAAACTCTGCAGGTGTCGCCTTCTAGGCCCTGGCTCAAGACCTCCCTTGATAAAAACCACACAAACAGCTGAGGTACAACAAGTTTATTTAGAATATAGTTTATAGGAAAGATGAAACGTTGGAAGCGGTCTTACAGCACTTCCAATAGCAGCAAATCCAGGAGCAAGGCAATGAGTAAATAGTCCCGTTTTTAAATCAGGATTCGCGAAGCAATCAGGAACAAAAGCCAGGTTCAAAAGCAAAGGAAAGTCTTTTTCAGGAACAGCAGGAACGTAGCAATGAAACAAGGCTTTTGCCCCAGTGGGCCAGATCCAAAAAAATAATCTGATAGGCAGGTAGTGTCCTTTATAGGCCCAGTGGCCTCTCAGAGAACCATATAGTCCTGAATGCGTCATTGGCACGAGATACAGCTTCGGGCCAACTTAGCACGGATATACTGTCCAGACCTTTTGATCTATCGACTTTAGGGCTTCAGCCGAGTGTCAAAGTGGGCATGAGGGATGGCAGCTGTTGTTTAAGCTACCAGCTCCTCGTAGTAATGCTCTGAACTGGACCCAGAGGTGATCACGCACACATTTTCTTGAACCTGCTGCAGGAATGGATTGGAATCAATACAGTTTAGCTGAGCTAAAACCACTTCAGATTTGCTGGACTTTCATCACCTTCCATGTTGCCATCACCACTTCCAGATGGCCAAGAATTTTCCATGTAAAGTGCTAACCACTAGGTGACTCATTCCTGACAGTGGCACTCGCACAATAAAATGAGATGGAGAACAATGCTAATATCACAATGTGGGACCTGAGGTGGGCAGAAACTGGCACGAAAGGAAGAAGCCCTATGGGTGGCTTGGAGTAGTAAAGGGTGGTGACACAGGTATGTTCTGTTTCCTTTCCCTGTGCTGATAAGTGCAGGAAAAAAATATGTTAGCAACAGTATGACTCAGACCCCACTCAACTTCTACATTGACCCAAAACCATGGAATACTCAGAGTTTTAATCAACCTCTGGAGCACCCCCACCCTTCGCCTAAAATAGGGGACCAGATTAATCCAGTATATAACCTGCAATACTGACCAAGGGTGGAGGGACTTGGCTTAGAGCTGCCAAACTAAATTAACGGCAAAGGTAGAAAAGTACCCACCAGCTGCACACTTGCCACCCGTGTTCTATATCGCTAATGTATTAATTCTATTAATCAACCGGATGACTCAGAGCATGTCATTAAAAAAATCTAACAAATGAGAAAAACATTCTTGTTCAAAATTAAGTTTTCTAAGTTTTGCATTAACTTTCTCCAGCTCTTTTAAACACCTTTCCAATCACACATGAAAGTTGTGGTACAACAAAGAAATTCTTGCTCAGTGATGAGAAAAGGAAGCGATGTGCTACCTTCATGGCCTTTATTTTTCCATGTGTGCAAGCTCAAAGGAACCAGTCTTTACTTACACTTTATATCATTGTCTATTTAAGGTCTCTTAAACTGAGGAGAATAGCACAGAGGGAAGGAACTGGATGTGTCTGAAAGGACATGAATCAAAAAGGCAATTACTTTTAGAATTGCAAAGATCTGAACTTTGGCTTTAAGATCTACTTCTAATTAAGAGAGAAATAATTAAACTCCATCATTGTCCCTCTCTTTTTGTTAGTTGTCTGTGCATACAGTCCAGCGAGATGCTGCTTTAAATATGATTATAAAATCTGGGGAAATGTTCATAGCTCCTGTTAGTTGGGCTATCATTATAATGATGCATCTCATCATTGCCATAAAAAGCAGACTATATGCATATTGAATGTTACTAGTTTAGATGAAAAGAACTAAAGATTTTTATCTATATGCTTTGGTTTTTTAAAATGCAGTACTTTCCAATCCATGGGAGGAAAAGCTGAATTGGGCAGATGAAACCTGTATGTAGCTAAACTGACAGTCTAACACTACATTCATCTTCTTGACCATCTAGACCAGTGGTCTCTAACCCTTGGTCCTCCAGGTGTTTGGGGCTCCATCTCCCAGAAGCTCTGGCCAGCGTGTCCAATGGTTGGAAATTCTGGGAGCAGAAGTCCAGTACACATTGAGGACCAAAGGTTGGACACTGCCATGTAATCCAGTTTCCAAATGTAGATTGTTTACTTTGAACTGGATTATATGGCATATAATCTAGTTCAAAGCAGATGATTAGATTATTTGATAGTGTAGATCCAGCCTGAGCAAGACCTAAGATCCAATTATACGAATGGGATATCTATGTGTCCACTGGCCCAACTGGTTCGCGACTTTGGTCTGGAGTGCCATCAGTACAGTGATGACACCCAGCTGGTGCTGAGAATGGATGGCAGGCCGGATACCATACCCGATTGTTTCCATCAATGCCTAGAAGCCGTGACTGGATGGCTGTGTGCCAGCGGTTGAAGGTGAATCCGTCAAAAGACGGAGATCCTATGGCTGGGTTGCCCTGGGTTGGGTGGATGCCGGCTGCCTACCCTGGACAGCAAGCTCTAAGCCCATCGTCTTCAGTAAGAGCCTGGGGGTCAATTGGACCCGCTGCTATCAATGGAGATGCAAATCTCCATGGTATGCAGGATCGCGTTTTTCCATCTCGACAGGCTGAGCAGCTGGCTCCCTACCTGCCCAGGAGCAACCTAGCTACGGTAATCCAGGCAACAGTCATCTCAAGACTGGACTACTGTTACACCCTCTACATTGGCCTTCCTTTGTCATCAATCCAGAAACTCAAGCTAGTGCAGAATGCTGCTGCTCAACTGCTGGTGGAAGCACCTTCACGAGAACACATTACACCTATTCTGCAGCAACTGCATTGGCTACCAATAGAGTACAGTTGTTTTCAAGGTGTTGGTGTTGACCTTTAAGGCCTTGTATGGACTAGGTCAGTGTATTTGAGGGACCACCTTACTCCATAAGTTCCCCCAAGATCACTACGCTCAGAAGAGCAAAATCTCTTAGTAGTTCCATCTATTCATTCCTGCCGTCTGTCTACAACCAGATCAAGAGCCTTTTCCGTAGTGGCCCCGTTGCTATGGAACTCAATGCCAGAGGAAGTCCGTGCCATTAAGGAACTGGCCCCGTTTCAGAGAGCCTGTAAAACGACCCTTTTCAGGCAGGCCTTTAATCTAAATGGCTCCTGAGAAAGTTGCCCAAATCCTTGAGTTCTATGTAGATTGTTGTTTTTATGCTCCGTTTTATATTGTTACTGTTATTAAATTGAAATGTTGCTGTTTACTAATTGATTTTATGTAAACCGCCCGAGCCTGCTGGAAGGAGCGGTATATTAAAATGAACAATAAATAAATAAATAAGTTGACATCATGGTGCTAGCAAGTTGGATGTATGTCTGCATACATTTGTTGTTGTGTAAGGTTTTAATCATTATATATGGACATTATTGAATGAGAACTTGGGACCTGCATTGCCATTACTTCCTCACCCGTTTGTAACCATGCAATTCTACATCTTTCCTAGTTTCATTTGTATGAGTATTCCCTTCATATAGCACTATTGGGGAAATGTGTGATAGGAAGGACTATGCCAGTATGTCTCAACTTTCTGCAAGAACGGTTTTCTGAGGCTTCAACACGCTAGGAGACCATGGGAATGCAATGACCAAGGGAATGCAAATGGCAGCTTCAAAGCTTCCTGCGATGTATGTTATTGCTGGAAGCCCAATATTATTATCTTCTGCAACCTTCCAGGCATCCTGAGGTGAAGTAGGGGGATATTAGACTTTTTTATCATGTCAGAAGCAACCTTAGAAACTGTAAGTCACTTCTGATATGACTGAAAGTGATTTGTAATATTTCAGTTTGACTGAAAGTAATTTGTAATATCCAGTATAATTCCCGATAACAGAATGGGGAGGAGGGAACTGAAAAGCTGGACAAAACAGATCAAGAGAGCCAGATGTATTGGCTACTTGAGAGGATGGAGTTAGGTCTGCATTATACCTGAGACAGGGGTCTGCCATGGGCCTTCTGGAGAACATCCTGCAGCATGTTTTCTCCCTGTTCAGAAGTGGAAAAGATCCATAGGCTCCTCCTCCAGAAAGGGCCCTGCTGGGAACTCACTTTCCCAGCAGCACTTGCATGGGGTGGGCATTGAAAAGTCTCTGAGTTCCTCTCAGAGCATGATGGGAGTTGAAGTTTCTCTCTCTCTCTCTCTCTCTCTCTCTCTCTCTCTCTCTCTGTCTCTCTCTCTGTTTCTCAGCCAATGAAAGACATGCTTGTGTCCATGCTCTGATTGGTTGAGAATGGACACTGCTAGTGATCACAATTCCCAGAACCCTCTCTTGCAGTCTGTCTTATTTTTAAAAATGTTATGGTAAAAACTTAAAATAATTCCTTAAAAATCAGTAGATTGGTGAATTGTTCTGAAACTTGGCAGGTGTCGCCCTCTAGGCCCTGGCTCAAGACCTCCCTTGATAAACCACACAAACAGCTGAGGTACAACAAGTTTATTTAGAATATAGTTTATAGGAAAGATGAAACGGTTGGAAGCGGTCTTACAGCACTTCCAATAGCAGCAAATCTCAGGAGCAAGGCAATGAGTAAATAGTCCCGTTTAAATCAGGATTCCGGCGAAGCAATCAGGAACAAAAGCCAGGTTCAAAAGCAAAGGAAAGTCTTTTCAGGAACAGCAGGAACGTAGCAATGAAACAAGGTTTTTGCCCCAGTGGGCCAGATCCAAAAAAAATAATCTGATAGGCAGGTAGTGTCCTTTATAGGCCCAGTGGCCTCTCAGAGAACCATAGTCCTGAATGCGTCATTGGCACGAGATACAGCTTCGGGCCAACTTAGCACGGATATACTGTCCAGACCCTTTGATCTATCGACGTAGGTTTGCGTCGAGTGTCAAAGTGGGCATGAGGGATGGCAGCTGTTGTTTAAGCTACCTCAGCTCCTCGAGAATGTAAACCTCGTTAGCATCTCCAGATGTAAAGGGGAATCAGGCCTGTCTCCAGCCTGGGCCTCCCCGCTTATCTTCCAGGCTTGCTTTGGTAACCTTGACCAGTTCATTCCGCATTCTTGATGCCAGGCTCTCACGAGAAAGGCAGGCCGGCCAGGCCAGATCTTTATGAGGGAGACGGGCTGGCCTGGAAGGGATCTTAAAGCCATCATGGCTACAGTATTGTTCATGGGAAACTGAGGCCTGTGAGGCTTGGGGCCTGACAGCAGGCCTGCAGTTGTAAATGGGGTCTAAAACTGAGGTAGGTGTCATGCAGATATGCCTCAAAATGACTGAGGATTCAGCCTTTAAAGTTTCTCATTGTAGCCAATAGGCCGGATCTTTGCTGAATGAGTAACTTCCTAGTAAGCAGAATGAGGGGTTAGCTGAAAATGGACACCAAAACAGCATGCCTTTTGGCCGAATTGCACACCTCTAGAGGACATCACTTTCATCCAGTTATAAGAGTGTGACTGGATGCTACAACGCTGCCCTGCCATCTCCCCAACAACTGGATGACCCTGGGGGGTGCAGGAGGAAGAAAAAATCTCTGTGAAAAGAAAGGGGGTCATTGTGCAGTTCTGTCTGGTAAAACCATACATTCTGAGAGATGGTGGAAGATCTCAGCTTTAGATGAGTCATCTGCTTCCAATTTCAGTGTTTCTATTAGCATAGACCAGGGATCCTCAAACTGTGGCCCTCCAGGTGTTTGAACCTCCAATTCCTAGGAGCCCTAATGACCTTGTTCAATTGTCAGGAATTCTGGGAGTTGAAGGCCCAAACTGCTGGAGAGCCGCAGTTTGAGGGTGCCTGGAATAGTCAGTAGCACAATATGCAGCAGGGAAGAGGTATAGTGAATGCCTTTGGATGGTGCTGGATGTCAACTCCCAGTGTTCTTCAACATTGGCTAGGCTGACCAAGGCTGCTGGAAAATGCATTCCAACAATACCTGGATGACCATATTGTGCTCACTGCTGCGATGAGTGCATATTTGTGTCCAGGTTGCCTATCAGATAATCCCATGAATTTCACAGGGTTTTCCTGGGCAAGGAATATTCAGAAGTGGTTTTACCGGTTCTCTGGAATATAGCTTAGAAGCCTTAGAGCACCTAGTCTCCCATCCAAGTACGAACAAGAACTTAGTTGATATACAATGCTATAAATTAACTACTAAATAATTAAAAATGTTGAAAAGGAAAAACAATATCCCATTTACAAATAAACTTCAGGAACATGACTGCCTTCCACCTCTATTTTCCCTGAGTTTAGCCAACATAGGGATAGTTAGGCCTTATTTTTAATTGTTTTTGCTACCAGAAATACAGATCAGAATTACAAAGTAGACATCACTTGAAGTATAAATCCACCATTACATTTTTTAAAGAAAAAGTTTACAAAAAGGAGAGGCTATTTAAGATGTCAATATCTCTTATAGCAAACAATAACTGAAACTTTGGGACAATTTGATGCTGCATGTAGCTTCCCAAACACTTTGGATGAGGCAAAAAGGTGACTCATCCGTCAGATGAAAAGACTGGCTTCAGTGTGCCCTGTGGAAGAATGACCATCAACGGACTGAAAATGAAGAGGTCTCAGCCACTATTTTTAGCTATAGGTTGTCATAGTGACGAAAGCAGCTGCAGGAACTATCTCTCAGTCAACAAAACAACGTTCAACTTGTTCAGGGAAATGTAATTGTGAGGCAAATTCATACTAGGTATAGACTTTAAAATTCTTAATCTGTTTTCATTCCTTAAAACCAGACCGTGCATTGCTTATGTAAGGAATCCAGCCAATGTCCTGGTACATCAGCAACAGATGTCAGCTGACAACACATAATTTCCAACTGTCCCAATTCCTATCATTTGACTTTTTCAACTGCTTTTAAAGTATTCCAGCATCTCTCTAATTCTATCACCTTTCCCCTTGGTCCTTGGTTTGTTTCCATAGGTACAAATTCAAAATCGGAACACAGGAGTAGTTTGTACTCAACTCAGCAGGAAGGAGGGAATAACGGGCAGAAATTTGCCCTTCTCTGTATACTCAGGAAGAGGCAAACAGCTGCAGCCTTGCCTCCTTTTGTTATTCCTCATGAATAACACAGTCCAACCAAAAACAAATCTTGGGATCTTGGTGTTAGGTCTGTTCCTGGGGTTATTTGCGGCACGGATTCAGAAAATAGCATTGGACCTACCGCATCAGCTCTAGTTTCTTGCAACCTTATCATATAAGCATTTTATAGAGTAGGTAAAGAATTTGTGCCAGTTTTCAATCTTGTTGCAGCTTCCTGCAGGATTCTGAAATTTGTAGCTTAGGGAGAGGCCTTTAACATTCTCAACCAGAGGGAAACAATGCACTCCCATTCCACCATGGGGATTTCAATGTATATTATCAATCGATTGATTGATTGAATGTATATTAACTGTTTAGCCTGAGTCTGAGATTACTTCCCTGATGAAAATGGTTGAATAAAGAAGATGAAAATCTCACTAATTGTAAAGCTGGTGTAAACGTTGAAGTATTGGTTAGATCGGTGTTTCCCAACCTTTTTTGAGCCGCGGCACACTTTTGACATTAAAAAAATCCGGGGGCACACCACCAACCAAGATGACACAAAATGACACTCTAACACAGTAAAGAACGGCTGGGGGGTGGTGGCCTGCTGGGAGCAGCTGCTGGGAGTGCCGAAGCTGGGGGAGGGGGTGGAGCCATGCCGCACCATGCCCTGCCCCCTCCCCCCAGCTTCAGCTCTCCCAGCAGCTGCTCCAGCCTTGAGGGGGAAGTGCCAAGCCAGCGGTGGCAGAGCCAACACAATGTTGGCTTGGCACTGTCCCCTCAAGGCTGGAGCAGCTGCTGGGAGTGCCGAAGCCAGGGGGAGGAGGTGGAGCCAGGCCGCGCCATGCCCCGCCCCTTCCCCCAGCTTCAGCTCTCCCACAGAGGAGGAGCATGAGCAGTGGACGGGCTTCAGTGGGTGGGGCTCCTCCTCCATGCAGCTTCAGCGAGTGAGGGGCAAGAGTCATGGCAGGAGTCATGGCAGATTGGAGGCTGGCTGGGGAAACAGCCAAAGGAGGCAGAGCCCCGGCCCCTTCTTCTTTTTTCTTCGCCACTGCCTCCCCCTCCCCCAAGCAGCAGGAGTTCGGCAGGGGGGGGGGGAGGAAGGGGGCAGAGAGCTTTTCTTGCTGCACAGCAGGAGGTCCGTCATGGCACATTAGTGTGCCACTGCACACTGGCTGAGAAACATTGGGTTAGATCACTCCTGGAATATTGTGTCCAATTCTGGGCACCACAATTGAAGGGAGATGTTAACAAGCTGGAATGCGTCCAGAAGAGGGGAAATTAAAATGATCAAGGGTCTGGACAACAAGCCCCATGAGGAGCGGCTTAAAGAGCTGGGCATGTTTAGCCTGCAGAAGAGAAGGCTGAGAGGAGACATGATGGCCATGTATAAATATTTGAGAGGAAGTCATAGGGAGGAGGGAGCAAGCTTGTTTTCTGCTGCCGTGGAGACTAGGACATGGAACAATAGCTTCAAACTACAGGAAAGGAGATTCCATCTGAACATTAGGAAGAACTTCCTGACTGTGAGAGCTGTTCAGCAGTGGAACTCTCTGCCCCACAGTGTGGTGGAAGCTCCTTCTTTGGAGGCTTTTAAACAGAGACTGGATGGTCATCTGTTGGGAGTGCTTTGAATGCAATTTTCCTGCTTCTTGGCCGAGGGTTGGACTGGATAGCCCATGAGGTCTCTTCCAACTCTATGATTCTATAATGCTATGATTCTATGAGTGTGAGAAAGCTAAATATATTAGATGTATTGCAAAATTAAATAATGCTTTGATTAGATGTCATTCTACTATTGATAACAGACAGTGATAGAATATATAGCAGGGCTGCTCAAGTAGTCATTCACAATCGACTAGTCGATCTTCAGGCCTCATCCCGTCGATCTTCGGGCCTCAGCCAGATGGGGCACTCCTACCATGCGTGTGCACACCCTGCGTGCGTGCATGCTCCTGCCACGTGGTGCTTCTTCCGCCCGTGGGGCACTCCACCCTGCCTCTCTCTCTTCCAGAAGCAGCCGTGCAGCCTCCGCTGCCGGCGAGAGAGGCAGGGTGGAGCGCTCCCTCCGGAGGCCCTGCCTCACGCTTCCTCCTTCCTGCAATGCCCCATGGGTGGAAGAAGCAGCGTGCAGGTGGAAGGCAGCAGCAGGAGTGTGCACACTGGCGGGAGTGCGCACACACACTGGCCGGAGCACGCGCTGGCGGGGGCAGGTAGATCTTTTAGACTTGGTTTCTTAAAAGTAGCTCGCATGCTGAAAAAGTGTGGGCACCCCTGATGTGTAGCAAATAAGTTTTTTGTTTGCTATAGGGGGAAATGATAAGTTAGGGCACTTCCAGACAGCACTAAATCACAGGTTTAAACAGGAGCAAAAAATGCCAGGATTTCAGAAGAGGTCAAAATATAGACCTGTTGGTCCCAGGATTTCTGCTTCCGTTGTCCAGACTTGATGCTTTGTTGTGAAATTTAGAGGCTCCCAAGATGGCTGCCATAGGACTTCCACAGAAACTTCAGGGTTTTTTTTTAAGCCTCAAGATGCAGAGATGCAGATATGCGGGGAATCACCACAGCAAATCACTGCAAAAGTTCCATTATTTGTCTTGGTCAGAGAAACTGCACCCTCCACATATTTCATGAAGTTTTTGGCACACAAAGTTTTGGCCTTCTACTCAAGTGTCACCTTCTTTTTAGTAACCAAGCAATCAGGAACAAACATCTACAGCCCAGGAGCAAAACCAGATTTTAAAAATACTGTGATTTGCGATTGCAGGGACATACAGGCATGCAAAGATCCACATATTCAACTCAAAACCACGATATTCCTGCAGCTGGAAATCTTGTGTTTTTTGCCTTTTGTAGAGATTGCTTCCGCATTTACAGGGAACGACATTTGGACACTCTCCTGTTTGCTGCAGAAGCTCCTGGGATAAAGGTACTGTCTGGACGGGCTCTTAGACAGCACATAATGCAGATCCTTTATTTCTTTCCCAAATTCTGTGCACTGATGTGTATATATATACCAAGACATTTATGGAACTGATTGCGATCATCTTTTATTCTCCTGTGAATTTTACTGTGGTTCCCATTCTGCCACTGAGCTTCTCCTCTACAATTTGCCTCCTTGTGTTTAGAGCTTGTTTTTGGAGAGATGTTTAAGCTTCATCTCCAATCCTCCTGAGTGAAATAAACCCTTAAAGTTTTTGTTATTGTTTTTCTAAATTGAGTAGGACACGTGAGAGCAACCAGGGAAAGAGCTAGAAGAGGGTCTATTAAGAAGTATACTGTTCCTTTTGTCATTTGCCTCAGTAAGCTGTAAGATGCAGGTTAGAATCAAATAAATAATGTCATTTTATTTTATGTAGCCAACAAGATTTTTTTCTTTATGGGAACAAAAGAAATGGAAGTTTCAGAGATGTACTGACAGAAATAGATGTCACATTCACTATCAGGTAATTAACTTGGTATTGTACATGTATATATTTCTTGGGAGCAGCCCTCAATTCAAATACAGTAGAATCTCACTTATCCAACATAAATGAGCCAGCAGATTGTTGGATACGTGAAAATGTTGGATAATAAGGAGGGATTAAGGAAACACCTATTAAATGTCAAATTTTGTTATGGTTATACAAATTAAGCACAAAACATCATATTTTAAATCCAAAACACCTGGAAGACCAGAGTTGGGAACACACTGATATACTGCAGATTTGCTGTCTCTAGAATCCCATATTGAGCATAGATGAATGGCAACATTGAAAAACCAAAGTTTGCTTATCACCGATATTGGTCAACTGACTCCAGAATCTCATCTGTGTTTGGAGGGCTTGGCTTGTGCCTTCCAGCCTAGCAGAATGGGGCTGGACTGGATAGCCTCTTAAGGGAGAGGGTCTCTTGCGTTTCTAGGATTCTATGCCTCTTGCTTGGGTTTGAAGAGGAGCAGGAAGAGGAGGAGAAGGCCAGAAATGCAAGTTGCTACAAGGCTGTCAGAGGTAAAAGAGGGAGGAGGAGGAAGAAGAAGAGAGGGGGGAAGGAAGGGAAAGGAGAGAGAGAGCAAAGTGTGTGCATGTGCAGGAAGAAAGTGGGGGTCCTCCGTCCACCAAGCTGATGAAGCTTCTCTTCTCTTCCCCCTTTCCTCCTCCTCCCAGTTTTTGTGCATGGGAAAGAAAGCCACCCGCTCTCATGAGCACATATCAAAGGGTGCAATGTTTCCAATCAGCCACATGATGGTGTCAGTGTCAGATGAGAGGACCTCGGATAACCGGGGCTCTACTGTACCGTATTTCTTTGAATCTAATGTGTCATCGAATCTACTGTGCACCCCCATTTTCAAAACCCTGAAACCAAGGAAGAAAGTATTTGCTGCTGAATATAATGTGTAGTGGTAAAAGGTGCATTCTCTGTAATTTGGCCCAAAAAGGCTGCCTGTTTAGAATTCCTTCCTTAAAAAGAAAAATGTTAGCACACTAAAGCTTCCAGCAGTGGAAAAGAAAACTTTGGGGTGCAAACTTTTAGGATGAATCCACTTTAATTGTCTTGGTTCAATGCTATGAAGTCATGGGGGCTGTAGTTTTACAAGGCCTTGAGTTTTATCTGCCACTGAAAGCTGATGCCTCATCAAACTACAGATCCCAGGATTGTATGGCACTGGGCCATGGCAATTCAATTGCAGTTGACATGCTTCAAATAGTTTCACCAGGTGCTCCTGGAACAGCTTTCCCTTTTACTTTGCCTTTGTGCTAAGATTACTGTATTATGCAAATCTAACAAGCACCCTAATTTTGGTGAGGTCATTCAGCCAAAAGAGATTAGCATTAAATTCAAGTACTTTCTTATTGGTCTGTCTATCTATCTATCTATCTATCTATCTATCTATCATCTATCTATCTATCCATCCATCCATCCATCCATCTACCTATCTGTTAATAATTTGCTCTGTCTTCAAGCATGCAAGTGCCAAAATGTATTCATTTATCTTCATAACAAATCTGTTGAATATCATTTTTTTTGTAAATTGTCAGCATTCAACCAATTTCTGGGTCGCTTAACCTTCTCTACAATTAGTTGAACAAAATAGTTTGGTGTCATTTGTCATTAAATGTGAAAAATTGTATTTTGCAAGAGGGTATTTCTGGCAGCCAAGATATTAGTTGGGGGAACAAATTAATCAGGGTCTAATTTAAAGATGTGCTAGCTGTACCATGTGAACAATAGGCAGAAGTCTCATATGTCAGCTACACTGATCTTCATCCTCCTGACTGTGTGTTATTTGTTAGCATGGCTTTTTACTTCAGAGGCACATACCTTGAAATGGTAGAATAAAGGAGGTGCTCAAAATGTATATACATACATTGTCTAAGGATGCATCTACCTTGTGTAGAGTTAATGCAATTTGACACCACTTTAACTGCTTTGGCTCAGTGCTATGGAAACCTGGGATGTGTCATTTGGTGAGGCACCAGCATTTTGAATGCCAAAGATAACAACATTTTCCACGACTAAAGTTTGAGAATCTCTGCATACAAAATTAAACAACCTTTTACATTAAAAATGAATTAAGTACACAATAAAAATACTCCAAACAAATGATCATATAGTCTCTGTTTGAAAACTTCCAGAGAGGGAGACTCTATGGAAACTTTAAGGCAGTGTATTCTACTATTTATTTACGTGTCAGAAGTGAATTGAGGGTACTGTTATTAATGTATTTCAAAAAAACAAACAAAGTTAAACTTGGCATTATACTAAATGTCCTTTGACCAGTATCTGGCCACTTGGAGTGTCTCTGGTGTCGCTGTGAGAAGGTCCTCCATTGTGCATGTGGCAGGGCTCAGACTGCATTGTAGTAAGTGGTCTATGATTTGCTCTTCTTTGTATTTGCATGTCATGGACTCCACTTTGTAGCCCCATTTCTTAAGGTTAGCTCTGTATCTCATGATGCCAGAGCACAACCTGTTCAGCATCTTCCAAGTCGGCCAGACTTCTGTGTGCCCAGAGGGGAGTCTCTCATCTGGTGTCCGCCACTGATTGAGGTTCTCATTTGCTGAGGTGTTCCTGCTGTAGATCTTAGGAAGCTATTCCTTGATTTAAGGTGTTGGCTTGCTAGTAGATATGTGAACAGAGGGTGGACCAGAATGTTACTGCCTTGGTCCTTTCATTACAGGCTGCTATTTCCCGGAGGATGTCAGGTGGTGCAATACTGGCTAAACAGTATAATTTCTCCATCAGTGTTGGACATAGACATCCTGTGATGATGCAGCATGTCTCATTAAGAGCCATGGCCACTGTTTTAATGTGGTAATATGTATTCCTCACTGGGCATACATACTCAGCAGCAGAGTAGCAAAGTGCAAGGGCAGATGTCTGCACTGTAACAGGGTGTGATTTTTAGGTTGTGCCTGTCAGCTTTCGTGTGATATTATTTCTAGCACCCACTTTTTGCTTGATATTCAAGCAGTGCTTCTTATAAGTCAGAGCACAGTCCATAATCACTTCCAGGCAGGCATGTAGCCAGGGGGGGGGTAAGGGGGCTTCAGCCCCCCCCCCCCGAAATTCTCAGGGTGGTCCGCGAAAAGGCCTTACTGGTACATTATTTAAACTGTTATGTGCATTTAAATCATGATCTGATCACCATGCTCATTATATCCCACATTAATGGGGTTATTGGGATAACAATACAAAAGGTTTGCTAGGGTAGACCCTCTTCCACCCAGTCTCAGCCCCCCGAAACCAAACTCAGCCCCCCGGAATCAAAATCCTGGCTACGGCCCTGCTTCCAGGTATTTGGGTGTGCTGTAATGCTCCAGTGGGATTCCTTCTCAAGTAATCCCCAGAGTTTGAGATGCTTGTCTGTCCTTAAGATGAAAAGCACATTTTAGAGATGCTTGTCTGTCCTTAAGATGAAAAACACGTCAATCTGCATTTTAGATTGATTCGGAATCAGCTGGTTTTCCCTGTATTTGGCAGTAAGAGCATTTAAATCTTCAGGAGATATGAGAGAAGCCTCCCCACAGAATTGTAACACATCCTCTGGGCAACGTCTTTGTAGACTGATGATTCCCTCACACCAGAAGTGACTTGCAGTGTATTCTCCTGCCTAACAACTCTTAATCATCTTTTCCTGCAATTTGAATCCATTGCTATATGTCCTTTCTCTTTGGGGCAATAGAAAACAACTTGTTCCATCTTCTATATGACATACTTTCAAATATTTAAATATGAAATCACAGTCTTCCACAACATGGCAACCAAATATGTCTCTCTAGTGAAAATGTTCCAGCTGGATGGCAATCTGTTGGGGGTGCTTTGAATGTGATTTCCTGCTTCTTGGCAGGGGATTGGACTGGATGGCCCACAAGATCTATTCCAACTCTATGATGCTATGACAATCATGGCTGATGGGAATGGCTTCCATAGTAGACTCATGAAAAACTGTGTAGGAAATTGTAGGTTATTTTGTTTCCCCTCTAGATACCAGCTAGCACTGCCCTAATCTGTCTGTGGCCTTTTGGTCTACATTTTAATAACTTTTCCTGAAAATAAAATAGCACAACCATAGGAACAAATCAAAGGTTAACCATCTTCATTAGTTGACTCTTTGAAAATGCATCAGTATGTACTGTAGATAGTGTCATTATAGACTTTTTGTCACTAGGGACATTTTCTGGATACTGTTAAGATATTTGCTACTGCTGCTGTTGTCCTTGTCGGAGAGAAGCAATAATGGTCTTTTCTAGCCTCCTGACTGGTTCACCTTATAAGATTTTTATGACAGTTTGAATAACAGCACACACCAGATTTATGCTAAAAAAATATTTTCTCTGCATTACTTCCATTGACTCTATAAAATGCTTGGAAAGTGTGCAGGCTAATCTGTTCGCCAGCTTAAGAGATCCAGTCAATACTCAATGACCTTCCTGGATCAAGCAAACTTTTTAGAAACCAGCAATTATATGAGTCATTCATTAAAAGTTGAAGTGTACTTTTGCTGTTGTTTCTCAGGGGCTTCAAAAGGAAAAATTTCAGAGTAATGTATTGATCTACAAGGAGGCCTGCTCAGAAATTGTGCTTATCACTGCCTGTTGACACAGATGGTTTTGATTCTAAAAAAGCACTGGATCTGATGGTTTCAGTGAAATGTATTCCTGCTCAAATATCCACTTTTCAATCTTTATGATGTTGGACATGGTGGGAACAGTGTTCCTCTTTATAAGACATGACATATTGCTTAGGCTGCATACAATAAACCTAATGTGAGAAGTGAGTCTGCTGGGAATGCATACTCACCAGATTTTGTATATATGTGCAGCTTTGTCATCATGGCTGACCTGAGGGCAACCCAGCTCTTCCTGTGTCTGCAGAAGAGGAGCACAGAGAGTATGACTTGGCTGACCCAGGTGATGTCACTGAGCCACTTCCTTTCCCCTTCTTTCATGGATTATTTTAATTAGAACTTCAAAAAACTGTTTCATGTAAGCACCAGGTATTTCTGAATTTTTTAAGTGAGCAAGATACATCAATGTTTAGCAACAGGAAGTCCTCCAAACAGAATGGAGAAATGGGAAAAATGGGCTGGAGCTGAGAGAGATAAATAAACAGCAAGCCCCATTTTAAAGGGCACCTTTGCATTGGAAAAGGTAGCTATTTGGATTGCAGCATCCAATATTCCCTAACTGCACTGGGCTTGGGCATCTTGGGAGTCATCATCCAAAATGAAAACATTTTTTTATAACAGTGTGATGCTGGATCTGTTTTCTCTGCAAAATATACTATTTGGGAGACACTGTTGAAAATGTTATCATTTATTATTTATTTCATATACTTGTACTCCGCCCTTCTCACCCCCGAGGGGGGGCTCAGGGTGGCCTCACAACAAGCGTCATTCAGTACCATCACAATTATATAAAAACATTGAAGAACTTAAAACAAACATTAGATAAACAATTATTAAAACACATCAGTTAAAAACTAAAGTCTGGGACAGTGCATTGTCTCTTCAAGTTGCTTAGACCTTCATCTCATTTGCTGCTGTTCAATGATCAAACGCTTGGTCCCACAACCAAGTCTTGAGTTTCCTTCTGACCATGATCTGACCAAAGAAGGCCTGATGCCTCTATGTGATTTTCCCTTGATGAACTAAGATTTGTTGCTAATACTTTGGAGCGCCTAAAGACGTCCCCGGTCTAGAAAAAGCCTTCAAACGGCGAAACGATTCAGCGCACGCATCCACGAGATCGTCGGCCGCTGTGAGAGTACTCCGCTTGTTATTGGACATTATTCCGTATATTTTCTCTTCTTGAAGAAGGTGGACTTTATTATATCATTTGCGAAGGAACTCTCTTATGGGACTCTCTATTTAGAGATATTGATTATGTTGGCATCTCTTTAACCCATGTAGGGTTTCTATCAGGTTATTTACTTGTGCTCCGAGATACTGCATTGCATGTCGCATTTATATGTTTGGTGATATACACAAAAAAATATAAATATACCATTATCATTGTTTATTAGTTCTCCTCGTTGCTTACATTATTACAAGCAATCCGCACTACTTTTGACATTCAGACAAGTAGTCTGGGCCAGAACCGTTTAGGGCTTTAAAGGTTAAAACCAGCATTTTGAATTGTGCTCGGTAGCAGATCGGCAGCTAGTGGAACTGGCGTAACAGAGGAGTTGTATGCTCCTTGTATGCCGCTCCAGTGAGCAACCTGGCTGCCGACTGTTGAACTAATTGAAGTTTCCGGACAGCCTTCAAAGGCAGCCCCATGTACAGCACATTGCTATAGTCTATTTGGGATATAACAATAGCATGGCCCACATCTCTCTTCTGCCCTCAAAAGAGTAATTTTACAATGTTAAAGAGCCAATACTACCTGGCCACAGTAGGCCTCCACCTGTTTTTCTTTCCCTTTTTGTTGTTGCTAAATATATGTTTATTAAATTTTATGGCATACATAACAGGCACCACACCGAAAAAAGAAACAGAGGTACATAAAGTAACATTTATTATGAAAGGATGCAGTAATTCTATTAAATAATTCTATACTATTGCAAAATATCTCTCTTTCCTTCAGCCTTTTGAATTTTGTTATTTTTTCCTTCCAAAGCTAAGTGCGCACCTTATTATCCCAAACCATAAATATCCCCTTTAAGTCTTTCCAGGATGAAATAGGTGATAAAAGATTTTTGACACCTTCACTTTTCTTTGAAAAAAATAATACATTTCTGCTGGAACACTGTACACACAAAATTACATAGAGCTCCACTAGAGCAAAACGCTCAGCTGTTGTGCATTTAGGGTAAACTTTTCCACATTTAGTGCCCCAACTTTCCTTGGGGGCCCTGATCCATTTTTCAGGAACCCCGTGAAATCAGGAGGGTTGTTTTTTGTTTGGGCCCCCAAAATCAGACCATTATGAGGGGAAGCTTCCCACCCCCTGGCTCGGGGCCCTCAACAAAAGCCAGGACATGAAACGAAGGCAAGGTTTACCCTGAATGCACAACACTAGTACGTACCAGGAAACTCCAGAGAGGCATAATGGCAGGCAGGTAATGTTTTGTGTTGTTTTAAAGGTTTTAGGGGGGATTGGGAGAGGAGGTGGGTTCTCTCTTCGCTTCTCACAAGGGTATCGTAAAGAAAACTAGCCTTCAGGGAGGTCATTTTCATCACAGGAGGATTTTCCTTGAAACTTCAACCCCTAAGAAAAATGTGAATGCAAGAAATAGACCATTTAGACGTCATTAAACATCAAACAACTATTCCGTATGTTGATAATTTATCTGTTCCATGCACAAGGCAGCAATTTCCCAAAAGCTGTGCTAGTCTATTTTGATATGAAAAGAGAAGGGAAAATTAGTCTTGCAACAACCAGTTTCTCCAGATGCAAAGAGTGTATGTGAATTAATCATCTTAATGGCGTGGGCTCCATCTATGCTGCCATATAACGCAGTTTGAAGCTGCACTATATGGTCAGTGTAGACTTATATAATGCAATTTAACTGCATTGAACTACATTATATGAGTCTATACTGGTCATATAATGCAATTTCAAAATGCATTATAGGGCAGTGTAGATGATGCTACAGAAGCTATCAGCCAGCACAGGGTGGAAGCAGCTCAAAAATGCAGAATTAGTTTGACAAAGCTTTTTAGTCACCTTTAGAAAGGAGGGTTGGGAACAGCCAACATTCAGTTTGTTTGCCATTATCCAGTCTATTCCTAATGCTAGACACCAATGCCAAGTCAGAATGGCTCTGAGATCTTTTATTATCAGAATGATTTAGGCTATTTAGTGGACTGTGTTGCCTTCTCAGTTGTCCAGAGTGCTATAGTTTTCCGACCACAGAGAACAGCCATTCTGTTGCCCAGCAGCAGATGAAGCTGTCACTGTCCTGGTCTTGGAGGGAGAAAAGAACTTAATCTGCTGAAATTAACCCTCTCCTTCACTGTAATTCCCTTTCTTGGTGTGCTGCGTCTTATTTAGATTGTAAGCCTGAGTGCTGGAACTGTCAAATTAGCCATTTACAAGCTGTTCTGAGAGCCTTGGTGGCAGAATATAAATACCTTAATTAAAAAATAAACTCTATGTAGCTTTTTGCAAATGCAATACTAAGAAAAAAAAAGACTTCCTGTCCATATATGTATGACAAAAACACATTATAACTGCTTGGAACACCTCCCGCAATACCACAATTTGCCACACTATGCTTGCTATATTTGCAAGTCGCAATAAATGCCTGAACAACTTTTCGTAGATATTGTGAATTATTACTTAAGTGCAGAGCAGTTAGCTGCATTAGAAACAAACATCACAGCACAGTTCATAAACAAAACAGGCTAGAATTTTAGCTATATTAAAATGTTGGCAGCAAGTTTAATACTAGGAATGTTGGGATTCAATTTTAATCCAAATATGGTTAAGAATGTGATATTCAGGAGAAAAACCTTACATGTTTTAGGCAATACTGGCAGAACATCTGCCTCTGGGGAGTAATAGTATCACTCTACCCAACCATAACAGAAATGTCATGTTCAGTATGAGAAACTTCTATATTCCAAATAGAATCATAGAATCCTAGAGTTGAAAGAGACCTCATGGGCCATCCAGTCCAACCCTCCGCCAAGAAGCAGGAAAGTCACATTCAAAGCACCCCAACCCCTCGGGGGTTGAGAAGAGCGGGGTAAAATGCCATAAATAAATAAATAAATAAATAAATAAATAAATAAATAAACAGATCTCCATCCAGCCTCTGCTTCAAAGCCTCCAAAGAAGGAGCCTCCACCACACTCCAGGTCAGAGAGTTCCACTCCTGAACAGCTCTCAGAGTCAGGAAGTTCTTCCTCATGTTCAGGTGGAATATCCTTTCCTGTAGTTTGAAGCCATTGTAGATATCGTATGTTGGGAAAAGTTGAATGGAATCAGCATTCCAGTTCATATAGCATTTTAGACTGGCCCAGTCCTGATTTTTTTCCTTCATCTATGTGTGTGTGTGTGTGTGTGTGTGTGTGTGTATTCTTTCCAAACTATATATACACAAGACTGCAACTTCCATCATCCACAGCTAGCACAGTAATCATAATATGTCTGGAGGGCATCATAGTTTACATATGTATGAATTGAATTTAACTGAATTTTTTAAATACCCATGATATTTAATTCTGTTTTAATTATTCTAAATTTGGGAATTTTAAATTGTACTGAATTGCTTTTAATGTTACCTTTGAGTCTCCATGTAGAGACAAATAGCAATGTGAGAGGCGGAGGGGAGGGGTGACCATTCTCAGTCGAGACAATTTCAATTCCAGGACGATCCCGACAGCGAACATCCCCGGGATGGAGTGTGCGGGTCTGGTGTGGGACTTCGGTGAGAGTGTAGCCTTCCTGCTGGTGTACCGTGCACCCAACGCACCAGCGGGAAGTCTGACCCAAGCTGCTGGAGGTGGTTGCGGAGTGGGCATTGAGATTCCCTAGACTTATCGTGCTGGGGGACTTCAATGTCCACGCCGACACCACCTCCCCGTCAACAGCAGCCATGGACCTAGTGTCTACCATGGAGGCACTAGGACTCTCACCCTGTAAGACCGGCCCCACGCACCAGGCTGGAAATACCTTAGATCTGATCTTCGCGGCCGGAATTCAGGTGATCCCAACCTCCATCACGGAGGTTCCATGGTCAGATCACAGTGTCCTGGAAGTCCGATTGGAACTGCCCCCCCCCCTCCCGGTAAGGGTGCCGAACCTATTCTGGTTCGCCCGAAGAGACTTATGGAACCCACTAGGTTCCTGAATGCTCTAAGGGATTGGGAACTCCCCAGCGACTCGGTCGACGGGCAAGTGGAATACTAGAATGCCAATCTTTCCACTGCCTTAGACGAGATTGCCCCCAGGCGCTCTCTCATCCCCCGTAGAAATCGCTCGCCGTGGTACACCAAGGAGTTGCGGGCGATGAAACGGAGGAAGAGACAGCTAGAGGACGTGTGGCGGAGCCTCCGTGATGGAGCATCGAAATTGGCTTATAAACAATTTAAAGAGGTTTATGAGCAAGCTATCAAGGAGGCGAAAAAAGTCTACTATTCCTCCTTGATAGAGTCGGCTAGTTCACGCCCAGCTCAACTTTTTAAGATAATTCGGTCATTGACAACAATCCCAACTGTCCCAAATGATAGGGGTTTGGCTCCAACAGCTGAGGTTTTCCAGAACTATTTTGCCGACAAGATTTCGACTCTCCGCCGGGACATTCCAGCCACTCTTGATACAGTGAGCGAACTCAAGACTCTGCCGCCACTCGGCGGGCCCACCTTCACCCGTTTCCAATCGCTGGACACAGCAGCTGTCGATAAGTTACTCGCTGCAGCTAGACCAACTACCTGCTCCCTCGACCCATGCCCCTCCTGGCTTATTAGATCTTGCCGGGAGGGGCTACGAGGCCCCCTGGGAAAGATCATAAATAGCTCCCTTGAGCAAGGAGTCTTCCCAGGGGGATTGAAAGAGGCTATGGTAAGACCGCTGCTGAAGAAGCCGAATTTAGACCCTTCGGCTCCCTCCAATTACAGGCCTGTTTCCAACTTGCCTTTCTTAGGCAAAGTAATTGAGAGGGCAGCAGCGGATCAGCTGCAGCGGTTCTTAGATGACACAGCTGGACTTGATCCCTTCCAGTCCGGCTTCCGTATTGGGCATGGGACGGAGACCGTGCTTGTCGCCATTACAGACCAACTTCGCCGCCAGCTGGACCGGGGTGGATCAGCACTGCTTGTCTTGTTAGACCTGACAGCAGCGTTTGATACCGTAGACCACGCACTGCTGACCCACCGTTTAGCCGGCTCTGGGGTCGGGGGGACCGCCCTTAAATGGGTGGCCTCCTTCCTCCAGGACCGGGGACAACGCGTGGAGGGGGCGGGGAGGTCTCCGGGAGACTCCCACTAAATTGCGGGGTCCCCCAGGGGGCCATCCTCTCCCCCTTATTATTCAACATCTATATGTGCCCCCTGGCCCAGCTGGCCCGCGACTTTGGTCTGGAATGTTATCAGTATGCTGATGACACCCAGCTTCTGCTGAGAATGGACGGCAGGCCGGACACCGTACCCGATTGTTTCCATCTTTGCCTCAAAGCTGTGACTGGTTGGCTGCGAGCCAGCCGGCTGAAGGTGAATCCGTCGAAGACGGAGATCCTGTGGCCCGGTCGGCCTGGGCTGGGCGGGTGCCAGTTGCTTACCCTGGATGGCGGACAGCTTAGCCCGTCACCCCTGGTTAACAGCTTGGGTGTGCAACTGGACTCCTCGCTGACCATGGAGGCTCAGGTCTCCATGGTCAGCAGGTCGTCATTTTTCCACCTATGACAGGCTAGGCGACTGGCTCCCTACCTGTCCAGGAACAACCTGGCCACGTTAATCCAAGCGACGGTCATCTCGAGGCTAGACTACTGTAACGCCCTCTACGTTGGCCTTCCCTTGTCGACAATCCGGAAACTTAAGCTAGTGCAGAATGCCGCTGCTCGCTTGCTGGCGGGAGCGCCAGTGAGGGAGCATATTACTCCCATTCTCCGGCAACTGCACTGGCTCCCTATTGAGTGCCGGATTGCCTTCAAGGTGCTGGTATTGACTTTTAAGGCCTTACACGGCCTAGGGCCTGCGTACTTGAGGGACCGCCTTACCCCGTACTTTCCCCCGAGATCACTGCGCTCAGATGAACGGAATCTGTTGCTAGTACCATCAATCCGCTCCTGCCATCTGTCCGCAACCAGGCAACGAGCTTTTTCGGTGGCAGCTCCGGTGCTATGGAACTCCCTCCCGGATAGCACCCGAGCCATCTTGGAGCTTGCCCCCTTCCGAAGGGCCTGCAAAACCGCCCTCTTTGGACTAGCCTTTAATTAGGCATATTAGTCTAAGAAATGTGCCTCGATGTCTTAAACTGAGATGTAATGTGTTTTTAATGTGCATCATGTTTTTATTGTAGGGCTACATGTCTGCGACATGACGCCCATCATACTGTTGTTACCCGCCCCGAGCCTGCAGGGAGGAGCGGAATATAAGATCGAACAATAAATAAATAAATAAATAAACATAATAATAATAATACCACAGAAGATTGCCATAAACCACACAAACCATGTAGCGAGGTATAAATACATAATAATAATACCACAAACAAAACATAAATCCAACTTGAATTTAAATTAGCATTCATCACAATTGTTGAATATCCCTTCTTTCATTGTGTTTTGAATTCCATTAATATTTTTACTGTAAGAAAATTAGCTTCTTTCACCCTGCCACATACATTGCTCACTTTTCCTTCCCTCTTTCAACTTCACCTCTTCACACACATTGCTTCCCTCTACCAGCTGCGAGGCTTCCCTGATGCCCAAAAAGCAAAGGACAGACTTGTTTCCTGCAAAACAATTTCATGGAAGAATGACTTCACATTTTGTTCTATAGTTTGGCTGCTACAAGAGCTAAATACTTACCCAAAAAAAGAAAAGAAATAGGAAACCTTGAAATCCAGCAAAGATGATGCTCCAAACAGAAATTGGAGCCATGCTTGTTATTTTACTTACTTATTAAAATAAAAATGCAACAATCAAACAAAACTAAGGATTTATTAACAATAAATATTGTTGAACAAAATCACAACCTAAATACTACCAACCCCCCTAATACTCTATTCCTTTTCACCCAAACACAGAAAGCAAGGTTTAAAATTGATTTTCTAGCCAAGGTGTTCCCAAATTAAGGCCTGCGGTCCAGATCTAGCCAAGATCATTTACCTGGCCCCCGCATAAAACTGTAGTCTATGACCACCACCAGGAGGACTGCAGAAAGGCCTATCATGAGATGTTGCATGAATCTTTGAACTCCCATGGGATTTATTTCTAAGAGCTATAGGATTGCAAACATATCGAACCAAGGACTTCATCACATTGAGGCAGGGAAGTGTCTGGCAGAGAAGAGCTCAATTTCACTCTGTTTTGTAATGAAACAAATGTTTTCTCTCCATTTTCTTTCCATGTTTTTTCACTGCAGTTGCCTTCACCCTGCAGAGATTTACCCCCCTCCCGGCAACCATCCCTCTCCTTGCCCATTGTGGTCAAATGTTGTATTGCCTCTCTACAAATCTATGGTGAGGCCACATCTGGAGTACTGTGTACAATTCTGGTCACCGCACCTCAAGAAGGATATAACGGAACTGGAAAAGGTACAGAAAAGGGCAACAAGAATGATCCAAGGGATGGAGCAGCTCCTACTAAATCAGGTTGCAACGCCTGGTCTTTTCAGCCTTGAAAGACGGCGTTTAAGAGGTGACTTGATCGATGTATAAAAATCATGCATGGGATAGAAAGGGTGAATAGAGAAAAATATTTTCTCTGTCACACAACACTAGGACTAGGGGCACTCCTAAAGCTCCAAGGTAGGAAAGTTAGGACTAATAAAGGGAAATATTTCTTCACCCAGAGGGTCATTGGGTTATGGAACTCACTTCCAGAGGAGGTTGTGACAGCGGTCAGCCTGGACAGCTTCAAGGCAGGATTAGACAGATTCATGGATACCAAGGGAATCAGTAGTTACTGAAATGGACATCCAAGTGCCACCTCTGTGTAGATGGAGGCAGGCAGGATTTCCCCGGGTACTGGTTGTGGGGGGTCGGGAGCAGGTGAGGGTTTTGCCCTCCTTTCTGCTAGAGATCCCTGTGTACAACTAGTGGGCCACTGTGTGACACAGAATGCTGGACTAGATGGGCTGAGGCCCGATTCAGCATGGCTCTTCTTATGTTCTTATGTTCTTATAATGGCATTTAAAATGTGTTCTGACTTCATTTATTCTCCAGTGCAGATGTATCCAGAATAGGGTTTGGACCTTGGGAAACTATAACTCCCAGGACCACATAGCAAGATGTTACCCTAGGGACCCAAAGTAATTTTATGTGTACCACACATATTGTGTCTACTCTAGGAAGGTTGCTCCACTATAAATATGATCTGGAGCAGCTACAGTTCAAAATAAATTGTGCAATTGCTTCTTTTCTCCAGTCAATTATCTGTAATCCCAATGAGATCAAAATGTTTCCTGTTTCGAGATCAAGCTCTCAATATTTTTGACACTGAAAAATAGTTTCATTTATTTTCTTTCTCTGCCACGGAGACATGCTGATGTTCAGGTGGGAATTTAATAAGCTATAGTCAATGACCTTCCAAAAAAGAAGCCAAGAAAGATAAATGTCTAAATCATTGTGTATGGCTAGCTAATTTTTATAATTTTTGCAGAAATGAGGGTGTGGGCGGGGACCGAGAGGAACCTCCAGTTAAGAATGTATTCCTGTATTATTATCCCTGTATTCCTCACATTATGTTTTAATGATGCAACACTTCATTTCTCCTAGTTGATATAAATCAACAATAAACTTTGGATTCTAGACCTTTTTAGGATAAGAGTACAAGTCTGTCCTCTTTAGTAAAGCTCTTTTCAATTAATCCTAAGAAAGCATATACAAGTATGCAAACTTATTTTTTGTGTTCTTTTGTTAGTCATGGATTTTATTTTCAGTCAAGTTCCATTCTCTGTTTCCTCCTTCTCTGATCAGGTCCCCTGTTCCACTCCAAACCCCAAGAAGGGTGGAAACCCATTGGGACTGGTGGAAAGCAGGAGTGGGTAACTGGGGAAGTTGAGGAGCATACATTGGCTCTCCTACAAGACTTTGGAGGTCTGTCTCCACCAGAAACAAAAAATCAACTTATTGCCCCAAATGTCATCTAGGTACCAAAAGTGGCACTTTCACCATGCCTATTTGGACTTCCTGTGTCACCTTAGGCCAGTGGTTCCCAACTTTTCCTTGACCAGGGACTACTTTGACTAGGGACTACTCCAACATTAGTACCAAAAAGGTTACGAATCAGTTTTTGGTCAACTTTAGATTCAGTTTGGGGTGCTGATTCAGAAAATTGCATTGGATAAACCACATCAGCTCTAGTTTCTGATACAGAACATATGCCATGGTCAGCAACAGGGAAAGGATGACAGGCAGCACGAGAGGAGTGGAAATAAAATAAAATAAATAGAAAGAGGAGGCTCGTGGACCAGATTTTTGCCCTCACGGCCCACTGGTGGTCCATGGCCCATAGGTTAAGAACTACTGCTTTAAGTCCACAAGAGCTTTGGGTTTGTTTGTTTGTTTTTACAAAAGGAAGTGAGTGGAGGTCTAGTACCAACTACAATTCTGGCATGATCTCTTAAGCTAAAATATGTGGGGTGCTCAAAATCAGAATTTTCATACTGCATCCAAACTGCTATGCTGCAAATGAGGTCACAGTTTCAACACTGCATGGCCCCAGTTCTTGTGCTAGCCAAATCCAACCCTATGCCTGGAGAAACAGTAAACGCCACTAGTAGAAGTGGTGACTAGCAAGACAGAGAAGCTCTCAACAGGCCAGTTGCAGGCAGGGAAGCTGCCTGGAAGCACAATAGTCAAGATTGACGGCTGACCTCAGCTCCAATCTGATGTGATCAACAAACTGCATCCACACTGCAGGCCATGGCTAGTTGTAAACACTGATGAAAGAGAATGTCCTGATTCAGTCGTCAAAACTGCAGTTGGGGTGAGATAGATTCCTTCACAGTGCTATTTTCCTGTGCCAAGTACTTAGCTTGTCTGCATCTCTGGTAGACTGATTCTCTTTAATTCATCTTGCAACATACTGTACTTTCTATTTGTGTGCCTTCTGCTCCTAGTAGACCAGTTGCGTAAAGAACTGTTGAGCAACATGCACTTGCAGCATTCTTCCAGAAAATTGGTTTGAAACAATTTGGCTTTGTACATATGCTTCATTTGTTTTATTTCTCCCTGCACAAGCACATATTCTAATGCTAATCCACAACTGATCTCCCATATCAGATACCTATAGCTACTTAGGGCAGTCGTATACATGAATACATCTCACTGATTTTGGCAGGAATTCTATGGAGATATGCATGGAAGAGACATAGGATTGCAAAGTTCATTAGCATATCAGACCAAGACACTATCACAGGGGTTTTTTTGTCAAGATTTATTGAACAGAGGTTTACCATTGTCTCTTTCTGAGAATGAGGATGGAGTTGCACTCCAGAATCATAGCAGTTTGATACTATTTTCGCTGCCATTGCTCAATACCATAGGATTTTGAAAGTTGTAGTTTTGTGAGATTTTTAGCCTTCTTTGTCTGAAAGTTCTGACACTACAACAAACTGTAAATCTCAAAAATTGAGAAACATTGAACCACGGCAATTCTGCTTCCATTCATGTTATCTTTATTGTATTGTTTTGTTTAATTGTAAGCTGCCATCAGTCTCATTAATTGGAAAAAATGAGATAAACTTTATTTAATAAAGAAATATATCCCAAGAGTTTCACACACATGAAGCAAGACCCCCTCATATTGTTTTAATTTGATATTCACATTTCCTTAGTGCTATGATAGTCTTCACTGGATCTTATTCTTCTACTGAGGGGGCATCTATGTAATACATTGCCTTGATTAAGGAATATGCCTAGTCTGTGTGTCATCATAGCACAGTATGCTCTCTGTATCCATGGGAATGATATGTATGGTTTCATTTATGCACATTTGACAAAAACATGTCACCTCTAGGCTTTTTCTAGGTCCTCCCACATAGGCCAGAAATTCATGATTTCAATATGGTTTGCTATTATCTGGGGTTTCATGTTTCTTTGCAAAGACTCCCTGTAGATATGGGAGTCACATTGTAGTCAGTTTAAAGACTGGATATTTATTGTGTTGCATTTTATGGTATCAATGGGCCAATGAACCAAGAACAAGAAGAGGAAAGTGGAAATTTTCCTATTTATAAATTATATCTGGTTGCAATTGATGTTGTCTTCCAAACACATCCATGGAATGTAATCAAAATGCTAAATAAAATATTCTGTTAATGTTTCAGCTATTTCTGACAGTAATGCAAGCCCTATAAGGCAGTTTATGGGCATCCTAAGGCAGTTTTATGGGCATCAGGGTGCACAGAAAGAGTAGACAAGAACAAATAAAAATATGCTTTATTGGAGTTAAACTGAAAGCCAAATTGGTGACTGTTTCCTACCATGTCACCTATAGTAATTAGGAAACAAAACCCAACCATGTTTGGTTAAAGAGATTCATATTTCCAAAATGAATTATATCTCAATAAAAGTATCTAGTCACATCTTCCAGCATCAAAGCCAAGTTCTGTCATTAATAGAAGTTATAAAGAGGAATTTCCGCAATGCTAAGCTAATGTTCCATATTTGAAACTTCTCCCTTTCCATTCTTTTCTGTTTCATATAAGATCTGATTCCAAAGTTCTCATTCCTTTCAATAACATAACTCTAGGAAATGACCCACACAGTGAACTCTGTGTCTGCAAGATAAAACAAACCCTGCTGGATCAGATGCAAGGTCTATCTCGTCCAGCATTGTGTTCACATGGTGACCAACCAGTTGCCTGTGGGAAGCATATAAGCAGGACAGTTCCCTTGGAATTGAAACAGACAGTGATTATAATATTGAAGGTAATATATAGTCTGCCAGATTGATATCCTTATTCTCAACAAATTCGCCCTGTCTCTTCTGAAAGCCATCCACCTGTGGAAACAAATCACATAGTTTAGCTACATGGTATGGGAAGAAGAGCTTCTTTTTATCACATTCACATTATTCACATTCATTGGATAAACCTGAATTCTAGGGTTCTTCCACACAGACCTATATCCCAGAATATCAAGGCAGAAAATCCCACAATATCTGTTTTGAACTGGGTGATCTGAGTCCACACTCAGATAATGTGGGATTTCTTGCCTTGATATTCTGGGATATAGGACTGGGTGGAAGGGCCCCTAGTTTTATTATAAGAAAAGGGGGGAAACCCTCTCCCTATCCACTTTCCATGTGTGCATCAAAGGGAATTCAGCTCTTAAAAGATTCCTGCTGAGGCCATTATGAACTAACTCTGGGCCCTAAATCCCAGAATATCAAGGCAGAAAATCCCACATTATCAGCTTTGAACTGGGTTATCTGAATACACACTCAGATAATGTGGGATTTTCTGCCTTGATATTCTGGGATATAGGGCCCTAAGAGAGTGTTTTAAAAGACTTGGGCCTGCATTTTTTTGCTAACTAGAGTGGATCCACAGAAAAAACTGGATTTGCCTACCTATGGCTATGGTTTTGTAAGCATCACTTAGCAATTACAACAGCAGCAAATCAATCATTGTCAAAAGAGGAAGAAATGCACCATCAAAAATGGGGTGGAGGCATATTTACATAAAATGTATATATTTTAATTGATAGGTATATTTACTTACATAGACAATGCCTCATAGCCCAAAAATGATGGTCCTTGAAGTGTAGTGTTTTGGTGGTGGGTCTGTAGGTGGCTGTGGAGCCCTATTCTTGGTCCGCATGTTCTCTTGCAGTGAGGACATTGGTTTCCTGGTGGAAAGCAGTCTCGGTCAGGGTTGGCTTGATGTGCCTTCCTCTTGGCACATTTCTCCCTTTCACCCTCCATTCATGCCTCTTCAAATTCTGCAGCACTGCTGGTCACAACTGACCACCTGTTAGAGCATTCAAGGGCCAAGGCTTCCTAGTTCTCAGTGTCTATGCCACAGTTTTTAAGGTTGGTTTTAAACCCATCTTTAAATCTCTTTCCCTGTCCACCAACGTTATTCTAATTGATAAGTATAGGGGCACAGTTAAAAATAATAAAATGTTATACTAGTAGGGAAAACTATGAACAGGTGACCTGGATATCTAGTCAGACTGCAAATGATTGATGGAATCCTTGCTTCCCTTCCATTGTTCTTTATCTTTCAACCAAACTTGGAATAGACTAGTCAGCTCTTCAAAGAGATGATGACCTCAAACAAAACACTGCCTTCTTCAATAGTAGACATGTAGCCACACTAGCATCCCACAAATTGTTGGTAGTAGAAATGATACCCTGATTATGAAAGGAAAATTACTTATTTTATCAAAAGTATATCTGTATTGCAAAATGATAGCAGCTTAATACCACTTGGCCTTGCCTCTGTCCTCTACAATACTTGGATTTGTAGTTTGGTATACTGAGAAATATCTAGTGCTCTCCCTTAAATTAAAACACTACAGCTCTCTAACAGAATTGCACATACTTCAAAAAAATACAAATCCCAAGGTTCCCTAAAGTAGAGGCATCATAATTAAAGAAGTATCGAATCACTTTAATTGTATAGTGTTGATACACTCCTAACCAATTTCTTATGGTGGTAGGATCAAGGTCTCCGCGCAGCCATTTTGGCATGTTCATACATTTTGAGTAGTCCCTTATTTGAAATGCTTAGGACCAGAACCGTATGGAATTTTTTTAAAAAAAATTGCAAATATATAGTGGAGATGGAACCCAAGTCTTAAAACATTTTTTTTATGTTTCATATAACCTCAAACACTTGGACTGAAGGTAATTTTATACCCAACTAGCTGTACCCACCATGCATTGCTTTGGCCAATCTTCCCTCTTTCTCTCCTTCCTTCCTTCCCTCCCTCTTTCCTTCCCTCCCTTTTTTTCTTTCCTTTGCTTCCTTCTTCCTTCTCTCCCTCTTTTCTTCATGCCCCTGCCTTTTTCTTCCTTCTCTACCTCTTTCTCTTTCTTCATTCTCTACCTCTTTCTTTCCATCCTTCCTTCTCTCCTTCTTTGCATCTCTCCCTCTTTCTTTCTTTCCCTCCCACTTTCCTTCTATCCCTGGTGGCGGATGAGACTCCCCCCCCCCTAATGCGGGATCCACCAATGTGCTGTCCATTCCTAGCTCCTGCTCTGGCCAGAAAAGGGAAAATTGTTGTTGGCGCCTCTCACACTTGCTGTGTCCTGGGGCAGGAGGAGACAGGGCCATGGACTGTGTCATTTTCTACCTATTTGGGATTTCAAAATTCTTTTCACTGTTTTTTGGTGATTTTTTTTAGTGATGGTCACTCCTTGGGTTAGTAGGGGCCTTGTGACCAAATTTTGTGTCATTTCGTACAATGATTTTTGAGTTATGTGCATCCCACAAATGAACATTACATTTTATATATAGAGATATTTTAATATGTCAAAAGGCTTTCATGGCTGGAATCACTGGGTTGCTATGAGTTTTCCAGGCTATATGTCCATGTTCCAGAAGCATTCTATCCTAACTTTTCACCCACATCTATGGCAGGCATCCAAGCACGACAGAATGCTTCTGGAACATGTCCATGGCAGACCAGAAAACTCACAGCAACACAATATTTTAATAATTTTGTGCATGAAACAAAGCTCATGTATATTGAATTATCAGAAAGCAAATATGCCACTAACTCAGAAACCCAGTTGTTTTATTTTGTTTTATACTGATGTTTATGTATTTTATTGTGTTTTAACTATGTTGATCACACTCGTCCCCATGCAAGCCGCCCGAGTCCCTCCGGGGAGATGGATGTGGGGTATAAAAATAAAGCTATTATTATTATTTCAGATTTTGGAGTATGTCAGATTTCCAGATAAGTGATGATTAGCCTGTACCCCTTTTCCAAACAAGGAATTATTGTATACTCTCTGTATTCCCTGCACCTCGTGATATGTTGAATTTGTTTTTAACTTGTTTTATGTTTTATTGTAGGGCTGCATGTCTGTGACATGTTGCCCATGTGTACTTTTATTGTCATCCGCCCCGAGCCTGTAGGGAGGAGCGGAATACAAAACTGAAGAAATAAATAAATAAATAAATAAATAAATTGTGCCACACAATCCCCATACACAGGATATGTACCATGCAGCCTGTTTGGAAAGTTGGGTCTCAGCTCTGAGGAATTAGCTTTTGTGGAAATTAAATCCACAGTATCATAAATAATTACAGTACAGAATGTCTTGAGGTCAATGTTGCATTCTTTTATGACATGCTGGAGGGGGAAAATCCTCCTATTACTCTTGGTGTTATCTTTTAAAAATAATTTTAACTCCTTCAATCATCTATTTTAAACACTCTTTAAGCGTTGCATCTTTCATGCTTGATCCCAGATCTTTCATACAACATTTATTTATTTATTTACTTTATTTATATTCCGCTCTTCTCACCCCAAAGGGGACTCAGAGCGATTACAGTACACATACTTGCAGACAATCCCTGCAGTTCAATATATGATATATAAGCATGTGACATTTATCACAGTACAGTACAGTACATACATTTTGACATATTATACACATATATAGATGAACAGAGGCAAACTTTCTGGCCACCAGGGGGAGCTGACACACTCCTCATCTCTCAGTGTTTTTCCAGCGTCCCTTGTTGTTCTTCCGCATTCCTCAGTGATTCCTGGGTTCTTTTTTAATGGCCTCATAAATCAGTCAAAATTTGCCTCCCCACTTTAATGTGATACCTTTATCTCCTACTTGACAAATGTAACTGTCTTTCGGGCTGCAAAGGTCGACAGCAGGCTACACTTAAGGTCGAGAACCCACCTCGACCCGGGCAGGCCTCGAACTCATGACCTACTGGTCAGAGAGATCTTATGCAGCTGACACTTAGCCAGCTGCACCACATTCCCGGTGCATGGTGTTTCAGAGAAGTTTTTTCCCCTGAAATGTATGAAGAAGCACTTATTGCAACTAAAATACATTCAAGATATTTTGCTATCTGAGAAGAAGAGCAGCAGATATTCTCCTACCTCTATGAAGACGTGATGAATGGCTCTTAAAGGTAGTCAACTTACTTTCACACAAGAGAGAAAATCTCAAAAAAAATTCCTCTTTCACTCTTTGACAATAAAAATACACCCACACACCCCAAAATCACTAACTGACAATATGATGGTCCCAAAACCAGCTGACTGAAGTGGCCTCTTCACTCCACTAAATGATAGGTCCAACTTTAACATAAGTGCTCCTATTCTAACTGTGCGAGCAAGAATATATTTTAAAACACTTGCTCCCTACGAAACTGCATGCTCACACTTGATAAGGACTTACAATATAGGAAACCAGCAAAGCATTGCTGAGTTTCACTCTGATTGCTATAGAAACCTATTCCTTCAAGGGAATCGTATAATGATTATTCAACATCAGATTTTATAGAACTTAAAAAGCAATTATTTCTAAACAATATTTTTCTATATCAAGATAAAAAAATGGAAGCAGGCATTTAAGAACAGTAAGTCCGATGGGACCGAAATTACTGGCAAATGTACTAACAATTTCAGTTTTCATGACCTAGAGTGTATCTGGCCCACGCAAGTTTATGCCAAGAGAGATTCATAAGCTTTTAAGCCCCCCTCCCCCTCCCCCGCTGCATTTCTGCAAAAGACTAACCAAGCTACTTTTGCTATTCTTCCCATCTGTCCTGTTTCTGCAAGCTTTCAACCAGTAACAGTATGCTGGGTAGTTTATAGCTTAAGGTTTTATATCTGAAAGAGGAATTATTGGGGTTTTTGATGCCACGTATCATCAATTTACTTTCAACTTGTGTCACTCCTATGAATGAGAGATCTCTGCAAAACTATGCTATTAATATCTGCATTCAGATCTTTCACATTCAGGACCATGGCTTCCTTTGTGGAGTCAATCTATCTGCATAATGTGATTGTTCTCTTTTCTTACTACAGGCAGTCCTCAAGTTATGAACAAGATAGGTTTTGTACGTTTGTTCTTCTTGAATTTGTAAGTCATAATGGGTACATTTTTAAGTGTGACTCCAGTTCTCGGGGGGCTTGGTAGCACAGTGGGTTAAACTGCTGAGCTGCTGAACTTGCTGACCAAAAGGTTGGCGGTTCAAATCCAGGGAGCAGGGGTGAGCTCCTGCTCTTAGCCCCAGCTTCTGTCAACCTAGCAGTTTGAAAACATGCAAATGTGAATAGATCAATAGATACCCCCTTGGCGGGAAGGTAACAGCACTCCATGCAGTCATGACCTTGGAAGTGTCTATGGACAACGCCAGCTCTTTGGCATAGAAATGGAGATGAGCATCCTCCCCCAGAGTCAGACACGACTAGACTTAATGTCAGGGGAAACCTTTACCACACACATACACATGCTTTTGGTAGCATAGGGATAATTGGATAATAGGGATGACAAGGATAGATTCCACTTCCTTCCGAGGGCTAGCATTCTCTCATTGTCTATTGTCTCACCCCTGTTCTTTACTATGAGTGATTTGTAAGTCAGATGTTTGTGACTCGGGGACTGCCTTCTATTTCAATGAGCATTATTATCTGTGAGCTACACTGCTTCATGATGAGTCCAAAAGTATGATCGTTCCAGTCTAGTAATTCTGTGACCTAGTGAGAGTCCCGACGTTGCTCTTGTCCTTTTAGCAAACAATGGTTTTAGTAGAACTCTACCCAAGCACTGCATATGCACAGACCCGGAGCGAGGCCCCCGGAAGAGGAAGAGGAGGAACCGTCGCCGGAAACGGAAGGATGGTGCCCACCGGACATCGCCAACTAGGGTCCGGAGGCCAGCCCTGCCCCCTCGCCGGGGAGATCGACGGGGCGATGCACCCAGAACTTTCGACCAGATCACAGCGGGACGACAATCTGTGGGACAGATGAGGCCTTGGAGGACGTTCTCACCTAGGACGTTCTGGAGCTCCAGCTACAAACGGCTGAGGCTCCAGGGGCCATACCAGTCCTCAGCAGTGACCAGGAAAGACACTACACTGGCAGGTCTGGCCTCCCAGCGGGATCCCCGACTGGAAGTTGGCGGCCTCCACCCCCCGTCCGGAGTGGCTGCATCGATGCTCACGTGGAGACATCCTTGCCTGCCCTCCTTCGATGGCAGAGTAGTGTCTTGACTGTCACCTCTTTGACACTATCCTACCCCCCTCCACCCCCCCCCCCCTCCCTCCCCCTCATGTTCTCCCCCTTGTCGTACATACTATGTTGTCTTACTGTTATTTTGTAAGTCGCCCGGAGCACTTCGGTGGAGGGCGACTCAGAAATAATAAAGTTCTATTCTATTCTATTCTCATATCAAATAGATTTATTACTTCTTATGTCAACTTTCCTGCAATAAGATCCAACCAGTCCATCCTCCAGGAAATAATGCCCGAATGCTCACTGGAGGGAAATATATTAGAGGCAAAGATGAAATACTTTGGCAACATAATGAGAAGACAGGATGGCCTGGAAAAGACAATGATGCTGGGAAAAATGGAAGGAAAAAGGAAGAGGGTCCGACCAAGGGCAAGATGGATGGATGGTATCCTTGAAGTGACTGGCTTGACCTTGAAGCAGCTTAAGGAATACTTAAGGAATGCTTAAAATAGATGGTTGAAGGGGTTAAAATTATTTTTAAAAGATGATAACACTAAGATTAATAGGGTAGCCACGGCCTACAGAGAGCTCTGACGTGGGCTGGTCCATGAGGTCATGAAGAGTCGAAAACAACTGAAGGAATAAACAACATCAACTTTCACCCCCATCTAACTTTTTTATCCCTATATTGAACATACTATGGCAAGAATCATATGTTTCACATTAACAGCCCCATTTAATCGTATTTTCCTTGAAGTTAAGTATTGTTGATTTTAATGGTATTAGATAGGGCGGTTGTATAACAAACCATGCCCGTGTTTCAGTACTGTCTACCCTGGGGAAGGGCCCACTGAGCCAAGGGCAGAGGCCACTTTTCCTCCAAAACTGCTGCTCAAGGTGGCTTACAAAAATTAACATAACTAAAATAAAGAAGCAAGATGTGAAATACCTGTAGGTAATGTAACATGCATATCAATAAGGATCAGACTATGAGAAATTTACTTTTTTGGAATTACAGTTCACTAAGGCCCCTTCTACACTGACATATAATTCAGATTATCAAAGCAGATAATCCATATATGTGTCTACACAGTCAAATAATCCAGTTCAAAGCAGATAATCTGGATTTTATATGACAGTGTAGAAGGAGCCTAAATCTCCCATCTAGTATGGCCATGAGCACAACATGGAAATATTAAGAAACGAATTGCTTGCCTTACCGATGATGCAGTGACTTCAATGAGTAATTACAAAACACTGACTGTGGGACTAATAAGACTGAATATCAATATGTACTAATGGGAAAGCGAGCAACCAACCATAGTAAATCTGAAGTAACAATTTAATGGACTATCATATATTTAGAAAACTATCTAATAACAAACGCTAGGAATACCAAATATCATAGAGCAATACTTAACGTGCTGACATCCTGTTGGATTATTTCCGGGACTGCGTAACACCATCCTCAGAGTAGTTGCACTACAGACTCCCAACCTATGAGGGATGTCAGCACGTTAAGTATTGCTCTATGATATCTGGTATTCCTAGCGTTTGTTATTAGATAGTTTTCTATATATATGATAGTCCATTAAATTGTTGTTTCAGATTTACTATGGTTGCTTGCTTGCTTTCCCATTAGTACATATTGATATTCAGTCTTTTTAGTCCCACAGTCAGTGTTTTGTAGTACTCAGGTACTCCAGCTTTCCTTCGTGTAGTTAGTTCAATGAGTAATTGGCAGTGAGGAGAGTTCTGCCTGTTTTCAGTCAAAACTGGGGCAGGAAGGACAGGGTATAATTCAGGACTGGTTGGTGAGATTACTGTAAATTTCCACAGCAAAATATTCCATGAGAGACCTGGTTGTGAAAGTGTCACCCTTCAAATAGATTCTTCTGGCCTTACATGTAGCATGTGTAAGGAAATTGAGCATAAGCCCTGGTGCGCCATCTTGTGGGAGAAAATTTGGAATTACAGTTGTTGATATTGGCAAAGCAGAGCAGCTGGATCATTTCAGACTGAAAAATTAAAGCTCTCTGTTCTCCCAGAAACTGAGTGTGGAGTATTATTCTTCTCAAACAAAGATGCCTCAGCATTTTTAGAAGAACATCAAAAATGTACAGGGTATAGTTAAGGTAAAGGCTTTCCCCTGATATTAAGTCTAATAGTGTGAGACTCTAGGAGTTGGTTCTCTTCTCCATTTCTAAGCCAAAGAGCCGGCGTTTTTCATAGACACCTCCAAGGTCATGTGGCCGGCATTTCTGCACGTAGCGCCGTTACCTTCCTGCCTGAACTATACCCATTGATCTACTCACATTTGCATGTTTTCAAACTGCTGGAACCCCTGTTGGCCTAGTGGGTTAAAGCGGTGAGCTGCTGAACTTGATCACCAAAAGGTTGCAGGTTCAAATCCGGGGAACGGCATGAACTCCCACTGTTAACCCCAATGTCTGCCAGCCTAGCAGTACAAGCTATACAATCCTCTATATCCCACACTAGTCATCATGGGCTGAAATTCTACACAGTTGTGTGCAGCAGCACAAGAGATCCACAGGTTCCCCTAGACTCCTTGTGTTTCTGCAGTAGTTGGCTACTACCCCCAATGCTCATTCGATGACTGGTGAAGAATAGTGGAATTCAGAGAAGTGTTGGGCTATATTTCTAAAGCCAGGTGCAGACTGAGGAGCACTTGCAGGCAATCACTTCTTAATATTTCCATGCTGTGCTCATGTCCTCTTTCAAACTGAATCAAGAGGTTTCGGCTTCCTGCTCTAGCACTGCTTGAAAGAACCTTTAGCTCATTGCTCTCAACAGATAATCTTTTTGCATATTTTGTTGGGAGGCTTCTCCAAGAGTCTCTGATCTCTGTGATTATTGAAGACATCTTGCACTGAGATCCACAGTATTCCCTTGGAGTCCTCAGCAGATCATACTATCAGTCTATGTTTTATATGGGGAACATAGTCAGATGGCTCTCCAATACCCTCCACTCTCTGTATTGAGAAGCTCTGAGATCCACTGTGATCTTCTGGAAGTTTCAACAGGTGATGCCATAAGTCTGCATCTTCTGTTGGGGACATAGCCAGGTGCTTCTCCAATACCTACCACGCTGCAAAAAAATTGGAATGACCATTGTGGACAGCTGTAGCAGCGACATAGTGAGTCTGAAGAGGAGATAGGAGAAAGGAAATTCCAACTTCTTCAATGACTAAATAATATTTTCTCCACCTTCTTCATGGTCATGCAGGTGCCTCACTTGATGTCAGAACAAGGTGCCCACAACAGCCAAGATGGAGCTCTGTGGCTGGCTGGGAGTGACAACAGTGTGATCCATGTTCTTTTCCCATAGGGGACCAGCACAGGGAAAGGCTGATGGTGGCAGTGTCTATTCTGAACAACAGATAGATTCAATTAGACCTGATCCAGCTGACCCACTTTCCCAAAGCTGTGGGATATGCTGAAGTTTCCAGCAAACTCCAAATTATCCCCCAATTTTGCCTGAAGAGGGGCAAAGCTCGTTTAACAAAGGATAATCCACAATATTCTCTGGAAGTGCAAGAACATCATAAGGCTAGCCAGGAGTCAATCTTTGGTAAACTTGGGTCTCCAAGCCCATGTAGACTCACCCTAAGATTTGATTGCTCCATCATGTTCTGCAGAAAGAGCAGCACTCACTTTTGATCTGAGAATCATGACTTGGCAGTAGTGGTGGCCTGGTGATCTCCAATATGGGGAGAGATGGAAATAGATTACTTTTAAGATTCCTGAGACCTAGCTGCTTGAAAGGGCCTGTGCCATCCTGAACCATTGTTTATTTAATTAATTTAGGTCCAATCTTTCTCCCACAATGGCTGACAACAATTCTATTACAGAAGTTAGAAGTCACAGGAATTGCAGTTTGGCGAGGCATCATCACTGTTTAGCAGAGAAGGCTGAAGGTCTTGCAAAACCACAACTCTCATGATTCCATAGCATTGAACCATAGAGGTTAAAGTATCAAACTTCATTGATTCTGTCAGGTTATAGATGTACCCTGACAGGAGAGTCTTTCATGAGAATCTGAGGACCCAGGAAGTCTGATATGGGGACATATGATGTGTTTGATAGCCTGACACTAAACTGTGTAATAGACATGTGCACAAAATTCATTCTTACTGTTGCTTCCATTTTTATTGTGTCTTCCATTTATTCGGAAGCACAAAACAAGAGGCCCCCTACCCACACAAAACTCAGCTCGACACAAAAGCCTGCTTTCGCGTGGAGCTGAAATTGTGCACTTCTTCTCTTTCTTCTCTTCTCTTCCCTCCCTCCCTACCCCACACCCACAATTCCCCACATTAACTCACAGGAGTCATGGCCAGACAGCCCCACATCTGGACCTCAGCAAGGATGCTTTATTAGGATGGAAGGAACCACCACCCCTCCCTTCTTTCCGCGCGTGTGTGTGGATGGGATGTGTGACTGTAGGCACTCGGCTGCAGGCAGGCACTGACAGGTGCACACATACTTTCCAGGCCTGCCTGCACTCCGCCACACACATACCCTCTTTTCAGGAATAGTGGGGGGGGGGGGGCGTGCAGGCAGGCCTGGAAAGCACTTGTGTGCCTGTAATGCCTCCCTGCCTGCAGCCAAGTGCCTTCCCAGTCACACACCAAACCACACATACAAGCCCCGACGCCCACCACACTCTCCGAGTAGAAAGGGAGGGGCGGTGGTTCCTTTTGGCCTGATAGAGCATGCTTGCTGAGGTCCAGATGTGGGGCTGTGGAGCCATGTCTCCCATGAGTGAATACAGGGCATTGCAGGTGCAAGGGAGGGGAGAGGAGGAAGAGAAGAAGTGCAGTGCCCACACATGCACGCACCTGCCAGTGACTGCCAGGCAGCCAAGTGCCTCAGGAAGGAGAGCCAGTAGGTGGGAAGCCCCCCCCCCACACACACACACACAATGGCCAATTTTCGGCCCCAAAATGAAAGAACCAAAAACAAATATCCCAATTCTAGGAGACTTACAAAAACGGATCAGGCCTTGCAACAAAAGCCCAGAAACAAAACAAGACAGGTTTTACCTAAATGCATGTCACTACTGTATAGGTCATAGCCACTACAGTCAGTCCCTGAGTTACAAACACCCAAATTACACATCCCTTACACTTCTCTAGCTTTGCTTGTGAAGAAATGTATTCTAAACAGCCGTGAGAGTGCGCTTATCTCCCTCCCTTTCTCTCATGGTTAAGCTTAAGATCATCCACTATCCGCCCTGAAGTATCCTAGAAACAAGCAAAACAAATCCTCAGCACCCATTTCTTTTAAAGGGATGATTCTGGCTCCTCTACACAGAAGCATAGATTATGTGCAGGATTCTTAAGATGCTGTTCCCCTGGAGAGAATCCCAAGTTGTCTAGAAGAAGCATGCATGCATCCATAGACATTACAGATATGTGTAATCATGACCCTTACTATGTCCTGTCCATGCAAATTATTCATTTTCCAGCCTGAAGTTCACATTTGATCTTAAGAGAACTTCTGTGATTTTTTAATTAAAAAATATTTCTAGTCACTGTCTATATCTTTCTAGTGACGTATGACACACAGGCATTGGCTCACATGGAAAAGAATTTATAGGGGGAGCAAACAAAGACATTTGCATCGCAAGGGATCCAATATGTTTTCTTTGAGCCTACAAGGATTACAAATATTCTCCTGTACGTCCCACCATCCTTGTTTTAATGTGCGCGGGGGGCATTATTCTAACATTATGCACAACTTGGCATTCATTCTTCAAAACACCAAGGGACTGGGCTGCGTTTCCAGAACACTTTAAACATGTTTGCTTTATGAGTCTCTTGATGACAATCTAAATCCCAAATGTTCTTTCACAAGCCATTAATCTCACTGATAGAGCTCAAGGAAATAATGTGTAACTTTCCATAGCCCAAGAAATTGAAAGGAAGATATTCTTTTTTCTTGCAGCCCCGAAAGATTCAATTGAATTGTATATGGAAGTACAATTATGTCAACCATTACGCCAGGTGGACCCCAATCCTATCTTCATGCAATTTTATGCATGTGAAGTCTCCAACAAAAAAGACAAGAGCCAAAACCCAATATAACAGAGATGGATTACAAGTCAATATGTATCACCCCCTGATCTGACTCCTCAATGTTCCAGTAATAGCTGTTGCTCTGAGTAACATAGGCTTGTTCTCCTGGAGATCAGTGTGCAGCAGGATGGTCATTCCAGCCTCCTTCCACCAGAGAGCCGCAGTGATAAGAAGAATCCTGGCAGGTTTCCACTTCTTATTGTCACACCACATCTCTCTGGTGGGAGAGGGCTAGAAACACCCGCTTACAGTGCCACAATTACTGGCAGAACTGGCCTCCATAACTTGGCCTGGCTGCTAAGGTAGGTTTGGGTGGTAGGGCATTTGTGGTGTTAACAATAGTGCCATGAGACCTAAGAATGGATCATGAAGCCTGTGCTTTATCTTGGATTAGAGAATGGATGACCCTTAAGGAAGAAAAGACTAAATTTAGAGGGGTTTGATCTACGAGTGTGTTGGCATGCTTATATATGGTATGAAAAAGAGAAAAAGGAAAAGAATTTTGGCAACCACTTTGTTAGATCAGCCTTATTGAAAACTTGGCAAAAATATAAAAAATATTTTTATATGAAAACCCTCCTATGGATTTCACCAATGGAAGCTAATCAAAAGAGATTACTAGGTGGGCAAATATGTCCCGCATACAAAGATATGCTAATGAAAAATACAACAGAGCTAAAGCCTCATGAAGAATTTAAAAAATCATTTAAAAACATATCTTGGCTGCATTATTTACAAATTAAACAATACTATCATAAAGACAAAAAGAATGGATTTAACTTAGAAGAAGGAACATGGGACAAAATATTGCAAACAGAGAAAAAATAATAACAAAATATACAATAAACTAGTAGACTGGGCAACAGAAACTGAAGAAGTAAAACAATGTATGACTAGATGGGCAGAAAATTTGAAAAGACCGATCCATTTTAGGGAGTGGGAACAGATTTGGAATAAAAAAATAAAATATACATATGCATCGGACTTGAAAGAAAATTGGCTAAAAATGTTTCATAAGTGGTACATCACACCAAAGAAACTAGGCTTGGTGTATTAAAACACATCAAACAAATGCTGGAAATGTCATGAACAGGAGGGGACTTTTTTCATATGTGGTGGTCTTGCAAGAGTGCCAATAAATTCTGGACAAGGATACATGAAGAATCTCAGAAAATGCTGAACAGGAAATTCAAGAAGAAACCAGAATATTATTTACTGGGAATTACGGACTCAGACCTCAGTCTTGACGATAATACGGATAGACTATTTACTTATATGGTAACCGCAGCAAGAATCTCATTTGCAAAAGTATGGAAACAAGAAAAAATCCCAGATATAGAGGACTGGATTAACAAACTTAAGGAAATAAAGGATATGGACAAATTAACTTTCTTGTTAAAAAGAAATGAAGGAAGACCAGTAAAAAGTACAAATTGGGACCTCTTCATAGAATATGAAAAAAAATCTCAAATAGAAAAGACTAGAAAAATAAATAAGGGACAAAGAGAAAGAAGACAAATAAATTAAGAAAAGACGCAAGTTTGGAATGGAAGTCACACATTTTTTTCTTTTCTTTTTAATGACTTGATTTTTGCTTTTTTGTTTTTGTTTTTTTCCTTTTTCCCTTTTTTAATCCCTCCCTCCTCTAACTTTCTCAGTTTTTCCTACTTTCTTCTCCCTCTTTCCCTGATATTTTCCATTTTAAATATGTTAAAATAAAAATTTGTTGGAAAAAAACAATAGTGCCATGAGTATAAACATGAATGCATATGTTTAATTTGCACATTCATAATTACCCAACAGAATGCTAGCCAAGATTTGCTACAGACAAAAATGAAGTTCACATGCCTAAAAGTTCACTTATAGCAGGGCTGTCCAACTGGCGGCCCTGGGGCGATACGGCCCCAGCCCCTTCCCTATGGCCCCAGCCTACCCTGAAAATTTTTTTTAAAAAATTCGATCTCCAGGGGCGGGGCTGGGGGACGCCAGGCGTGGCGCCAGCGCCGAGCCTGACGTCACCCAGCTCCACCCACTCCCTTCCTCCTCCTCCATCTCGCCTCCCCCGGCGCACCAATCGGGAACGCCGGGGGAGGGAGGGAGAAGGCGGGCCTAAAGGGGAGGAAGGGAAGCGATCGGTGCGCCGAGGGGAGAGGCGGGACGGAGGAGGAGGCTGGCGTGACCCTTTAGCTGGAAGGGCGAGAAGCTGAGGAGGGCTCTCCTCGGCTTTGCCCTTCCAGCTAAAGGACACGCCAGCCTCGGAAGCGGGGAATCGCTGCTTCTGAGGCTGGCGTGTCCCTTTAACTGGAAGAGCGAAGCCATGGAGAGCTCTCCTCAGCTTAAGCCCTTCCAGCTAAAGGCACACGCCAGCCTCAGAAGCAGCGATTTCCCCCGCCCGAGGCTGGCGTGTGCCTTTAGCTGGAAGGGCAAAGCTGAGGAGGGCTCTGCTTGGCTTTTGCCCTTCCTCTAAAGGACACGCCAGCCTCGGAAAATCGGAAAATCGCTGCTTCTGAGGCTGGCGTGTCCCTTTAAGAGGAATGGCAAAGCCAAGCAGAGCCCTCCTCAGCTTTGCCCTTCCTGCTAATGGGACACGCCAGCCTCGGAAGTGGGGAAATCGCTGCTTCTGAGGCTGGCGTGTGCCTTTAGCTGAAAGGCGGCTGAGGAGGAGGGTTCTCCTCGTCTTGCCCTTCCTTCTACAGCCTCAGCCGGGGCAGCAGAACCGGGAGAAATCGCCGGTTCTGCCGCCCTGGCTGTCACTGTAGGAGGGAGGGAGGCGGGGCGGGCCGCTCCTGACGGGCGCGCTGACGTCCACGTCTGACGTCACCACGCCGGCGTCCTGCATGGCCCGCCCTTTCGGGCGGGGCTTGGTGACGCCAGCAAGCCTCAGCGAAAGGGGCGGGCCGTGCAGGACGCCGGCGCAGACGCCAGACGTGGTGCCGCCAGCGTGCCGTCAGGAGCGGCCCGCCGCCCCTGCTCCGCCCCCAGGTCATCAGTGGCCAGGGCTCCGGCCCTTGGCCCAAAAGATGTTGGACAGCCCTGACTTATAGCATCAAAGAAAGAACGTGTATATTCAAAATGGCTATCATTTGGAAACTACTTTTTATGAACTTTCCCCAGCTTTCTCCTCAAGTTTGCTTCAAACTGCACCCATTGGGTGTCAAGAATCTATGGAAAGCTAAAAGCAAAGACAATAGACTGGGGCAACCAGAAGTCTTCTCTTCCCTCCAACTGTCAGACTTGCACTCCCATTGACTCTGCCTAGTATAGACAAAGTTAAAAGATTATTCGAGTGGCATTCTAACACAACACATGGGGGTTACATTTTGTTCCCCTTTGCAGCAGCGGTTGGTACAGTCTCTCCATATCAGTAGTTCCCAACCTTTTTGACCAGAGACCACTAGACCAAGGACCACTTTGACCAGGGAGCACTCTCCAACATTAGTACCAAAAGGGTTACGAATCAATTTTTAGTCAACTTTAGATTCAGTTTGGTTACTGGGGGTGCTGATTCAGAAAATTGCATTAGATAGACCACATCAGCTCTAATTTCTGATACAGAACATATGCCATCTAGAAGTCACCATCTGCTCGCCCACAGAAAACCATATATAATAATCTAGAACTGATGTAGTAGTGGTAAGATTTCATGGGTAGTCAGCCTCTCCCCTCCTGACCATCCCCAATGCCTCGGCACTATAAGAGGGTTTCGCGAGACCAGTTGCTCTCATTGCCATGTGGTTTTGAGGCAATGGTGTAGTAATGGTGAAGCTGCTGATCATATTTTCATTCATGCAGACCACTGGTGGTCCATGAACCACAGTTTGGGAACCACTACTCTATATGTTTACCACAAATATTAATAAGTAGAAAGTAATGGGTTGAAACTTTGCTGGTTTAGCTGATTCAACAGATGTAGAACCAATGCTTAAAGAAAAATAATAATTTTATTAATATGCCTAGAGTGGCATTATGGCATGTTCATTGATTATCTTCAGGTTTGAGTTCTTGGTGTGAACAGTGCAGACACATCTGACAAAGAGATCTGTTATCATATCCAGCATTCTCTGTTTGTCTTGCCACACACATTCATCGGATTATCTGTATACCAACCCAACATTTTAAAGAAGTAATCATAACAATGTGTTCTTACTTTCCCAGCCTGCAAAAGACTTGATTTAATTAGTTTATAGTTTGCTGTGCTTGAGTAGGCGTGGGTTCAGGCCTCAGAGAAGTCCTGGGGGAACTTACTGTGAGAAAGTAGCATTGAGAGGAGGCAATTTGAATCACCCAATAGTCTGTTTCTGTTAGCATCTCATGTAAGACAGAGAACAATTGGCAAATATCTCCTCATCCTTGTCAACCTGTTTCAGTCACCACACAGCAGTCATAAGAAATGTGTGCTGTGGAGAAAGAGATGCCTATAGCAGATTTTACTGTCACAATAAAGTGGATGTGATGCTGGTAGTACAGCAGTTGGTTATTGCAGGATATAAGGTTAAAATACACGCCTTAATATTTGCAACTTTGAATTATGCTTTAATAGTCCTGAGTGTCTAAAAACCAAGATTCAAACATTGTACCTATGTTACCATTGATAACATTCCCTTGAATATATTTGTTTCTGGGCACCTACTGAATTGGTTTTATCATTGAAAACATGCCCCTGATATGGCTGCCGAGTATTTTAAAAATTCAAATTGGCTGAATTAAAAATTCAGGAACCGTATTCTTGAAGTTATCAAACCATTGCACCAGTAAGCCAAGAATAAGCATGTTGAGAACAGAGATTGTTTGTACTTAATGTTTAAATCTATCTGTCTGTCTATTTACACTCAATCTTCTTATCCAACATTTTGCTTCACTGTCTATGAACAAACATTGGCCCAGTAGTAACTTTATATGGGATATAAAACATTGGTTAATCATCTCCATTGTCCTTTCAAACACTGAGGTTAATCTTAACCACTTAAAGGCTTCTAAAGATTTCTGTTCATCTGCAGAAATGGTTTGGCAGCAGTGTCATGCTAATGTGACAATCATAAAACATCGAGGTTAAAAAGTAGTTAAACACATATTGTTCATAAGCACACAATAAATGGTTGCCTGTAATCATACACAATCCAACATATAATAGTATCTTAAGCATTGGACTATACCTCTGGAGAACAGGGTTCAAATTCCTGGAACTCAGGCATGAAACCCACTAGGCGACCTTAAACATGTCACATGCTGTTAGCTTTAGAAAATTCCTGTGATAGTTTCCACTATCAGAAATTACTTTTTTCATGTCAGGAGTGACTTGAGAAACTGCAAGTCGCTTCTGGTGTGAGAGGATTGGCTGTCTGCAAAGACGTTGCCCAGGGGATGCCTGGGTGCTTTGATGTTTTACCATCCTTGTGGGAGGCTTCTGTCATGTTCCCGCATGGGAAGCCAGAGCTGACAGAGGGAGTTCATCCACGCTCTCCCTGGATTCGAACCTGCGACCTGTTGGTTTTCAGTCCTGCCGGCACAAGGTTTTAACCCATTGTACCATCGGGGGTATTTACTAGACAGCATGTAACAGCAACAAAGAGTAATGCACATTTTACATATAAATGCCAAATAACACAGTGTAAAGTTGCATTAACTTGTGTACAGCTACACAATGAATGCAGGGCAATGTGATTTAACCCGGGCTAAGCTACTTAATGTAGCTGCAGGAGAAGGTCCAAATCGTGTTCCTTGTGTTGGGGCAATTGGAACAGCCATTCTGGATCCCTATGTGGAATCCCAAATTACTGTCTCCACAGCTATTGTGCACTCTTTGGGCTCAAGTAGCACAGGGAGGTGGAATCACTGTCCCTTCCATTGCACACCTGACTTGTCCAGGAAAATAAAGAAAATCCACTTACTGCATGGAATGCAGCCTCTTCTTTCTGGTTCTGTGCCATGTGACTGGTGAAGCAATATGGGATGAGCAAGGGGAGAGGAGCATACTTTCGCATTTTTGTCTTGTTCCCACCTTTTTACTACTCACAGAAAATCATTAAGGAGTGAAAATTGGGATTTTTCTCCTATAACTTTTGATTTATGGTGCTAAGAAACTACAGTGGTGTTCAAGTCAACAGGCATTCGGGAAATGATTTCCAATGTCATTGTCAATTAACTATTTTAAGTTAAGCAGACTGGTTTGTTGTAGTTTTGTTGCTGCTGCTGTTACTTTTTAAATACCTTGGCCAGACTGAATATGTGCTTTATTTGTGCCAAGCTTCCTCCCACCCAAGCAAATGGGATATGTTTGGTGGAAATACAGCACATCTTCCACACAAATGTCAAAAGTTAGAACAGAGACTCTGCATTAGATTTTGAAGAGAAACATATTGTGGATTTACAGCTAATTCTAAGTGTATTATATATAGTTTACTGGGCTTATGTGTTTTATTAAAATCATATTTCAGCGACTGCTGGATCAAGTTAAGCTTGACTGCAATGTTTGTTGCTGTTTCTTATTACTTTCTGTGTTGCTAAAGGATGCCAACTTAATTTTTTTACTACCCACAAACAAAGTGAAATGTTTGAGGGTTTTCTCTGCAGTTGGAGATGATGGGGAAGATACCAGCACAGCTCAGCCCACCAGCCACTTATGCTGCAGCACACCTCACCTGATGAAGAAAGCAGAGATCAATGAAAGCTTACGTCAAATAAAACTGGGTTCAAACTCCAGGAGCTAGAATCAGAGACAACAAGTTCTTCAGCTTCTTGGTAGAAGGATATATGTGCTACCAACCAACACTTGTTCTCCAGTGCCAGTTTTTATGGCAGTAATCAATATTTGAACTTTTGGCATTTAATTTTTTATTTATTATTTATTTACCATATTTATACCCTGCCCTTCTCACACCGAAAAGGACTCAGGGTGGCCTTACAACAGGCAGCAATTTGATGCCATACATATATTAAAATAAACAATTACACTTAAAACCAAACAATTAAGACACAAATTATTAAACATCAGTTAAAATCACATCATCCAAATCATAATCCAGGGCCATTGCACTTGTCAATCATATTGATTCATAAACACTTATTGCACTGATCCAATTAGTTGTTAAAGGTTTGGTCCCAAAGCCATGTCTTAAGTTTTTTCCTGAAGGTCAGGAGGGAAGGAACTGAGCTAATTTCATTGGGGAGAGATTTCCATAGACAAGGGGCCACCACTGAGAAAGGCCCTGTCTCTAGTCCCCACCAGTCATGCCTGTGAAGGAGGAGGGACCGAGAGCAGGGGCTCCCCATACTATCTTAATCTCTGCGGTGGATCATAGAGGGAGATAAATTCGGACACATAAGCTGGGCCAGAACTATTTAGGGCTTTTTAGGCTAAAGGCAGCACTTTTAATTGGGCACAGTGGCAGACTGGCAGCCAATGGAGCTGGCATAACAGGGAGGTTGTGTGCTCCCTGTACCCTGCTCTGGTGAGCAATCTACCTGCTGCCCGTTGGACCACTTGAAGCTTCCAAATAGTCTTCAAAGGCAACCCCACGTAGTTCTCCTTCATCCCTTCTATTACAACCAGTGATCCAATCACACACACCAAGGATATGAGTTAATACATTTGAGGAATGAGCCGAAGTCTACAAAACATAAGATAATAAAACATGTTAATACTGTTTAGTATGTGTGTGTAGTATGTCAGGAGGAAGGAAGGAAATTATGCTAGTTTTTTGACTTCACAAACCATCAGGTGAAGATGGTATAGAGTTTATGGAAAGGGAAGAAAACAATACTGTTGTAACAAGGGCAAACAGAAAAGTTCAAGAAGCAACGTGAAAGCTTTACAGCAGGTTTTCTTTAGGTCACATGATGAATGTTATTTATTTGAGTGGGAAGAATACAGTCAGCAAAACAAGCTTCATTATGTCTTGTGTATTGCGGCTTATTTTTCTTATGTAGATTGTAAGCCTGAGGGCAAATGAACATTTTGTAAGCTGTTCTGAGTACCTTTGTGGCTGAAGCGCAGGGTACAAATTTTCTGAATAAAAAAATGTTATGACCATAGATTTGAATGTGGGTTTCCCTGTTCTACATCTAGTGTTTTAAACCAATTCTCTCTACACTGGTTCTCTCAGACAAGTTGTAAATATAAAAATTGATATAAAGTTTGAAGAAAAATGCATTAATTAATGCACTCAATTTGAATAAGTAGAATTTAAATTAAAATAATGTGCAAATTATGTCAATGATATTTTCAGATTTTAAACCAATCTCACTCTATTCTGTTAAAAACTAGATTGAAAATATGAATTTATACATTAAGTTTACACAGAGGCATAAGTCAAATGCTGTACTAGGAAGATGTTGGGTCATTAGAGGAGGAAGATTTGTAACCATTTCTACATAGGTTTTTTGGCTTCAACTGACCCGTTCTACTTGAATACTGTTGTTCTTGCAATTATTTTAGTGCTGTTAACACTATGCACTAAAATAATTAATTAATATTTTATAATTAATAGTGTTGTTTACACTATGAGGAGCCCTCGATGGTGCAGCAGGTTAAACCACTGAGCTGCGAAACTTGCTGATCAAAAGGTCAGTGGTTCAAATCTGGGGAGCAGGGTGAACTCTCTCTTTTAGCCCCAGCTTCTGCCAACCTAGCAGTTTGAAAACAGTCAGTTCATGCAGACATGCTACCCACATGACCTTGGAGACATCTACGGACAACGCCGGCTCTTCGGCTTTGAAATTGAGATGAGCACTACCTTCTAGAGTTGTACACAACTAGACTTAATGTCAAGGGGAAACCTTTACCATACCTACCTTTTACACTATGTAGTGTTCTGTCTCTTGTGTCCACAAGCCTGGACCTCTTAGAAATAAGAATTTGGATTCACATTATGCTTGGACAATACAAAAGTTCCTTCTTGGCCTATGGCCAAAAGCAGACCTCACCTTGCCAGTCAAATATACGTTGTAGTGTGGCATGCCTATGCTTAGAACATGACATTCTAAGAACCTGGCCTGGAATTTCGAAATTGAGGGATGGAACTGCCACCAACATGTTTACAGTGTCCATCATTTAGTCTTTTCCCACAATCTGGGTTTAATCTATTCCGAGGCCTCAGAACTACTTTCCCATCCTCTTGATGTTATTATATAACAGTTTTTCCCACAATAGTTTTTGTTTCTTTGTTTATCGCACTTCTCTTTTGCAAAGTATCAAAACCATTAGTACAGTGTTTGCATCTACACCATTCCTATCTTCAGCCCTGCCTGCCAAGGGGGTTGGAGACAATTGCATTTCTCACCGTTTTCTGCAAACCTCATTCCATGCCTCCTTGGTATCCTCTATTGCTGGCATGGCCAAGCTTTTTAATTTGGGGGTCGCATGGCATGCTGGAGTAGGGTGGGTGGGCCAGGAGGGTGGGGGTTCTCTCCAAGTCCCCTCCCTGCCCTTTCTTCACCTTCCTCTTCTCTTTCGGGGGCAGAAAGTGAAGGAAAGATGGGAAACATTTGGATCCCAAAAAGGTTAACCTTAGTCAGGGTGAGATGGTGGATGGGAGAGAAAAGGTGTATCCATTAGACCCCATATTGCCTACTCCTGATATAGAATCCTAGAGCTGAAAGAGACCCCCAAGGGCCATCCAGTCTAACACCCTGCCATGTAAGAAGGCACAATCAAAGCACTCCTGATAGACAGCCTCTACAGAAAAGCCTCCAGAGAAGGAGACTCCACCACACTCTGAGGCCTATTCTACTCCCCAACAGCTCTTATTCTCAGGAAGTTCTTCCTAATCTTTTCAGCCAAATCTCTTTCCCTGCCATTTGAACCCATTGCTTCCTTGTGCCCTGGTCTCTAGAGCAGCAGAAAGCCAGTTTTTCTCCTCCTCCTCCTCAATGGGATGCTCTATTAAATCTTGAAAAATTGTTCTCGTGTTCCCTCTCTACCTTCTCTTATCCCAGCTAAACACCCCCAGGAGGAAAGGAGGAAGGAAAAAGGGAGGAAGAGAAGGACAGGTGGAAGGGAATTGAGGGAGGGAGGAAAGGGAGGGAGGAAACACAAAAAAGGAAGGAAAGAAGGAAGGCTGGAAGGAAGGAAGGAAGGAAGGAAGGAAGGAAGGAAGAAGAATGAGAGAGAGGGAAGAAGGGAGGAAAGAAGGAAGGAAGAAGGGAAGGACAAAAGTATTGAAGGAAAGGAGGGAGAAGGGGAGAAAGAGGGAGGTAAGGGAGAGAGGGAAGAAGGAAGGAAAGAGAGAAGGAGGGATAGGATGGTGAGAGAGAGGAGGGCCTGAGAAAAGAGCCCAAGGGGCCGCATCCAGCTCCCGGACCTGAATTTGCCCTATTGGAATACTTCCACAAATTTCATCCATGTTTTCCTCCAACCTGTAAAATCCTCTATGCTTGCCTGCCTTTTACTTCTCTCCTATCTTACCAGAACGCATCTAAGACCAGATGGAAATATATCTCATTTTACAGAGAGCAGCCTTTGTCTTTTTGGCTGAGTCTTCTAACTGAAGTTCATGCTTATAGTATCTTCATCTCACTCGAACTGTCATGGTTCCATCCCATGGAATCCTGGAACGTGTAGTTGATGAGGTACAGTTGGCATTAGTCCTCCATACAGACAGATGCTGTATTATCCATTGATTTGACTATTCATGGTTTGAAAAACAAAACAAAGACAAAAATTCCAAAAGCAAACCACTATTTTGCCATTTTACATAAGATAAATAATTTTACTATATTGTTGTATTTAAAGGAACTTGAGCATCCAAGGATTCTGGTATCCACAAGGGGTCTTGCAATCAAAATTCATTGGATAACAGGACCCACTGTATTTAAAATACTCTGCTAAAGAGATCTATTGTGGTAGTTCAGGAAGGTGGATGACAGTTCTCTAGTAAAGAATTCTAAGGACTTTCTTAATAACTTTAATAACTTTATTCTTATAAAGTTATTAAAGTCCCATCTCCCCGAAGGGACTCGAGGCAGCTTACATGGGGACCAAGCCCAACAGAAACAGAAATAAAATATAGCACAAATTAAAATATATTGCATTTCAATAATTAAAACAATAAAAACCAAACAACAGACATCTTAAAAACATAAGAACAACAATAACCATCAACCAAGTAGCTGAGAACAGTAGGCATGTACAGATCTAGGAGGGTGTGGCAAGGGCTAGTGCAATACAGCTGTAAGGGTAGGGCAGGTAATAAAGTGCAACAAGGCCAGACAATGAGTTAGGGCTAGAGGGGCCCAGTCAATAAATGAACCAATTAAACAAAGACACGTTGAAACATCCAAGTTTTGAGGTCTTTACAGAAGGTGAACAGAATGGGCACTAATCTAATCCCCCTAAGGAGAGAATGCCAGAGCCAGGGGCCATCACCAAGAAGGCCTTGTCCCTCATCCCCACCAACTTTGCTTGTGAGTGAGAATGGGGGAGTGGGAGTGAGAGAAGCCCATGCATGTTCATAGGGGAAGATGTGATTGCAAAGATAGGCAGGACCTGAACCATTTAGGCTTTGTAGGTGATAACCTGCACCTTGAATTGGGACCAGAAACTTATCGGCAGCTGGTGGAGCTGTTTTAATAGGGGGGTTGTCCATTCCATTACATGAACCTGCTATTCCTTACAGGTATACTATCATTGAAAGCAAATATACTGAGTTATAATCCTTGATATCACAACTCTCTTCAATTGCACAGTTGCACAGATTTGTGACCCCACTATTGTATTTTCGCATATCCTTATAACCCCGCTTTCTTGCACTTCCATTGTTCCGTATTTTTCAAATTTTAAGTTTGGAGCAATTTCACAATTTCAGTTTTAAAAAATACAAAAGGCAAATATAAATAGAAACTATAAAATAAATGAGAAATGGATAGCTTGGGAACAATAAGGGGAAAGGGGGAAAGGAAGAGAATTCCACCCTCTGCCAGCACAGAAGCAGAATGAACCCATCACACCAAAGTAGCCGATGAGAATATTAATGGATTGCAAGGGACTATTGGGAAGAGGCATGCAGGCATAGGTATGTGCACAGCATTGTGTAAAAGGGACCATTAAGGAAGATGGTGTTCCAACTGTGATGCTGGTTTGCCTGCTCCATGCAGTAAAGTCCTAAGTATCTCATCAAATTGCAGACTCCCTTATGAACCTGCTCTGACTATAAAGACCAGCTTTGGAAACCCTGACTCTCACTTTTTGGCAAAATTTTATTCCAGTGGTTCTCAATTTGTGGCCCCCCGGGTGTATTGGCCTACAACTCCCAGAAATCCCAGCCAGTTTACCAGCTGTTAGGATTTCTGGGTGTTGAAAGCCAAAACATCTGGGGACACACAGGTTGAGAACCCCTGCTTTATACCATTAGGGCAGGTACACGTGTCAAGGCATGTTTGGTGGCTCTGTGGGTTCATAATTTGAGTGGTAGTGGAGTGTTTTATCCTCTTCTGATTTGGTTGTCATGGTGGACTCTCACTTGGAACTTCACCAGGGTCCCCTCCTTTGCTATCTTTCATGGGAAAAGCTTTTTTAAAATAAAAAAAACATACTAGATTTTAGTTATTAGCTGTTCCTTAATGGTCTTACTAATGTGTTGGTATTGCTTCCCTGTGTAATTTTCATGAATATAAAATTTTGCTGTATGTTATTAAATTCTGCTGCTTCTACTGTAACCTTCTTTCAGTATTGCTTTAATGGAGGAATCAGGATATGAGTATTATTAAATAAACAAAGGTATCAGCTAAGCTTTTTCAGGCAACAGAAACATTAGAATGCAATTATAGTGAGTCAGCCCTAGAGCAGAGAAGTCATGCCAGTCTTGGTCATATGGACAGAATTTATGGGAATTCAACTGAACCCCCACATACATTTATTTACCATAGTTGTGTTGTTGGGCTTCTGTAACCAATGAAAATAGATTCAGTGCTTTGCTTGCTGAAAAAAAATTCCATTGAAAGTTTAGCCTTTTAATATCTGTTATCAAAGATGCAAACTACTTTGTATTATCATGATTACAAGTGTTACTTCCATCTGGAGTAGACCTATTACATCGGGGTAGACAACTATATTGAATTGGAGACAACACCCATCCCCACATCCCCATTGGCCATAATACCCACGCATCTGCACCCCCAAATTCCTTTTTTGTGGCCAAAATGACAACAGGAAGTGGCAGCATGTAGTCATTGTGACTGGCTACTACCTGGTCAAAAAGAAAATATTTGGTGGGAGGTTCTAGGAGTATAGCAGGTTATTTGGGAGAATTTTCTTATCTTTTAGTGAGGTTTACAGGAGGAAAATGTTCTCAAATGACACTATTTAAAAAAAATAAAAATTGTGCACTTCAGAATACTGGCAGAGAGTTTGGGGGCATTTGATCCCATTTGTGGTTCACATACTTCACTTTCTATATGTCTGCTTCAGATCAATGATGACTAATTCATTGCTTATACACATTCTGTTGGTTCATTGTACCTTTTTTGGTTGAAATTAACAACTGCATCACTAAGACCCCATCCACACAGCTGAATAAAATCCCACATTTTCTGCTTTGAACTGGGATATATGGCAGTGTGGACTCAGATAACCCATTTCAAAGCAGATTTTGTGGGATTTTCTGCCTTGATATTCTGGGTTATATGGCTGTGTGGAAGGGCCTTGAGTCTTTAAGTGGTCCAAGTGCTTCAGTTCCATTCACTGGTATTCTTTAAACCAGTGTTTCTCAACCTTCCTAATGCCGTGACCCCTAATGCCATGGCCCCCTAAATATAGTTCCTCATATGGTGACCCCCAACCCTAGAATTATTTTTGTTGCTACTTCATAACTGTAACATTGCTACTATTATGAATCGTAATGTAAATATCTGATATACAGGATTTATTTTCATTCACTGAACTAAATTTGGCACAAATACACAATACACCCAAATTTGAATTCTGTTGTGGTTGGGGGAGGGGGGTCGATGTTGTCATTTGGGAGTTGTAATTGCTGGGATTTATACTTCACCTACAATAAAAGAGCAATCTGAACACCACCAATGATGGAATTGAACTAATCTTTTCACACAGAACTCCCATGGCCAATAGAAAATACTGGGTTTAGTGGGCATTGACCTTGAGTTTTGGAGTTGTAGTTCACCTACATCCAGAGAGCACTGTGGATTGAAACAATGATGGATCTCGACCAAACTTGGCACAGATATTCAATATGCCCAGTTTTGGGGAAATAGACTTTGACATTTGGGAGTTGTAGTTGTTGAGAGTTATAGTTCACCTACAATCCAAGAACATTCTGAAGCCCACTAACGATGGAATTGGGCCAAACTTCTCACACAGAACCCCTATGGCCAACATAAAATACTGTGTTTCTGGTCTTTGGTGACCCCTCTGACATTCCTCTCATGACCCCCAGGGGACCCGAATCCCAGGTTGAGAAATGCAGCTTTAAACTATATTTTCCCACATGGCTGTTGGGGGAGCGGTGGATTACATTTGTAAGAAGTGATATTGAAAAAGATAAAACTAATGGTACAAGTGAGATTTGAGTCTGAGAATCATAGAGAATTATTTGGAGTAATAAAAAGCCTCACAGAAAATACACACAAAGTGATTCCTTTATTTAAATAAAAAATAAGTGCTACCAGAAAGAACCAATTAAACATAAATACGTAAGACAAATATATACAATCTGGTATCAAAGTATATACAAATTTGTCCTTCACAGCAACAAAGAAGAGAAAGTCACAAAAAGATTTGTGTGAAAAGACATGAGGATACAGCAAGGAATAAAACGTGACAAATCCAACGACAGTCTGAGTTGGAAAGTTTCAGATTTCAAGTGATTCCAGGCAAAATGCCAAAAGTTAATTTGGCTTTTTTGAAAAGTTTTAACAGCTCCTCTTGGAATAACATAACCTAAGTTTTGTGCTCATGGGTTGTTTTGCAGACTCCATAAAAATATTCCCATTGCCTTTAATGAGATTTGCAGCTACTTGTCAATGAGTAACGAAGCTCCCTATAAACAAAACAAAGCTATCTCCTATGACATCAGAAAGATGAAATGACCATTCTTTTTGATCAAGGACACTAGACTGAATTTGGAGCTGGAATTGGAAAGTGAGCTTTGACCTGATTTTCTCCCTGTCTCCTTTTCATGCTGTTTTCCCAAACTTCTTTCCCATGACAATAAGCGTGTTTCTAAGCTGTTTAACTCAGTCAGACAGGCATTTTGGCAACTATTCTGTTGTCAAAATCAGTTCAGACATTGATGTCATTGTGAAATGCAATGCATGATTAAAATAATCATAGCACTGGATGTTCAATGTTAAAACCTTCATTAAAATTTGCATATATTTTGTAAGACAAATAATGGTTCAGTTGCAATATTTTGCCAAACAATGGTGAAACGTAACTATAGGTTGGTATGAGACTCAAAGAATGCAGAGTACAAATGAGTAACACTGATCAATTTAACAGTGTGATGAAGGTAGGGAAATCATCCGTTTCATTTGAAAACGGAGCTCTATCCTGCTAAGCACTTCCCTGCTTCAATGTGATGAATTCCCTAAACTTACTTAGTGTTGGTTTATAGCCAGCTATGAAACCAGAATTTTAAAAATCTTGGCTTGAAGTGCATTTGCAAACACTGCATTTTGCTAATCATAGTTTAATGCAGGTTTGGCAACCATATCAACCATCATCTATTATTGGACTGGTTATACTAGTTATACTGGGTGTCTGAAATCTGAAGAGATGCAAGTTATCCATCTGTAATTTTGTACGATTCCTGAATTTCGCAGCTTCAGTTCATGCACCATATCCAGAGTTCCCCGAACCTCAGAAGCAGAAGGGCTGAGCAGAGGAGCTTTGGCTCCATCTTTTTAGGAACTTCAGCTATGGTTTGAGTTTTCTAATTTATGCGTGGTATAAATTGTTAAAGGAGCCATCCTCCTTCTTACATTAAGGCAAATTTTTCAAACTGAAATGGAGGCATCAAAAGCAAAGTTAATGAGGCAAGAGAGCCTCACTTTCATTCAATTGCTTTCACCTTTGCCATTAAAAGAAAGTGAGACTATGTAGCCCTGTGAACTGTGATCACAGTTTCTGTTGACATAAATCTATGGTCATGTAAATGTGATCACAATCTCCATTGGCATAATTTATTTATTTCATTGGCATTCACATAAAATTTACCCCCAACTACTGTTCTAGCTCAGATATACCCACACAAGACTACTGATTCCTACATAACTGCTGATCTGGAGTGTCGAGATTTTGTTCAAGTGTGCTCCTTCCTTCAGCCATAGATTGAAGCAAATATCTTACTTTGCATCACATTCTTAGTATACCCAAAAGTATCCCTTAGTATTCCTTAGTATACCCAAAAGATTGTTGAAAAAAATCAGCAGCACAAATCCACTAGGCTAGCTGTCAAAACATAGGTCATTCACAAAGCAGTCTGCTTCCCAAAGTAGTCCTATATTGTGAAGGAAGCAGAGGCTACAGTAAGAGATTTTCCAGGGAAGAAATTTTCCTTCTGACATAACAAAAGAGACTTTCTATTACACATTAGTCATTGCTACTTCGGCTCCTCTGCTTCTTACAACATAATGACTACCCCTTCCCGTTTGGAAAGTATATGGTTCAAGGCAGGATGCAAAATTGGGATTTGTTAAGTCTTTCATTTGCGGAAAGAAACTGCTAGGAATTCTGATGAATGCTCTCTGAAGAGCCTTCACTGCTGTCATTGAGGAGAGCCATTTCAGCCGTTTCCCCCAGTTCAGCACCAGGTACTTCCTCTTCAATGATGAGGTTAACATCTGCCAAGGAAGACTCACTCACGCTGCTGCCTTCCATGGAACAGAGGGTGCAAGAAAGAGCCGGTGCCATACTCTCTTGCAGCATGCTTAACATCATGGGAATCTGGACAGATCTCAGTCCTGAGATGGTTGGCAGAGGCTTGACAGCTTGTCCCCACTCCCTCTCCTCATCTTTATAGAGCAGCATCAAGTTGGACTTCTTCTCCTTTCTCTTGCTATTCATGTACCCCAGCATGATTCCCATGAGAAAGATTCCATAGAAGGACATGACAATCAGGATGTAAAAGTATTCATTTCCATTCCCTCCTCCTTTCTCAAGAGTAGAAGCAGCAGGGCCAGAGCTTGCAGCAGCAGCCACCACAGGCAGGGTCACATTTGGATGTTCCATCGTGAACATCAAAGAACTTTGGGGAAAGTCAGAATCTGGAAAAGAAACAGGGATAGGTATGAAAATCAGGGATCAAATCCTGAAAACTAAAGATTAATTCTACAAAGTTATATATGAACAATGCTTTTTTTTCTTGACAGAATAAAGCCTCATACTGAGGTTGGAATATTTAAAGTAGCTTTCCTGGAGATTAATCTCTGAACATAGGAAGCAGCACTATATTAGGTCAGGCTATTTCATAAAATCACAGAGCTGGAAGAGATTGCAAGGGCCATCTAATCCAAGTCCCCTAAAGCACTTCCAGCTTATGTTTAAAAATCTCCAAACAAGGTTCATTCATCCAATAGTGCTTGCTTGTTTAGAAGTGGCTTCTCAAATTGTCAAGCAGAGATCTTCTCCATTCACCCACTATGTGATCCTACCTCACTAGCAAATGGAAATAACAATAACTGGAATGTTCACATGCAAAGCCTCTGCTTTACTACTGATCTAAGGTCCACCTTTTTATGACATGTCAATTTCTTGCAGTTCTGTGAGCCATATGAAATGAAAAGCCTCTGATTCATATGCTACCATAGGATATCTTACCATATCCTACTAAGAAGAGTTGGACTAGATAGCCCTTGTGGTCTCTTCCAAGTCTATGCTTCTATGAAATACTACTTGTGCAGACATGATGTAGTAGTTTAAGTGTTGGACTATGACTCTGGAGCCAGAGTTCAGATCTCAACTCAGCCATGGAAATGCATTGGAGGGCCTTGAGCAAATCACATTCTCTCAGCCTCAGAGGAGGGCATGGGCAAACGCCTTCTAAATAAATCTTGTCCAGAAAACCCCTGGGGTTGCAGTAATTCAGAAACAAATTGGAGGCACGGAATAACAAGAAGACATAATTCAGTGATAGAACACAGGCTTTCCATACAGAAGGTCCTTGGTTCAGTCCCTAGCATTGTCAGATATGGTTTCTATCAGAAACTCTTGAGAGTCACTGCCAGCCATTGCTAACAGTTCTAGGTTAGGTTGATGGATGTTTCAGTAAGGTAACACCTTGCATTCCTAACCCTAGGTAGGCAATGTCTCCAAGACTCAATTTCCCTTTTGTAATATGGAGATGATAATACTTGTCATCAAGTTTTTCAGGTTCTTGGACAAATCACTGAGATTAAGGCCATAAACAGCCAAGGCGTACTATCCAAATAGTTAATATGACGAGAATGAAGATTATGATAACTGCATGACTACACAAAATTTCAATATGTTTGCAGATCATTTTACAAGCTTGCTAGACTTTCTAACATGTTTCCATTATTTTTCCTAAGGATCAGGCACTGAGAATGTTGATCAAATTAAGAAAGGATATTCTTTGCCTAAGAAAACCCTATAAAATCCATAGGGTTGGCTTAGTTGGCAGGCGATTTGATGGCACACACATGTACAAAACAATTCTGGTATGCATGAAATATATAAATGTTAGAGGCAAAAGGTTCTAAGGTTTGCTACCAGGCATGTTTATTGAATCAAGGCTCTCTGACTTTGTATATCTTATCATTGCTCCTTGGGGCAAAATAATATAAAAGTTAATATATCCAGAGCAGTGAAGCAAAGAAGAAAGAGACTTTGAACAACTTACGTGAGTCTGCAAATAATTCCAAGCTTCCCAAAGCTCTGAGGAGACAGCGCAGCTACTCAGTTCCTGAGTTCTGAAAGTTTCATGGGTTGCTTCCAGAATTAATAGTTGCTGGAGAAATGTTTCATTCATCACGTGACTTGAGAGTTTACATTACTTTCATCCTAGAGGCAGTGCATGAACTCTAAGATCTGCAGTTTAACTGGTTGAATTCCTGACACTTTCGTAACAAGAAGGGAGGGGGAATCAAAAGTCTGGATGAGTTGACTAACTCTATCCTAAACACACAGATCAGTGCTTGAGTGTTTGGACATAAGCACTACTCAGGCACTCGCACTTCAATGATAAATTATGTGATTTGCGCTGTAACTTTTTTTGTGGTGTCTGTATACGTTTTGTGTGTGAAGCAGTCCTGCCAAGAGTTAAATAAACTTTGCCAGTACAGGGAAGGGCAAAAATGATCTCATGAAAACCCCTTTCATGGCTATGCACAAGCAGTGTTTTCTTTCAGGGGCTTCTCATAGAGTAGAGTCTGCCAAATAACTTTATAATTGCCCTGAGAGGTATATGCAGAGCTTGGAGAAGTTACTTTTCTTAAATATTCTTCTTTTTCTAATTTGTTAGCATAGCCAATGTGAAAATGCTCCCAACACCCTCAAGAGGGCATTTGGTGACATTTGAGGGTAACTTTGAAAATAAATACCAAAAAATGACCCTGTTGAAGAGCTCTTAAGGCACCAAAAATACCCTGGATGGAGACACATGATCTATGGGCTGCATTCCCCCCTCTTCTGGTGTATAGCTTCAAACTGGAAAACACCACTGGGCTCCAAAATAATAGCATACTTTAACCTGGCACCAAAAGGAAACCAGTGCCAGTAATAGTCACAGGCTTGTAAAGGAAGGTATTTTCCCAAATGACAGAGAATAATTTCTCCCATGCCCTCACAGCATCTATCACTCTCACTGAGAAAGAGAAGCCCCTCCTACTTGTGACCATGCTGGCTGGAAATTCGGGGAGGGAGGGAGAAAGCTCCCAGAGTAACTTTTTAAAGATATTACAAATTATGACACGACCAGTAGGCTTGTTTGATCCCAAAAAAATGATTCAAAACTTATTTCGGATGTAGGGGGCGCTGGTGGTTCGAATCTAAAGTCAATTCGGATTTTCACAGAAAAAAGTTCAAAACTTTTTTAAACTTCAGAGACTTCTGAATCCTTCATTAATGGCTTCAAAGTGTTATTTCCTGTTTCATTGGGTGGTATTTACTTTGAAAGTAGTTGTTTTACTCCAGAAAGGGGGGAAGCAAAGGGAAGAAATCCATCCACTCTGGTTAAAACCGCTTGTCTCACTTAAGTCTGAGGGAGGAAAAGGAAAGGAAGGGAATCCATCCACATTGGTTTAAACTGACATGGGAGAGAAAGGAAAGGAGTCCATCCACACTGGTTTAAACTAACGCAGATCCATCCCATCCACACTGGTTTAACTGACACGGATCCATCCCATCCACACATGTTAAAACCACTTCTCTCGCTCAAGACTGACTCGGGAGATGGGAGGGAAAGGAAAGGAATCCATCCACACTGGTTTAAACTGATGCAGATCCATTCCATCCACACTGGTTAAAACCACTTCTCTCACTTAAAACTGACTCAGGAGGTGGGAGGGAAAGGAAAGGAATCCATCCATACCGATTTAAACTGACGCGGGAGGGAAAGGAAAGGAATCCATCCACACTGGTTTAAACTGATGCGGATCTATCCCATCCACACTGGTTAAAACCACTTCTCTCGCTGACACAGGAGGAAAGGAAAGAAAGGGAATCCATCCACACTGGTTTAAACTGACACGGATCCAGCGCATCCACACTGGTTAAAACCACTTCTCTCGCTGATGCGGGAAGGAAAGGAAAGAAAGGCAATCCATCCACACTGGTTTAGAAGGCTTCTCTGGCTTTAACTGAAGACAGGGAACAGAAGCGGGGGAGCTGAATCATTTCCGACTCACTTACTGATTCCTAAGAGAAATGGTGGAAAAAGCTTTGGGGACTTCTGGCTTCTTTAAAAACTTTGAAATTGCTTCAAAATGGAAATCCTTCCAAATTTATTCTGAATTACAAAGATTCCGACCGAACCTAACCATGCCTAATGACCAGTTATGACCAGCAACAGCCCATGTAGCATACTGGATAAGGATGAATAAATGCATTTTTTCATTGCAGTCATTTTTTCCTTATTTTGAAAATGTTACCTTTTAACACAGACTTTCCCCAGCCCTTAATGGCTATGTATTTGTGTTGGTGTTATTTTTAAAAGGTTATTCGTTTTTTTAGGTTTTATAATGTTCTTAGTTTGTATTTTGATAAAAATAAAACTATGATTCTATGGGGATACTTTAATTTGGCAGGAAGTTGGATTAGGTGACCCATGTCTCTACAATAAAGTGGTTCTATGATTCTAGCATTAGTGATATAAAAGTAACCTTACTACAGTACTATCATAACATTAAGGATAGATCCAGACTGAAAAGACTAGAAAGTCCCAGATTTTGCTCCTGTTCTTTTCAATTTAATTTTTAAATTCCATGCAAATTTTGTTTATTCTATCATATTTTTGTCAGCTCCCAGTACAATCAGAAACATTTTATACCAGATCCCCAAGTTGGTTTATTTTAACACAGTATGAAAATGGCAAGAGATGGAAACAAAATCTGGGATTTTTCAGTCAATCTAGATGTGACCTAAATCGAACTGAGCAGAAACCAAAACAACTCTGGATAGAATCCAGGGACATTATCATGAAGGAACACAAAAATAATCTATCTGTAGTCAAGTTAAGGACAAGTAGTTAAGGACAGATGAGAAGTAAAAGTAAACAATGGCAGAAATAAGGTCAGAATCCTGAATATAACTGTTAAGCAGCTTTTGGATAGGGGCATGGTGGACCATTATAATAAGCAATACAAAGACCAGAAAACAACCAAAACAATACATCAAGAGACATCTTCCCCAAGATGTGAGAAATTAAAGGGAAATTTAAACCAAGAATGAGGAGCCATAAGTCCAACATTCAAAATGAAACAAAAAGTTAAACAACCTTTGAAGAACAATATAACAGAAATTAAAGGATTATGGAGTCTTGCAAATAGAACTCAAAAACATATTAATGTCAGTCCATTATCAAAATACAAAGGAATCTTGGAGCAGAATGAATGGAGTTTGATATCACTTTAACTGCCATGACTAAAAGCTATGGAGTTGTATTTTTACAAGGTCTTTAGTTGCCTCCACCAAATATTGTTGGTCCTCACCAAAATATAGATCCCAAGATTCCAAAACATTGAGCCATGACAATCAAAGTGGTGTGAAACTCCATTAATTCTACAGTGTGCATGCCTTATAGTAGCACTTTTGAGACTAATTGGGAGAAAGAAGTTTATATCATGAGCTTTCATAGATTCAGACTATATCTGATGAAGTAGTCTACAAAAGCTTAAGGTACAATTGTCTTCCTCCCAGATCATCTAACAGTGGTTCTCAGCCTGTGGGTCCTCAGGTGTTTTGGCCTACAACTCCCAGAAATCCCAGACAGATTACCAGGACTGTTAGGACTTCTGGGAGTTGAAGGCCAAAACATCTGGGGACCCACAGGTTGAGAACTGCTCTCAGAGTACTGGGAGAAAATAAATCACCAAAAACAGATGGCATACCAATGTGAACTAAAGAAAGAGCGCCCATTCAAATTCTATCAACAATCTGCAAACATATATGGAAAACAAGGCAATAGAGCAGGGGTGCTCATTATGGTGATCGGGAGCACCTAGGTGATCTTCAGCCCTCTTCCAGGTGATCTTTGGGCCTCACCAGCCGGATGGCGCGCTCCTGCCATTCGCGCGCACGTGCGCTCCCGCCACCGCCTTTGCGGGGCTTCTTTTGCCAAAATGAGGCTTTAGTGGGCGGGCCCTGGCACTCGTCTTGCCACGCACGGTGTGGTGACATGACCGCCCATTGGTTGCTGCTGGGGGGGTGGAGCGGGAGCAAAGCGAAGGCACGCGCATGGATCGGATGCGAGGCTGTGGGAGGGATGGAGGGAATGTGTGTGTGTGAGAGAGAGAGAGAGCCAAGGAGAGAAGAAAGAAATCCGGAGAACTTTTTCGGATACTTTTGTCAGGCAGGCAGGCGGGCGCTGGAAGGAGAGAGGGAGAGAAAGAGGCGAAGGAGGCCGGGCAAAGTGGGGCAAAGCCAAGCAAGCCCCACCGCAAACCCTGCTGCTACCCTCGGAGGGTAGGAGGGGTCCTCCTTCCTGCCAGCCGTCCACTTGGGCGTCCTTTCTGAGTGACACCCTCGAAAGGAAGGAAGGGCGCCCCCCTAAATACCCTCCTACTGCGTGCATGGGAGGGGCCTGCTGTGCACGCAAGAAGCAGGACGGGATGGGGACTTCCTGCTTCGGGAAAACACGCAGCAGGAAGGAGGAAGGCAATGAAGACATTAAGAGAGAGTGCGCGCGCAGGCAAGGAGGATTCCCTTCCCGGGTGCGCGCGGCGGCGAGTTCGTGGGCAGGCAAGAAAGAAGCCCCGCGCGGATGGAAGGCTGCAGTAGGAGCGTGCGCACGCATGTGCGCGCGCACATGCACAACAGGTGATCTTTTCAACTTGATTGTTCATATAGTAGCTCGCATGATGAAAAAGTGTGGGCACCCCTGCAATAGAGTATAGACTGGAACATTCAATATATGTTCAAAGTCCCAAGGATTAAAGGAATTGCCATAATCACTGACCCAGTGTATTAACCTTCCATGCAAACAAAATAATGTTGTTTTCTTTTCTTTTCTTTCTTTCTTTCTTTCTTTCTTTCTACAATGAAGACTTTACAACACAGGGAACAAGAAATGTTAACTGGGTTAAGAAAAGGAGATTATATTGCAAACGTACAGTATGTTCACCAATGGAGTCTATAAAATAATTTCAAGAGAAAATCAACATGTTTTATAGATTGTGACAAAGCCTTTAATTGTGTAAATCATGAAAATGATAGTTCATTGTAATAAACACATGCTTATAGTGTGGGCTGTAACTTCTGATTGCCCTAATGTATAACCTGTAGTCTGAATAAGAAATCAGAAGAAAACTAGGGACTTTATCCCACTCCCCCACCAAAGAAAAACTTTTTGAAATACTTAGAATCCATTGAAGAAATTATGTGTGACTGAACCCTTCCCACAATGCTTCTGTCATGCTTCGTTAGGAAAATGTCTGAAAGAATTCAAAAATGTAAGAGGGAGAAGACAGTCAGCAATCGTCTTCTGGACTCCGGAACCAGGATATAACTGGAGAAAACATCTAAAAACATGTGGGATAGGAACTGTTACAATTGCCCACATTGAATTGAATCACAGAAATGGGCAAATGGGTTTTCTTGTGGGTGGTCTCCTACCAAGCAATGACGTCTTGGTACTCTGCCATAATGCAGCCACCCAACCCTTGCACTGAACTTTCAAAAATAGAAAAGAAATAGTGCTACTTTAGAGGATTGCTTTGCCTTGAGTCCCCTTGGAGAGAGAAAGCAGGGTATAAATAAATATAAATATAATAATAATTTAATGTTAGTTTTCAAAATAGCTGGGGTTTCTTCCTTTTCTATCCTTTTAAAATGTTGAGATTGATCCCCCCAGAAAACATTGATAGTGTTATTGCTTTCTATCCCAATGATTACCTATTATCTGCATATTCTAGAAAGTTAGATCTTTATTATTACACATTGGAGACTGAAAGATCGAAATTGCATTGCCTTCGTTGTATGAGCTTTGATGCTCTGAGGTCTAGAAGTACACAAATCTCGAGAAATTGCAAGAGCTTTATTCTTCCCAGAAATATCAAATAGGTTGCAAAACAGTGTGGATACTATTGAAGTTAGACACCTTTGTTTAAAAAGATAGAGTAGGCGGCAAATCTATTTGCTCTTGGGATAAGGATGAAAACTGATAATACCGATAAAATGGGCAACTTCAAACAACATGTGATAAGGAATAACTAACGGAACTATGTAACACTACAGGACTAGATGCCATGGTAATATACTTTCCCCCCACCCCACCCCACTCCCACACACACGGGATAAATTCCTGGAACTTGGAAGAGCAGTTACCGAAGAACTAGATAAGATTAAATAACAAAGTCAGAATCACCCGTGCCAGAACATTTCTTATTTCTACTTGTGGTTGAAAAGCTGGACATTGAAGAAAACTGCAAAGATGAATATTAACTCAAGTTGTTGGTGTTAAAAACTGAATTTGGGTAAGAGTTGCATTGAAAAATCGATCCATTCCCACAACTGCGCATCTGCTAGCTTAACCTGAAATAGTTCTGAGATGTTTCTGTTTCCCTAATATTGATCCTTTAGGGCAGTGGTTCTCAACCTTCCTAATGCTGCAACCCCTTAATACAGTTCCTCATCTTGTGGTGACTCCCAACCATAAATTATTTTTGTTGCTACTTCATAACTGTAATTTTGCTACTGAATCGTAATGTAAATATCTGATACGCAGGATGTATTTTCATTCACTGGACCAAGTTTGACACAAATACCCAATATGCCCACATTTGAATACTGGTGGGGTTGGGTGGGATTGATTTTGTCATTTGGGAGTTGTAGTTGCTGGGATTTATAGTTCACCGACAATCAAAAAGCATTCTGATTCTGGAAGGGTTTGGTGGACATTTACCTTGAATTTTGGAGTTGTAGTTCACCTACAACTGCACCGGAAAGTGGCGCAGCTGGCCAAGTGTCAGCTGCATAAGATCTCTCTGACCTGTAGGTCATGAGTTCGAGGCCTGCCCGGGTCAGGGTGGGTGCCTGACCTTAAGTGTAGCCTGCTGTCGACCTTTGCAGCCCGAAAGACAGTTTATTTTATTTATTTATTTCATTTGCAGCCCGAAAGACAGTTCATTTGTCAATAAAAACATTGGCCAGATAAAGGTTTTACCAAGTACATTAAGTGGGGAGGCAAATTTTAGACTGATTTATGAGCCCAGGAATCGCTGAAAGGAATGCGGAAGAACAAGGGAAGCTGGAAAATGCTGGAAAATGCTGAGAGAGATGAGGAGCTCCCCCTGGTGGCCAGAAGTTTACCAGTAAAATTGCCTCTTTGTTTCATCTATGTTCGTCAATATTTCTATATATGTTAAAAACTGCAGGGATTGTCTGCAATGTATATGTACTGTAATCCGCTCTGAGTCCCCTTCAGGGTGAGAAGTAAATAATACATCCAGAGAGCACTATGGACAAATGTAGGTCCTGACTCCCTTCATCTTTGACATTTCATCCAGTCCAGTCACCCTCCATGACATAGGAGAACTTCTTGTCTAGAATTCCAGGGATCCATTCTCAGTGTGCCAGCTCTGATCAGTTCTAGTCAAGACAAGCAGATATAGAGGGATATAGGGATATAGACTATACGGTTGGATAAATAAGTAATTATGGTAATAATAGTATAGATAACCAAATCTTTATGGGTTGAGGAGGCCTTTCCTCCCCACAGAAGTCTCTATACGGCTAGCTTTATTTGGATCTGTTAATAGGTTAAGTTTGTCTTCTTTCAAATCTAGACTTCACCGGCAAAAAGTACTAGACTACTGCAGAACTAAAGACTGTTCAACCAACCGCAGAAGTCATGATGGAAAATTGGCAGCAACGTCAAACCTTCGGTTTTCTTTCACACAGGCACTATCTTTATTGCACTTTCTAACTCTTCTACTTTATTCTTATTCTTCCAAATGGTTTCTATTCTGTTTTCTACGTACCCAGTCGCAACAGCTCTGGGGAACGTCTGCATATTGTTCCGGAGGAAACCTTCATTGGTTTTCTGTTTTTGTGAATTCTTTTTATATATTGTGTAATCTTCAATAAAGACATTTTTTAAATAAAAAAAAAGACAAGCAGAGATGATGGCAGAGTCAGAGATCACTTTATTGTTTTGACTACCAAGGAAGGATGCTATGGAAAATTCTCAGATCTACTATAACCTTTCTTTACAGACATCAATGTTTTACAGACATTTGAATATAATAATAATATACATTGTCCTTTTTGGTACAAATTATGATTCACTGTTTTATTGGTTCAAAGTGCATATATTATTGTCATGTTTTACAGCCCATGTTTTGTGGAGTGTACAGTGAGAAATTCAATAAACTACCTTGTTGGAGGAAATCCTGAGTTCAGTTCTGTGTTTGAATCCATCTTCTCTGCCTGTGGGGGTTTTCCAGGGCACTAATATGGGCACTAATTGGGGACAATGGTGGCATTGATCACTATTGGCGAGGAACAGCCCTGAGCTTGGATCCCCTTTAGGTGAAATTCATGCCCCTGTTTGGTTGGCTTGCCATCTGATTGATTATCTGCACTCTAGTTTGAGGCTGGCAGCTTCGTTGAGGGAGAAATTCCCATCCTTTTTAGTAACTTGTGCCTATTTGTGGTGGTGGAAAGAAGAAGGATCAGGTTGGGCTTCCTAGCAGGAGGTGTTTCCTGTCACTAACACTTAGTAGGATTTTGAGTAGGTCTTCTACCTGAGCCCCAATCTCAAAGATCCAACTTGCCAGGATCCAGGTTGTAGATAACAAACTCATGTAAAGGATCCATTGGGACTTGAAGAGCTTCTGTGTTTGAAACACAACTTCTGGAATCCCTCCATCAGTCTCACCATGAGCTTAAAGACTGCCCTCCTCATCCACTGCATTAATAGCAGTTAACATTAAATAGTTTTGAGTACCCATTGAAAATGAGAGGTTGTTATTTAGGAATCCTGCTGCTGCCACAAGCATAATAAATAAAATGAGGAGGGATCTTTTAATTAAAGCCACAGTAGTGCTGAAAAGTCTAAATTGTGCATCAACTCCCTGAGCATCCTGGTGTTGCAATTGCATTTTAGTTGACTTTATTTTGGTAGTGACATACTGTAAATCAGGCACAGGGGGAGAAGCTCGGATGGGAACAAAGACATTTTTGGATGCAGCAACCTGGAAATTATGTTTGGAACGTCTGGAAAAAATGAATGATCAAAATATGACAACTCTAAACTAAATTTCTAGTGCAGTAGGTCACCATGGATTCAGCCAGAACTTCTTTTGTTTAAACTTATGTATTTGGGTTACAAGCTCTCTTCTGCCCTAGTTTTTTCTTGGCTTGTTATACATGTTCATCACACTTAAAAGAACAAATGATGTAGAATGACATTTAAAATAAGTGAAATCTGAATAGCAATTTGGCAGGTGCTTATTTTTGCTCTCTTTTCACTCAGCATACTTAGCTAGTCATTCTTTGTTGTAATGACATCTCTCTTTCTGTTTACTGAATCGCACATCACATAATCCATTCCAAGAAGAGAAAACAGTCCCAAATCAGCTATGTATGTTCTGTATATATAACATAATTGCCCGCCCTTACTGAATAATTTTCAGGGACGTTTATGTGAAAAGATATTTCACATTCTCAGTGGATGTTGATGACTCCCCTCTGTTAAGGTCTCAGTATTTTCCAAACAGGTTAACATCTCTTTTTAAAAGTTAAAGAATTTTTTTAGTAGAATTAGAAACATTCTCCTCTTCTATATTTGTTATTTTTGAAAGCAGAGGCATAAAGACTGAAATAGCAGGATTCCTGTCACTTGAACTCAAAATGATTTTTAAAACTTGATCTTATCCTCGGCTGTACATATTCCCATACAATAGACGATGAGCTGATGCTGGATTCACGTCTTCTGGGATTTGACAGAGTGACATTTGTCCTCAGTGTTTCTTTGCCAAATATGTATGCAGGGTGTTTTCCCTTCTTTGCCTCATAATATCTTCACCGTTAACTATGTCTTCTCTGGGTTTACAACCCCTCCATAGATAGTATTGGAAACCTGCAAGACAAGCGATACAAATGAGGCCATATCACAATACCAAACCGAACAACAAGGTTTGATAAGACTTGATTACACTCTATGTTTTGTTGTTTACTCATTCAGTCGTTTCCGACTCTTCGTGACCTCATGGACCAGCCCACTTCAGAGCTCACTGTCAGCCATCACCTTCAAAGTCAAGCCAGTCAGGATACCATCCATCCATCCATCTTGCTCTTGGTCGGCTGCTCTTCCTTTTTCCTTCCATTTCCCCCAGCCAGCATCATTACCTCCTCCAAGCTTTCCTGTCTTCTCATTATGTGGTCAAAATACTTCATCTTTGCCTCTAATGTCCTTCCCTCCAGTGAGCACTCAGGCATTATTTCCTAAAATATGGACTGGTTGGATCATCTTGTGGTCCAAGGCACTCTCAGAATTTTCCTCCAGCACCACAGTTCAAAAGAGTCTATCTTCCTTCGCTCAGCCTTCCTTATGGTTCAGCTCTCACATCCATAGGTTGCTACGGAGAATACCATTGCTTTAAGTATGCAGATCTTTGTTGCCAGTGTGATGTCTCTACTCTTCATTATTTTATCGAGATTAGTCATTGCTCTCCTCCCAGGAAGTAAGCATCTTCTGATTTCCTGACTGCCGTCTATGTCTGCAGTAAGCTTCGCTCCTAGAAATACAAAGTCTGTCACTGCCTCCATGTTTTCTCCCTCTATTTGCCAATTAATTTGCTCTATGTAGTAAATTAAAATAAGGCACTTATAAAAATACAGTAAATAAATATGATAAAACTGAATATATACATCATATTTCCTCATCACCTCTATAATTTATCCCATTCAGCCCCACATATGTGGTTCTCGTATATATATTTTACTTAAATACAGTTTTATGTTATTTTTGGGTCTTGGCCACACATACAATATGTTGTTCTGATGTGAGATTCCCAATATATTGTCTATTAGATATATAAAGGAGTATTTTCTGACTAAGTGGAAATTTGATGGGGCAAGAAAAGTCTAAATTCCATCCACAACCGCTTCTGCCATAGTTTAAATAAATCGTCATTGGAAATCAAGTAAGCACAAGGCTTTTTATCTTTCCCTTGTGGCAAATCGAATACTACAGAGGCTTTTTAGCTATCCAGCTAAAACAAAAACAGATTCAGTGAGCTATGCCAGTAACTCTTAAGCATAATCCATGTCATTACAGCTCTGCTGCAAATACTGCATCTTCTGATGTTTTCTTCTTGTCCCCATTCATACATTTTTAGACACGATATCATGAAATGGAGTGCATCATCATTACTGCCATTACCTGACCAAATGGAGAAGACACAAGAAAAATTGCAATTATACATGGCCATCTCAAGATTTTGAGAATAACAGGTTGGAACTTGCATCAACCCCTGACCAGACTGGTTGTGATTCCCATCAGCCCCAGATCTAGGCAGCAGTAACTTCTATCAGCCCCAAACCTGGCTGGGCTTCAAATCACATCAGCCCCAGAACTGACTAGGTTCTCATCATAACTGGTCAGATGGCTCAGCCTTCTTATTTGGCTGCATGTCCCATCATCCCCAATCGGCTTAATGAAGGGGTAATGAAGGATGCTGGAGGATTCAGACTTGCAAATAGGCTGATCCATCTGACCAGCTTAGAGAAAAGCTACATCCCCAGTTGTGAGTGGGAATTATACAGCTCTCTGTATGTGACAGAACTGCAATTCTCATCATCCTCTACCAGGCCCCCTGCGTCCCACCAGTATTTTAATTTGGGTCATGAAGGGTATGTGCACCATGTTTGGTCCAGATCCATCAAGGTTCTACAATGCTGCAAGTATGGCAGACTGTGCTATCTCAGGATCAATCTAAGTAAGCATAGAAAGACTTGTGGTGTGGAACCATTGAGTGCATTTACTACACTGTAAAATTAAGATAGTTCAATATCATGGTAACTGTCATAGCACACTGCCATAGAATCCTGAGAGTTGAAGTTGTACAAAGCCTTTAGTGTTTTGCCTTCTTGTGATACAAGCCCACACAGTTGTTTCCATTGCTGTTGTTATTTATAGGTGTTGATTTTGTTATCTTTGGCATTTTAACTGCAAAATTGTGATATGATGAAGTATGGGAGGAGTTCCATGGGATGACACTAAGAGTTACTGCATCAGATGACACCAACCCTGGTGATGCCACTGCATCTGCGGTTTGAAAATTTCCCTCCCCCTCAAAAGAAAGGAAAAAAGCAAAACCTTGACTATGATGTTGTATGGGACTTGTGCATCCATGGATTTTGTTTTTCACAGCAGTGCTTGAAACCAGGTTCCATTAGATACCTAGGGCTCATTGTATACATATTGGGCTGCAATGGTGCAATGGGTTAAACCACTGAGCTGCTGAATTTGCTGACCGAAAGGTTGGCGGTTTGAATCTACAGGACAGGGTGAGCTCCCACTCTTAGTCCCAGCTTCTGCCAACCTAGCAGTTTGAAAACAGGCAAATGTGAGTAGATCAATAGGTACCACCTCACCAGGAAGGTAAACAGCACCCTATGCAGTCATGTCAGCCACATGACCTAGGAGGCGTCTACAGACAATGCTAACTCTTCAGCTTAGAAATGGAAACGAGTTCCACTTCCAGAGCCAGAGATGAAAGGAGAAGCCTTTTACCTTTATCTCTGTCTCTGTGTATCATTGTTTCTAGACATTGAATGTTTTCCTTTGTATCTCTATATGCTGGAATCCGCCCTGAGTCCCTTCAGGAAGATAGAGCAGAATACAAATAAATGATATTATTATTGTTGTGGTTGTTATTATTATTAAAGTGATTAAACTAAGCTTTGTATTTTTAAGAGGAAAAGACAGAAATATATACCAGCATATCTCACTGCCACAGAAACTAAGCTAGTTCCAACATTCCCTGGCAGCATCTGAAATGTTGGCTCCTGCAGCGTTTTGTAGAAAATATATTAACCTTTTGTGGTATGATGATCCGCTTGATTTTATCTTGTGAGTCAAGGAGGATTAATGGCATCGAGGAGGTTTAATGACATCACCCCTGGGGGCTTATTTAATCCATGAGAGGCTAGTCCCCATTCAATTCCCACTGGTTCTTGAACACTGTGCATGCAAGTGAGTTGTGTGTATAATATAAAATCCCCTGTCATCCTTCCCTGAAGCAAGCTGCTTATGATCAGTGTGAAAGAAAGGGCAGCGGGAGGGCAAGGGAGTTGCAGGAGCTGAAATCCCCTCCCTTTCTAAGTAGAAGCAAGAGGAAGCCAAGCAGATGAACATGGGAAAATGGAAGCTGATTCATGGAAGGATCATTTTTCATTCCTTCCTCTCCATCATAGCTATCTCCCCACCCGCACTATTTCCTTTTCCTCGAGGCTAGGGTTGCCAGATCTCATGGCCTGGCCTCTATTCTCAGGATTTCAGGATGGGGAAAAGGAAATGTAGAGCAAGAGCATTGCCCTGAAAAGTTTTTTCCACCGTTTACCGGTAGCTGCAGGTGGCAGTTTGCAACAATGATGGAAATAACAGAAGCAACCAACAAAGTGGCTGAGAGATAAAAGCAGGAAACCGGGAGTGCAAATCCATGAACAATACTTGCAGGGTATGTGTTTGTAGGGGAATCCCATGCTGTAAAATGGATTCATCTAACTTTCAAAAGACCATAGCCACAATTCTGTATTACAGTTGATGTTGCGTAACTTGACACGTTCTTAGCTACAAACCAGATGCACTACAGTGAATTCACCTAGCAAACTTCACCTAGGAACTTTTTAATTTTTAATTTTATTTTAGAACATACACATACACAAACACTTACAATTCCCACCATTGCCACGAGGATTATTTTCTTTCACATATTAATCCTTTTGGAGACAATTCTTCTAGATTTACATACTGTATAACATTTGTATTCTATTTCTTATGGCTTGAACTCTAGACTTATTCATAATATAATTCTTAACCCGGTTCCATCTTTCTTCAACTTCTTGCATTCTATTTTCATTATATTTTGAATCATTTAATTTTATATCCATAATTTCAATTTCCATTTGGTCTACCATATACTGATACTATTTAGTTACTTTTCACTTTGATTTGTCTTTCCGTCTCAATACTATCACTGCTTGAATGCTCTCAATTATTGCTTCCTTTATTTCCCTGTAATTTCACATTCTCTCTCTTTCTACAAAGACCGCCATTTCTTTTGTTATAACCCCCATCAGACCCTAAGGTTCCATTCTGTCCCCCAAGCTTTTTAACATCTACATGAAACTGCTGGGAGAGGTCATCCAGAGTTTCGGAGTTGGTGCCATCTCTATGCAGATGATGCCCAACTCTACTACTCCTTTCCACCTAATTCCAAGAAAGCCCCTCGGGTGCTGGACGAGTGCCTGACCACTGTGATGGTCTGGATGAGAGTGAATAAGCTGAGGATCAATCCTGACAAGACAGAGGTCCTCCAGGTCAATCGTAGGCCAGATTGAGATATAAGGTGGCAGCCTGTGCTGGGCGGGGGTTGCACTCCCCCTGAAGTCACAGGTCCGCAGCTTGGGTGTCCTCCTAGATTCAGCACTAACACTTGAAGCTCAGGCATTGGCGGTGGCTGGGAGGGCTTTCACACAATTGAAGCTCGTGCGCCAGCTGTGACCGTACCTCGTGAAGTCGGATTTGGCCATGGTGGTCCATGCTTTAGTTACCTCTAGATTGGACTATTGCAACGGACTCTATGTGGGGCTGCCCTTGAAGATGGCCTGGAAATTCCAACTGGTCCAACAGGAAGCAGCCATATTACTAACTGGAGCGACTTACAGGGAGTGGTCAACCCCCCTGCTTAAGGAGCTCCACTGCCTGCCATTGATTTTCTGGTCCCAATTCAAGGTGCAGGATTTGACCAACAATACCCTGAATGGTTTGGGACCCACCTACCTGCACAACCATCTACGAACCCACGCGACCTCTTCAGTCTGCCGGAGAGGCCCTTCTCTCACTCCTGCCCTCATTGCAAGCGCAACTTGTGGGGACGAGAGAGAGGGCCTTCTCTGTAGTGGCCTCTCGGCTCTGGAATTCGCTCCCCAGGGATATTAGACAAGCCCCCAAACTGGCAATCTTCAGGAGGAGCCTGAAAACTTGGCTGTTCCAATGTACCTTCAATGATTGAATGTATGATAATCCCTGACCAAACTCTACATAAAATGCCCTCCAAAGCACTTTATTTTCTGGTTGTGCAATTAAAACCTACCTCACCCCTCAGATCCCCTCCCTGATATTTTACATTGCCCTATCTCCCAGTGTTGTATCATTTTAATCTTTCAATTTGGCCCTGCCCATGGTGATCATTTTTAGTGTCTTAATGTTTTGATTTCACATTGTTGTGTTGTTTATTTACATTGGTTTTGTATTTTAGGTTATTTTATTTTTTGATTTTCTGTTGTGTTTTTGTGTTATATTGCGTTTACTGTATTGATGGGCGTGGCCTCATGTAAGCCGCCCTGAGTCCCCTTGGAGTATTATTATTATTATATTTGATATGACTCATTTTGTATTGTCAGCTAGAAATTCTGTACCTATTCGTGTTACCACATCATATGCATAAACCACCCTTTCTCTTGACATGCATGTCAGCACTGACTGGTCCCCTTTTTATAATAGTATGCTAATTGACAGGGTGTATGATACCACTTATGTAATATTTTCCTCCTAATTTCTCTTACTCTTATATTCCTTGTCATCCCTATTGTCTCTACCACTTGTCTTATATCTTGCTCTGTAATTTGTAACTCCATTTCCCACTTACTTTTCATGTCCATATTGTACACTTGTCAGCCTCTATTAGCATTGTATATATTTTACTGGCCTATGCCTTATTTCCTTCCATTTTTCTCTCATTATTTTTTTCATGGGTGATATCACATCACCTAGGAACTTGACCGAGTGAAGGTACTATGGAACCCTCCTAATGAACTCACTTAGTTAACTTCACCTAGGGGCCTCAGCCAGTAAAGGTGCTATGGAACCCTCTTAGTAAATTCATGTAGTGAAGTTCACCTAGAGACTCATTTAATGAAGGAACCTTAAACAGCAGAGCTTCAGAGACGGATCTCACTACTGTACAGCATCCTTCATACAGTCCAGATTTAGCACCGTCTGACTTCTATCTGTTCCCTATAATGAAAGAAGATCTGTGGGGGCATTATTATGCATCTTATGAAGATGTTGAGAGAACTGTGAGGTGCTGGTTGCGGAAACAGAGTGTCGACTTCTTCTGTGACGGCTTCAGAAAACTTGTTCATTGTTGGCAGAAATGTATCCAATTGTCTGGTGATTATGTTTGAAAGTGAATAGTGATAGTTAAAGAGCACATTCTAAGGATTATTTCTGCATTTGATTTATTAAAATATTCCCATCCAAACCCAAGTAACGAAGGTGGAGGCATTACTTTTCATTCATCTCGGGAACTTTGTCAAGGAGCTTCACCTATGAAGGGGTTTTGGAACCCTCATAGGCATTTTTTGGGGCATTGGCAAGAGTGCACTGATGTGCTTCGTATTTTAATGGTGCACTTTGTAGTAATATCATAGAGTCCCTTACTGAACAGATATTGCAAAACTATGTCCCACACGTGGAAGTCTTCTTCCAAGGATGAGAATCCCATACTAAATTCCAACTCATATATTTTTGTCACTCCTTTCTCTTCCAGACAGCCTCCCTTTCTTCCATCTGTTGGTCTTGGCTACAGTAGTGGGATTATGAACGAATTTAAGGAAAGCTCCCCTGGGGACCTGGGAACCTAGTGAGAACCTCGTGTATTGTGAAATTTGTTCAGCATTTTCAGTCATGCTGCATGACAGCCGGGGTTTTAGACACTAATGCAGACAGGCATATTGAATCCTAAAAATATATACCAAGTGATTGCACACACAACTCTGTGGAGACCTCCCATGTGCATGTGAAATGTGTATGCCTTATGCTTGAGGGAGGCCCAGAAAGCAGGACACATTTGAATCACAGCTTAGCAACTGTCTGCTATCTATGTGAAAAGAAAACAGCCTCTCTGCTTTTAAGGTTATAGTGACCTAGGATACTCTTACGTGATGACTGTCAAATGGTCAGGAGAACTGTTTTTCTTTTTTCTTTCCAACACTGCAATCTGTTTCTCCAGGGTTTCCAAAAGAATGTGGAAAAGGGCAGTTTGTGTGCAGCCTCCTGGGTTTCTCTGAGGTTGCAACAGCATTTGGAGAACATTATGTCTATATGCAGAGAAGGAAAGCAGTGGAAAGAGGGTGTTCATGGTTTACTCATACCCATACTTGCCTAGCAAGCTTCCAGTCTGCATTTGTTATTTTTATTCACTGAGAATGACTGTGGATAGGATATGGTGTGGCAACAAAGGGGCTGGAGACCTTTTGAACCTGCTCGAGCTTTGACCTATTTGTGCACATGCTGGCTTCTTTCTTCTCACCATCCCTTTTGAAAAGTGATACATTTTTTGGTGTGTTTCTTCCCTTTGGAAGTGAAGGCAGCATAGACAAGGTCAAGACCACAGATCACAGCAGAGGACTGCTTACAAATCACCTGGTAGGCAGCCTTTTCTTTCTTTCTGGACTTTACTGTCTGTAGATGAGAATAAAAATCTTCTTTCATATTTATCGGAATAGTACAAATTCTTTGGTCTTTGAGTCAGCAGACAGAGGGAAAGAAATGACCCATCTCCACTCACAAATAATTTTAAAAATAAGGACATAAGGATAGCAGCAAGGCTGCAGTAATATATCAATGTTGCTATGATGAGCAGGATAGTGCAGCATTGGCAAATGCCTTGCAAATATCTAAGGGTGCAGCCTGGAACCAGTCCTCAACTTTGGCTATTCTAACTATGAATGATGGGAGTGTTTCAAGTGAGCCACCTTTGGGCAGAGCAGTGATTATTGTGAAGTCTTGGCTCTGCCTTCTCCTCTCCTCTGCTTTAGTTCCCCCTGTTTATAGGCCTTCCCAATAGTGTAGAGACATTCTTTTGTATTAATTTGGGGGTGGAAATTAAAATCCCCCCCCCCCAAAAAACACCAGCCTTAGTTGATCTAGTCCGTTTCCCTGTTTAGAGCTCTCTTGCTGAACTCCTTTTTTTTCTACAGCAGAGCAACTGTGATTTAGGCTTGAGATTATCTGGAATCTTATGCCCAAGCAATCCAAACAGGCATTCTTAGCACCTGCTGCATTTAGCAGTATTATTATACCAAACAGTCCAAAGGACAACGGAAGCTTTTGACCAACCCAAACTTCACAAAAGAGAAGATTAAGACAGTTTTTGAACAAAAAAAATTATAATTCATTGCTTTGCATCAGAGGCAAAAGATTCCAGAGAGATTACTGCAGCCAGGACATTCTCCTTTTGTAATGAATTGTTTTAAATTTCCTTATGATAGTCCCGGTGGAGTTAATCCTTTATTCATCTTGTTTCAGTAAACTCATTTTGGTTATCTTTTCACCTTGCCTAAAGTGCCTCTGTGTGCTAAGGGTCTTAATCTTAACAGAAGGCATGCAGATAGCCCCTGAGTAAAGCCAGACAATATAGTTTTCCCAAAGGCTCGGGCGTGCCTTTACAGTTATCAACCTGTGGGTCCCCAGATGTTTTGGCCTTCAACTCCCAGAAATCTTTTATCATTTCTTAAGTAACAAGTAGTGCAAGGATCAGGGCAGCAAGTAGTAAGAGCCAAGCCACCTAGTTAGCAATGTGTAATTAAATCCAGGGTGAAATAACTGCTGGTGTAATAAAGGAGTTAGAAAGTTGGAGTTTGCAGAGGAGTTGGAAGGTTGGAGTTCTGAGAGGCTTGTGTCTTGAGACTGAAGGTTGAAGTATCAAGAGGAATTGGACTACAAAACCAAACTGCTGCAAGAAAGTCTCCAGTTATATGGAAGTATCAGGGAAAGAAGGCTGGAGAAGTATTCCAGACTTCAGCCACTGTAAATGTATAAAGTCTGCTGCAAAGACAAAGGTGTGAGTTTACTCCTTGATCAGCTGTTTGCGACTACACATATTAATCTTCATTACAACAAAAAATCTAACAGCTGTTAACTAGTTGGGATTTCTGGGAGTTGTAGGCCAAAATCTGGGAACTCGCAGGTTGAGAACCACTGGGGTAGAGGAATGCACAGAGTACTTGGATGGAAGACTGCCAAAGAATACTGGGTCCCATAAGCTAAATCTCAGAGGAAGGCGAGGGCAAACCAAGTCTGAGTATTCTTTGTCTAAGAAATCACTATTAAATTTACTGTAACTCAACAGGTTTGGTTTTGTTTTTTTCATGTCAGGAGCAAAACTTGAGAAACTGCAAGTTGCTTCTAGTGTGAGAGAATTGGCCATCTGCAAGGATGTTGCCCAGGGGATGCTGTGTGTTTTTTGATGTTTTATCATCCTTGTGGGAGGCTTCTCTCATGTCCCTCATGGGGAGCTGGAGCTAACAGAGGGAGCTCACCTCCACTCTCCCCACATTCAAACCTCCAACCTGTCAGTCTTCAGTCCTGCCAGCACAAGGGTTTAACTCACTGCACCACCAGAGGCTCCTAACTCAACAGTTGACTTGAAGGCACATAGATGCACCCATTTTTTAAAATTAATATTCAATTGGGTATTTGTTCTGTGTTGTCAAGATACTTTGGATTTATTTTAATATGAAAAGATGGGTGTAAATTGTTAAGAGTAAATACATAAGGAAAATCATGTTCAAAAGTCTGAATAGTCAAAAGTCTGTCTGCTCTGCGTAAGTAAAAATAGAATTTTGGATTAGAAAGGAAATTAAGACGTTCCTGGGATTTGATTTTATTTTTTGACTCGGGCATTAATCTGAGTATTTGGGAGACAGATTATTATTTGTATATTTAAAGAGTAAAATAAAGATAATTATTAATTCAAAGGAATGCTGTGGGTTTTGTTGTGGCATTTTAAATGGTATCTAGTGGTCATCTAGCAACTGCAATTATATAGTCACTGTAAACAAATGAACAGCTGGTGCGCAGAAATGTGTGTGGTCCTCTTGCTGTACATGGGTCAGTTTTTGTCACACATTGAGGAATCTAGAGAAAGAATACAGTCAGTGCTTACATTATGTGATTCTTTAAACCAATCTCTTCAATGCAAATGTGAGAGGTACAACATAATCCTGCATCCAGAGGCCACTGATTCAGTCCTTTCATGCAAAAAAACATGGGTCACTCTTGAAAATTTAAGGCCGGGATCAAGTACGTTTGCAGATTTGACTTTTGTGGATTTTCTTATTCACGGATTTCATTAAAACGTTCACTCTAGTAATCTCTACGTCCTCCAGTGCAATTCTATGGTTAAACTCTGGGGGAGGATGGCCAAAGAGTTATGCTAGAGCAGTGTTTCCCAACCTTTTTTGTGCTGCGGCACACTTTTAACATTAAAAAAATCCAGGGGCACACCACCAACCAAAATGACACAAAATGACGCTCTAACACAGTAAAGAACGGCTGGGAGATGGTGGCCTGCTGGGAGCAGCTGCTGGGAGTGCTGAAGCCGGGGGAAGGGGAGGAGCTAGGCCGTGCCATGCCCCGCCCCCTCCCCGGCTTCAGCTCACCCACAGCTTCTCCAGCCTTGAGGGAGCAGTGCCAAGCCAGCGGTGGCAGAGCCAGCGCAATGCTGGCTTGGCACTGTCCCCTCAAGGTTGGAGAAGCTGTGGGTGAGCTGAAGCTGTAGGAGGAGGAGCATGAGCGGTAGACGGGCTTCAGTGGGTGGGGCTCCTCCTCCACACAGCTTCAGCAAGCGAGGGGCAAGGGTCATGGCGGGAGCCATGGCAGATTGGAGGCTGGCTGGGGAAACGGCCGAAGGAGGCAGCGCCCTGGCTCCTTCTTTTTCTTCGCCACCACCCAGCCCTTCCTCCTCCTCCCCCAAGCAGCAGGAGTTTGACAGGAAGAGTGGGGAAGGAAGGGGGGCAGAGAGCTTTTCTCGCGGAACAGCAGGTCCGTCACGGCACACTACTGTGCCGCGTCACAGCAGTTGGGAAACACTGTGCTAGAGCACCTAGTTCTCTTATGTCAGAAAATAGTAGAGGTGTGCAATTTGGCCAAAAGGCAGGCCATTTTGGGGTTCATTGTTGGCTGACCCCTCATTCTGTTTACCAGAAAGTTACTCAAATTGGGAGGGGTGTTGCCGTTTTCATTTGGCAAAGATTCGGCCCATTGGCTATAATGGGAAATTTTAAAGGCTCAATCCTCAGTCATTTTAAGGGCTATCTGCATGAAACCTATATCAGCTTTAGACCCCATTTCCAATTGCAGGCCTGCCAAATTTCAAAAAAAAATCACCAATCTACTGATTTTTAAAGAATTGTTTTAAGTTTTAACCTTAACATTTAAAAAAATAAGTCAAACTGCAAGAGAGGGTTCTGGGAATTGTAGTTGCTGCTTGTGTCCATTCTCAGCCAATCAGAGCAGGGACACAACCAGGCTTTTTATTGGCTGAGAAAAGAGAGAGAGAAGACTTCAACTCCCATCATGCTCAAAGAGGAACTCAGAGACTTTTAAATGCCCACTCTATGCAAATGTAGCTGGGAAAGTGAGTTTCCCAGCAGGGCAGCAGGGACCTCTCTGGAGGAGGAGCCTAGGAAACTTTCCGAAAAGGAAATGGAAGGACACTGCTTCTGCTGAGGAGGGAGAAAGGAAAAGACGCGGCAGATCCCTGCCTCAGATATGCAGGTGGAACTCCTTCCTCTCAAGGAACCAATAAAATCCAGCTTCCTTAATCCGTTTTGCCGGGCTTTGCAGCTCCCTCCTTCCAGTTCTGTTTTTGGATATTATATAAAACGGTCCACCAAATATTGCAAATCATTTTCGTTCAAACTGTTTCAGGCTCAAGTCTAGTAAATAGCATTTTTTTAAAATTCATGTTTTGTGTTGTTGTTGTTGTTGTTGTTTTGTTGTTTTTTACTTTCCCAGGGGTCCTATGTTCCTAACCTCAGTGAATATGGAGGCCTAACTGTATGTTCCAAAGAAAAACATGGAGTGACACTAACAATAATTGTTAATCTACTTGAAGCAAATGGATCCATCAGCTAGCACAGACAGCTTCCTTTTTATCTGGTTTTACAAGGACTTTAGCTTTCTTTGCCAAAGAGTGTTGGTGCCTCACCAAACTATCACTCCCATTATTTCATAGCATTGAGCCATGCAGTTAACGTGGTGTCAAACTGCATTAATTCTATGGTGTATATGTGTAGAGATTTCAGCTAGGAACACAAATAAGGTGCATGCCCGGTGAGCTTCCGCTAAACCAGATCAGCCATGATTGAGAACAAGCATTCCAGGTTGAAGCAGAGCTACAGAGATTTATTATGATTTGGCCATTTAGGATGCAAGTTCAAGCAATACACTTCAAAAAGTATAAACACAAATTTACAGAGAAAATATATGACCGTTTAGGGCTTTGTAGGTTATAGACTCTGTCTCCTTGCTGTTGCCAAAATGATGACTGCAATCTTAAATTTAGGAAATATTCCTGACTGAACACAGTGAGACTTACTTTCAAGCAAACGTTTCTAGTATTATGCTGAAAGTCATGGTTGGATAATATTTGGCCTTTCTGTTTATATTGATTTGCAGCTATCGTTGATGCTGGGCAACACAGAAAACAGGAAAGGATGTTGGGAACTGCAGAGCAACCTCATCTAGAACTGGGCTTCTTAATTTTTTCCACTCAGGACCCCTTTTGACCCAAGATATTTTTTTTGCATGACCCTAGATATACAGTATAGGCATATAAAATAGGTAAAAACCAAACATTTACTGATTTAAAAATCAGCATTTGCAAGGCTTGCTAAATAGGCTGATTTTCCTTTTTATGAAGTACAGCTGAAGCATCTTTTGCAGAATCCACTATAAATTAAATACTACGCAACAGATTAGTGTTTATTTCTAAAACAGTCATTTTCAGAAAACATTTACTGTCATTAAATGTTCAGAACCTCAACATTGAGCTATGGGGGCCCGATTTGGGGTCAGGACCCACAGTTTTGGTAGTTTTCGAAGTACAAAACACAAACCTCATTTAGCAGAGTAACAATGCAGCAGCTTCAGCTCAGCCCAGAAGTAATGTGGTCATTGAGAAAATCCTTGGTATAAAGTTAACTTACTTTATTGTAAGCATAAAATAAAACATCCACACAGGGGAAGAATACAAAAAGAATGAAGTATTTAAGAACATAACAATTAGACTGCACCTTTCTCTTGGAATCTAATTGGTGAGTAACTCAACTGTACCTTATTACAATCAAATTAACATCAGTGAAACACTTAAAGGTACCAATATAATTTTGCAACATAATACTTTCAACAAAGAACTCATGATCTAGAAGGCCAAATAATTCCTAATAAGCACCATAATTTAGATCACAGTACACCACAACATCACAAGGTCATAGTCGGATATGCCTTTGTGAAATGCATAGTGCATTCTCACTGTGAGCAAAAACAAGCTTTGTGTAGCTCACCCTTCTATATATGGTTCTCTGCACAAGTCTTCTGGAGGCCTGTTGATGTTCAAAGAATTCTTCTGCGCCATGTGCACATTATCAAGTTGATGTGTGGTACTGCTCACTTGAGTGTTGGACAATTATTCTATTTAGCAAATTAAGAACCTCTTTGGCCTTTAATTGAAACTGAACAGCTTTTTCCAAGTATATAGATGGAAGATAATTGAGACCTCAAACAGCAGTAATGACTTTTCAAAATAAGTCATTGTAATTACCAGTGATGTAATGGAATACTCATTGCCACGGATGCCCACGTAGAGATAAGGGAAACAACAGTTGTGGGGGGAATGCCAGGGACATGACATTTATGGACACTGAGTGCCAATCCTAGTCAGTGTATTGCATGACATTCTCACCTATACTATGTAGATGAGTGTTACTTTGCTAAGCCAGAAATCCCTATGGAACTGCAAGATGGATTGTATTGTGCAAAAGCTGTTCTAAAATGAGTGAAAATACAAAGATGTACATTCGTTACCCATTTTATTTCAATGTAAGGAGAATATACTTTTTATTGTGCCCACAGCTCGGAAATATTACTCTTGGGGACACCCCCCCCCCCCCAAATCAGGGGATTGAAGGAGCTATAGTCTAGAACACAATGTTTTCGAACTGTTTGTGCCTGACGTGGAGGCTACGTCTCAGCAGTAAGAAATCTGAGCAGGTAATGCTTTATCAGCCCCTAATATTAAAAATAATACTATCCATCCAGACCATAGAATCACACACATTTTACTGGGTTTCACCTTCACCTGACACTAATAAGAATTTATGTTTTTCTTAGGTACATTAAATTTTTCTTCATGTCTTAGAAGAGAAAAATACCAATGAGGCAGCAAATTCTTTATTTCAAAGCTCTAAAAGAAATTGGCTGAGAAATGATTACCAGAGCATGGCTTGGGCATGATTGCTTGAAGTACAGTGCAGTTGACAGGTCCATGAAATGAAACAGTCATTGAGTTACATATAACAGGCTCAGAAAATTTGCAAATTCCATCAAGCCGATGATGTGGTTATGATTTGGTTTTGCACAAGGAAAAGCCCACTAACCTTTCTTTCCTGTACAAATTGTGATGTGAGACCTTCAAATGGCCCTCCAGTCATTGCTGAACTGCAATACCCAGCAGCACTGTTCACAAAAGCAAGATTTGGAATTCTGACGTTCTGTAGTTGTTGCACTATAACTTTAGGCAAGTGAGAAATGCAGTTCAACAACAGCTGGAGGCCCAAATAATAACCACCTCTGTCATAAAATGTCTCAAACATCTACTGCCTCAAATAGCTGCATAAAAGTCAGAAATTAAGCAAAAGTCTTGATGATGTGGGGTGCGGTGAGAAGGAAAATCTGCTTGAATTTATGACTACACTTTTTTCTTAATGGCTTAAGGGGTTTGTTTGGAGTTGTGAGACATAGTGACGGTCTTATGAAAGGTGTATCTTCCTCAAATATAATATGGAACCACTATCTGCCTTTTTTGGTGACATAAGCAATAGTACATGTTCCGTGTATCTATGTTTATAATCACAATTCTGCCTCTTCCCCACAATCCTCCCAAACCTAGATGGGTAAAATCTGTTAATTGCTCCCAATCCTGCAACATTCCCATCACTTATGATGTGATGGGTTCCCTTTCCCTCACATATTCACTAGACTAGTGTGCAGTATTTATTACATTTGTTTCATTTGGATATTCACTTCATACTGTCCATTCAGAAGACATGAAAGAAATAACCATTTTTGGATGAAAGAAAGGCAAAACGGGAGAAAAACTTGCATGGTTTCAATTTCTTTGTTTGGTTTTCAGGCCATGTGGCCTTCTTCATGTGGCCCAGGGAGTTCTTCCGCATGTGTCAGAGGAGGCGACATTTGGGCCAATCAGAGCCAAAGAAAACAGTGATGCCTCCTCTGCATATCCAGAGGGAAACCTCTCAGAATCAGTGGGATCTTAAGCCCTGCCTTTATGCTCCGATGAGCTCTGCATATCCAGAAGGAAACCTCTCAGAATCAGTGGGATCTTAAGCCCTGCCTTTAAGCTCAGTGGTCCAATTTTGTTTTGTTAACTCAGAAGAAAGAACAAAACAGCTCATTTGGAAAGGCCCCCATTTTCGGAAGCAGCACTCGAAAACGAAAATGGGACCATACGAATTAGACAAACAGAAATGGATCGCGATTATATATAAATGCACAAGACTAATATTCACCCTTTTTAATAAGCAGCAAATCCCTCTTTTGCTATTTTTCTTTTCTCCCTCTCCACTGATGAGAGGAGTGATACGCTATGCACAGCCTTTTTCTATGTAAATATTGAATAAACACACTGAGTGTCACAGCAGCAGCTCTGCTGGTTCTGCCTCTAATGATCTTCCAGCTCTGCCCCAAAGAGATCTGCCAGAAATGATTTGATCTTCTGCTTCTTCCCACCCACCCCCACTTTTTATAGGAAACACATTTTTGTGCAATTTTTTGTGCAAAATGTGCAGAAACAAATATTTTATAATATTTTAGAATGTTCAAATACTGTTGCACAGTCCAATAAAAGTGCATGAAAGTCTCATTGCTGTATTATTCATATCAATGATATTTCATAGGATCATAGAGTTGGAAGAGATCTCATGGGCCATCCAGTCCAAACCCTGCCAAGAAGCAAGAAAATTGCATTCAAAGCACCCCTGACAGATGGCCATCCAGCCTCTGTTTAAAAGCATCCAAAGAAAGAGCCTTCACCACACTCCAGAGCAGAGAGTTCCACTGCTGAACAGCTCTCACAGTCAGGAACTTCTTCCTAATGTTCAGATGGAATCTCCTTTCTTTTACTAACTGTTAAATCTATTTTCAGATGGAAAACAACTAATACAGAATGTTATGTCTCACTCCTATCAAGCATGCAAAGACTGGCATAGTCTGTGATGGAAGTTGCTTTCTGAATTTTTTTTGGAGGAAAAACATATGATTGGAAAGCATGCACTATAATTTCTGTGCACAAGGCCGGTCATTTATTCTTCTGGAAGCAGCTCTATAAATCCTGTACACATTAACTGCATCACTGAATTATTATTAAATTCTATTCAAAGGGTGTTGAAACATTGTGTTTACTACTCTGGGAAATTTTTATCAACATTGTGACTTCACGATGATTTCTTTATTGATCACTTCCTCTAATAAAGCACTGCTTCTCCCTCCCTCCCATTAGTGCTCTCTGGGAAATCTGATTTTACTTTAGATACAGCAAGAATTTTGTTGTCTCATCTACCCAGCATCAGCTAGATACTCAGAAGGGTCTTTCCTGTGGCAGCTGGGCTGTGTTTTTGGAGCAACAGCTGGTAGTTATGCTCAAAACGACAGGGTTTTTTAGTTCCAGCAATGACAGCTGATATCATCATGGAAAACAATTTTGGCAAGCCTAATACACTAAAGAGAACAGCTTGAGAAGGTCCATCCAGATGATAAGACACAGGGGTTTTTATATAGTTCATCTGGAAAGCACATGACTTGGTGAGATGTCAAGTAGTCAAAAGGACACTTTGAAACATCCATTGGTGCCATTCTTTTTGTTTCCCAGTTCTGTATTGCAAATGGCTCAAATATGCAAAGAAGTATGAGACTTTTTACTGTACAAAATGTTTGTTATTTATACTAGCCAAGTGAAAAAACCCAACTGCTTGAGTTTGTGGCTAAAGAGCAGGAGTAAATACTGTAGAATTCTCATAGGAGGCTATAATAGGGAGGGAACTGACATTAATTGTTTCAAGACATCCAGTCTATGATTAGACACAGATTTTTTAAAGGCCTAGATTTGGTTGCAGAAGCACTTAAAGCTGCCTTCCACATGTATAAATCTGTTCTAGCCACCTTGATTCCCTTCCGGGGTGAGAAGGGCAGGGCAAAAATGCCGTAAATAAATAAATAAATAAATAAATAAATAAATCGCAGCCGTCATGTCTTGCCAGTCAGTCTGTAGATGGGAGAAAGAAGAAAGGAAAGAAAGCCCAAACATATATGCACACACCTTGAAAAATTATTATTATGTTTATTATGTTTATTTATATCCCACTTTTTCTTTCCATAAGGAGACTCAAGGTGGTTAATAAAAACAAGCATTACAATACAATTTAAAATATACACATATTAAAACAGTATTAAATATCATAAGTATTTAAAAAAACTATGCAGATTAAATCCATAAAACATTTTTTAAAAAACCAGAGAAGCCCCTGACATGATCTTAAAACCCCTCTTCTTTAAAAGCCTGCCTAAATAAAAATGTTTTAACCTGTCACTTGAAAGACATGTGGAGAGTGCCATTCTGGCTTCCCTGGGCAGTTCCAGAGTTGAGGGGCAGCCACCGAGAAGGCACTTTCTCTCATTCTGACCAACCATGCTTGAGATGGAGGCGGGACCAAGAGAAGGGCCTCTCTTGAAGATCTCAGGGCTTGGGCAGGTTCATACAAGGGGATGCGGTCAGCCAAAAAGACAAAAGGAAAAATCTTGGGGATAACTGCAAGCTGTCCTTGTTCTACTGGTTCATGTTATACTATAGCTCTAATTTCCAATATTCACAAATAGAACTTAGCTCACCTTTTGTTTTTGAATGTGCTATAGCAAAAAGAGGAGGAGGGGAGATACCGTATTTTTCGCACCATAAGATGCAGTTTTTTTCCTCCCAAAGTGGGATGAAAAATCAGCTGTGTCTTATGGAGCGAAGACGCAGGCAGGGAGGGGGGGAGCAGAGGGGGGGCGATATATGGTACTCACCGGCACCTTGCGGAAGAGGGAACTCACAGGGCGGGCTCGCTGTTCACGGACCCGAGGAGGAGCAGGAGGAGGGGGGAGGCCACGAGGGCGCCCCCCACGGAGACGCAGCGGCAGCAGCGGAAGGGCCCGAAGACGGAGGCGCATCTTCTTCACGTCACTTAGACGCGCCTCTGCCGAGGAGGAGGAAGGGGAGGAAGGCCTCGCTGGCCGCATGCTGTAAGTACACCCAGAAGGAGAGAGGCCGGAGGGAAGGAGCCCTGCGGAGGCGCTGCGGCCTCTTCCTCCTTCCCTCCCTCCCTCCCTCCGGCCTCTCTCCTTCTGGGCGCCCAGGCAGCGCGCGGCCGGCGAGGCCTTCCTCCCCTTCCTCCTCTTCGGCAGAGGCGCGTCTAAGTGATGTGAAGAAGATGCGCCTCCGTCTTCGGGCCACGAGGGCGGCCCCCACGGAGACCTGAAGACGGAGGCGCAACTTCTTCACGTCACGTAGATGCGCCTCTGCCGAAGAGGAGGAAGGCCTCGCCGGCCACGCGCTGTAAGTACGCCCAGAAGGAGAGAGGCCGGAGGGAGGGAAGGAGGAAGAGGCCGCAGCGCCTCCGCAGGGCTCCCTCCCTCCGGCCTCTCTCCTTCTGGGCGTACTTACAGCGCACGGCCGGCGAGGCCTTCCTCCCCTTCCTCCTCCTCGGCAGAGGCGCGTCTAAGTGACGTGAAGAAGATGCGCCTCCGTCTTCGGGCCCTTCCGGGGCGTCTCCGTGGGGGCCGCCCTCGTGGCCTCCCCCCTCCTCCTGCTCCGCCCCCGCCCCGTGAGTCCCCTCTTCCTTCCCATCATGCCTGACCAGCTTTCTTCTGTGCAGGCATGACGGGAATTGTAGTTTTGCACCTTGCAAGGTGCAAAACTACAATTCCCGTCATGCCTGCACAGAAAAAAGCTGGTCAGGCATGATGGGAAGGAAGAGGGGACTCACGGGGCGGGGGCGGAGCAGGAGGAGGGGGGAGGCCACGAGGGATGAAGAGAGAAGAGAGTGAACAGTAAAGTTTTTAAAAAAGGAAAAAAAGGTACCGTAAAACACAACATGAATTGTCTGACCTGTCACTACACAGAATCACTCAGTGACAGACAGTTTAACACATTCATGTACATGTATGTGGGGCTGTGCAACTTTAGGGCAACCCCACATACATAGTGTCCCATACAGCAACCAGCCCCCATATTAGTGTCCCATACAGCAACCAGCCCCCATATTAGTGTCCCATACAGCAACCAGCCCCCATATTAGTGTCCCATACAGCAACCAGCTCCCCATATTAGTGTCCCATACAGCAACCAGCTCCCCATATTAGTGTCCCATACAGCAACCAGCCCCCATATTAGTGTCCCATACAGCAACCAGCCCCCCATATTAGTGTCCCATACAGCAACCAGCTCCCCATATTAGTGTCCCATACAGCAACCAGCTCCCCATATTAGTGTCCCATACAGTAGCCAGCCCCCACAATAGTGTCTCATATAGTAGCCAGCCCCCATATTAGTGTCCCATACAGTAGCCAGCCCCCACAATAGTGCCTTGGGCAGATGGCAGCTCTTGATGACAGTTCTTTCATTACATTTTTGTTGTAGAACACTACCGTAGTCTCCTGCTGCATCCAATTTTACAAAGATGTCAAAGCAGAAAAGGCTAAGCTACAAAATCCCATTTAAACTGGAGGTAGTGAAATACACCAAAGAACATGGAAACAGGGCAGCTGAAAGACAGTTTGGGCCACCTCCAACTGAAAAAAATGATACGGGAATGGAGGAAACAGGAGGAAGCACTGCAAAAAGCAGATAAAAGCAAACACACTTTTCGTGGGCATACTGCAAAATGGCCACAGATAGATGTGGAAATGAAAGAGTGGATCATACATCACAGGAACAATGGATTATCAGTCTCCACGAAAATGATAAGATATGAAGCCAAGCGTCTTGCTGCAGAGAAAGGCATTGACGACTTTACTGGATCAGCATCATGGTGCTACAGGTTCATGAGAAGATCTGGCCTTGCTATGCGCACCAAAACTAGAATTGCACAAAAAATGCCTAAAGAATATGAATCCAAGATTCTGTCTTTCCATAAATTTGTTATTGATGCAAGAAAGAAAAATGGCTTTGAAATAGGGCAGATTGGAAATATGGATGAAGTCCCATTAACCTTTGATGTTCCATCAAACAGGACTGTTGATGTGAAAGGTGCAAAAACTGTAACTGTGAAGACCTCAGGACATGAGAAAACCCATTATTCTGTTGTGTTTTCCTGCTGCGCGGATGGCACCAAGTTGCCTCCAATGATAATTTTCAAAAGAAAAACCATGCCGAAAGAGGTGATCCCACGTGGAGTTATTGTCCATGTTCATGAGAAAGGATGGATGGATGAAGGTGGAATGAAAATATGGATAGAAAAAGTGTGGTCCAAACGCCCTGGAGGGCTTCTGAAGAAACCTGCCCTACTAGTACTTGACCAGTTTAGGGCACATATCAGTGACAACACAAAAAAAAATCTTTAAATTAGCAAAGACCCATCTAGCTGTCATTCCTGGGGCTTACTAGCCAGTTGCAACCTCTGGATGTTTCACTTAACAAGCCATTTAAAGTGTTCATGCGAGAGGAGTGGAACAAGTGGATGGCTGCTGGGAATCATGACCTGACACCCACTGGAAGAATGAAAAGGCCCACCATCACTCAAGTTTGTGAGTGGGTGAAAACGTCATGGCAAGCCGTGAAGGATGAAACGGTTGTAAGTTCCTTCAAGAAATGTGGCATCAGTAATGCCTTGAATGGTTCAGAGGATGATGTCCTTTATGAAGTCCCTGACACCAGTGATAGTGAGCCACTGAGCGTGACAAGTTCGGACAGTTGTGAGGAATTTTTGGGATTTACCAATGACTAAAGACCTCATATTTTACAGTAATTATGGTTCTTAATGCTGCTGTTGGCTATTGTTCATGTTAAGTTATTCTGTTATTGTAATAAAAATTTTAGCCCACTTTTTGGCTCAAAATATTTTTTTTTCTATTTTCCTCCTCTAAAATCTAGGTGCGTCTTATCAGCAGGTGCGTCTTATAGAGCGAAAAATACGGTATGTTAGATCACACAACACATGTAAACATTAAGGAAAATTTTAGGAATACTTGAATATCATCAAAGCAGCAAACTTCTGCTTTATCTGTTGGTTTTAAATGTCTATGTTTTAAATTGGCATTTATTTTCTTGATTGTTTAATTACATTTTAATATTTTTTTAGCCATGATTGTTGTAATTGTTCACTGTTAACCGCCTAGAGTCCCTGATTGAAGAAAGGTAAGTTAGAAATGGTGATGGCGGTGATGATGGCAGCCAGAATTCAGGATCAAACATATGGATAAATAGCCTGAAATTTCACGCATGAATGTATGTATAGCAGATTTGTATTCATGGGTCCTCTGTTCTTTTCTCTTTTTTGAATGATTACCATCTGGCACAGGGTGACAAAGGCAAAAGCAAACAGACTGTGAGACAGCTTTTATCCTAGAGCTGTAACTATATTGAACTCCTTGGCTTTGCATTGATGTGGCATTGGGGGCTGTGTGGTGGTGGTGGTAGTGGTGTGTGTGGAAGGATGGGTGTGTTGTTTTGTGTGTTGAGAAAGCATTTAATTTCATTGCACAATGTAGAATGAGAATAAAGCTATTCTATTCTATGAAGTCACAAATATTGTGCTACTGTCACATGCATTACTGTCCCTCACAACCTACTTCACTGGACGTTAGCCAGGCGGAGAAAAGGAGGTCCATTCTTCAGGCCATTTGGGTATGGGCAGATGATAATTTCACATCCCTCCTATCAGCCAGTTGCAATAACCAAAAGCAGGACCCCTTATTGCATTTTCTTCTTGCAGCCCAGCTAGTTAGCAGGAAGTTGATGAAATTGTTATCTTCTCTGTCTCCCCCATGCAACCAATGCCCAGTAGTTTGGGAGGACTGGGTCAGGAGACACTACTTAGTTATGTAACTACTGTATTAACCTTAAGTTATATTGAAATGAGAGAAATATATTGGGAGGCTGAGTAAACAGATACTGATGCAGAGGGATTAAACACTCTGTACAGTTCTTGAACAGAACAAATTCCTGGGCTCTGGATTCTTTAAGACTAAGAACACCAAGCTCTGGTTAATGGATCTTAGTGTTCTAGCTAAATGAAAACAAAATCCAAGAAGCCTTGAAGTCTTCTCGCCGCTGCTTAGATGACCTGGGCTTTGCAAGTAGGGCTGGGAAAGACTCTTGCCTCAAACTCTGGACAGTTACTATCCATCTGTGTGAGATAGAGCAATGATTTTCTGACTTTCTTCAAGACAGCTCCCCACATTATTATTATTATTATTATCTTTATTTATAAAAGGGGACTCGGGGCGGCTTACATGAGGCCAAGCCCAATAACACATAATAAACAACAGCAAATAATACAACTATACAATCAATATACTTACACCTAAATAATAACAGACAGTTTAAAACCATTCTGGCCGGGCCAAATGTGAACTATTAAATTTGTTAAAATGAATAACACTGAAAAATGAATAATGCAACAGAGGTAGGATGTATGTAACAGGACAGTTTTAAGGGATAATATGGGGCAGATAACCCAACAGGACATTAAAGTGCTTCTGAGGACCTTTTTGAAAGGATTGATCACGGCGGGAGTTATTCACTTTATTCAGGGAAGGCACATTGGAATAGCCACGTTTTCAGGCTCCTCCTAAAAACTGCCAATGTGGGGGCTTGTCTAATATTCTTGGGAAGCGAGTTCCAGAGTCAGGCGGACACCACAGGGAAGGCCCTCTCCCTCGTCCAAACCAAACGCACCTGCAAAGGTATTTATTTATTTATTTCGGGATTTTACCCCGCTCTTCTCAACCCCCAAGGGGGGACTCAGGGCGGCTTACAGTACGGCACAATTCGATGCCCACATAATAACAATATAAACCCCAAAACACTTCAACAATTAAAATACATTAAAAATACATTAAAATACAACTACATTAGCACCATACACATTCACTCTGGATTAAAACAATGTTCAGTCCATAAAAACATTGGCCATAATCACCCACTTTCATTAAAAACCAATCTAAAATGCTGCCTTCTGCTGGTGTACGAATGCCTGGTCCCACAGCCAGGATTTTACTTTTTTCCTGAAGGCCAGGAGGGATGTGGTGGATCGTACATCAATAGGAAGCGCATTCCACAGGCGGGGAGCCACCACCGAGAAGGCCCTATCCCTCGTCCCCACCAGCCTCATCTGAGACGTAGGCGGGAGCGAGAGCAGGGCCTCCCCGGATGATCTTAGATTACGAGGTGGGACATAGCGGCTGATGCGTTCGGACAAGTAAGCTGGGCCAGAACCGTATAGAGCTTTAAAGGTCAAAACCAGCACTTTGAATTGAGCCGGAATTGGACAGGCAGCCAGTGGAGCTGACACAACAGGGGTGGTATGCTCCTGTATGTAGCTCCGTTAGCAATCTGGCTGCCGCCCGCTGGACTAATTGCAATTTCGAACTGTCTTCAAAGGCAACCCCACGTAGAGTGCGTTGCAGTAATCTATTCGGGATGTGACCAGAGCGTGGACGACCGTAGCCAGATCAGACTTCCCAAGGTACGGGCGCAGCTGGTGCACGAGTCTTAACTGTGCAAAAGCTCCCCCGGCCACCGCTGAGACCTGGGGTTCCAGGCTCAGCGATGAATCCAGGATCACTCCCAAGCTGCGAACCTGCATCTTCAGGGGAGTGTAACCCCATCCAACACAGGCTGTAACCCTATGCCCTGTTCGGCCTTGCGACTGACCAGGAGGACCTCTGTCTTGTCTGGATTTAGTTTCAATTTGCTAGCCCTCATCCAGTCCGACACAGCGGCCAGGCACCGGTTCAAGGTCTGGACAGCCTCCTTGGTGACAGGTGGGAAGGAGTGACAGATCTGGACGTCATCTGCGTACAGATAACACCTTACTCCGAAACTCCGAATGATCTCTCCCAGCGGTTTCATGTAGATGTTGAATACCATCGGGGACAGAACTGAACCCTGAAGGACTCCACAGGACAACGGCTGTGGAGCCGAACAGGTGTCACCCAATGACACCTTCTGGGTACGACCTTCCAGGAAGGATTGGAGCCACTGCAGAGCAGTACCACCAAGCCCCATGTCTGCAAGGCGACCCAGAAGGATACCGTGGTCAACGGTATCGAAAGCCACTGAGAGGTCCAGCAGAACCAACAGGGACACACTCCCCCTGTCGAGTTCCCGGCGTAGATCATCTACCAAGGCGACCAAGGCTGTTTCAGTACCATGTCCCGGCCTAAAGGTAGCAGGAGCGAGAATAGGGCCTCTCCAGATGATCGAAGAGATCACCTGGGTTCATAAACAGAAATGCAGTCACGTAGGTAGGCGGGTCCCAAACCGTTCAGGGCTTTGTAGGTAAGAACCTGCACCTTGAATTGGGACCAGAAGATCAACGGCAGCCAATGGAGCTCCTTAAATGGGGGTTGACAGCTGTTCCCAGTTATTTATTTGACATGCCTCATATCTTACTTTCAAATATATACTAGTGATTCTGGTGATTTTTTAAAACACCTTGGGTGTTCTAGTGTCTTGTAAACAATGTTGAGCCTTATCAAATAATACATACTATGAGTAATTTAGAAATAGAACTGCATTTACAAGGGACGTTCATTAAAGATTTCCCTTGACCCACTTCTATTTATCACAGGATGCTGAAACAGCACATGTGTAATGATATAAGTCTCTATAGGTTATGTGCCAATTTACAACTCAGAAATGATAACGGTCTTGATTTTAAGGTGCTGACATGGTATGAGGTCTGATAATGGACCCAGTGGAATACAAAACACTAGTTAGGTTCCTTTACTTGAAAGGCCACACACCAAAGGAGACATTCGATGATATGAAAGAGGTTTATGGTGATGATTACCCATCATATGAAGTAGTCAAGAACTGGCATCATCAATTCAAATGTGGTCAGACTTTGGTGCAAACAGCTCCAATTCCAGGATGAGCCCACTCTGCTATTGATGAACATACCATCCAGCAAGTGGAGATCACCATTTTGAAAAATCGCCATGTAACCATTTGCCACCTAGCCCTAAAAAAAAGTCAAGATTAGTGTGGGGTCCATGGGAAAAAATCATCCAAGAACATCTTCACATGCATAAGGTCCCCCAGCTGCTCACATCTTTCCAGAAGCAGGAATCAGTCGAATGTTCTCAGGTTCCATTAACAATGTACTATGGAAATCAGGAGGATTTTTTCAACAGTCTGATCACACAGGGTGAAAGCTGGGTCCATCACTATGATCCTGAGACTAAAGTCCAGTCAATGCAATGGAAGCATCATGACTCACCGCCTCCAAAGAAGGCTTGTGGCAACCTCTCGGCAGGCAAGGTCATGCTCACAGTATTTTGGGACTATGATCATGGGGGCATACTATGCTTCACTGCTGCGGAAATGGTGGGAGGCCATTAAAACCAAGAGATGCAGCATGTTTACCAAAGGTGTCCACTTCTGCAAGGCAATGCACCAGTTCACACCTCACATGTTGCCCAAATGGAAGCATAGTCCTGTGACTTTGAAATTTACCCCCCCCCCCCCCCCGGTCACCCAACTTCGCACCATCAGATTTCCACCTGTTTCCAACAATGAAGTTATTTTTGAAGGGCAAGCATTTTTCAGATGATGAGACTCTGATTTCCAAAGGCACAACATGGCTTTTGGAGCAACCTGTTGACTTCTACAAGCGAGGTGTTTACAGTTCTTTAAAAGATGGGAGTATGTGTCCCTAGGTGGCACTTATGTAGAGGACTAATAACTGTGCCAAGTTTCATTGCTCTTAGTCCACAGGAAGAGGGGGTCAGGAGAAATCTTTAATGAACATCCTCATATTAGCACATAAATAGGTGACCGGCATTATTGCTTTGATGGTATTTGCGAAACACCCAGAGTAATAAGCACTATGGAGCTATGCAGAACATTTCATTCCAAAATATAGAAATAAAAGTTCTGAGCCTAAAAGTAATGATTCCAATGGAATTTTTATCAGCCCATAAGTCATAGCCTTTTCCCTAGTCCTCCAAAGCAACATGAGAAAGATTGTTAATTGCCCAGTTCTGGAAATACCTGAAAATCTAATCCAAAAGACATCATTCTTCCAATGCCCATTTAAATCTCTTTTGCTATAAATGAGCTAAAAAAACTAACTCCGGAGTAAGTTTTTTTATTGTGTAGCCCCCCACTGTGGATCAATCCGAAGCTTTAATGACATTTTCATTTTTTTCTGTCTGTTTTTTCTAATATATTATTGGCTCTAGGCAGCAATTTCAGTGATTGGCTACATCTGTCAAGTAGGTGATAAAGGTACCACATTAAGTGGGGAGGCAAATTTTGACTGAATTATGAGGCCATTAAAGAACTCCAGGAATGCTGAGGAATGCGGAAAGATCAACAAGGGATGTTGGGAATGCTGAGGAGTGCGTCAGCTCCCCCTGGTGGCCAGAGTTTGCCTCTGTTCGTTTATATGTTGTGTATGCGGAAATGGCAGGGATTGTCTGCTAAGTATGTGTGTGTACCTGTAATCCGCTCTGAGTCCCCTTCGGGGTGAGAAGAGCAGAATATAAATAAAGTGTATTATTATTATTATTATTATTATTATTAAAAGGAAACAATGAACATTAAGATCCTTTTCATTCCACAGAGTTGGAATTACTGTGCATAACTCCAAACCAATTCTTCAGACTTCTGTGTTTTTGTTATCTAGAATGCCCATTTATAAAATGGTTTGGTCTGAACTTGGTATTTAGACTTAAATTTTCTATCCCAAACATTTTTGTGTAAGCGTGGGACCAAAGAGCAAGTGTAGGATTCCTGAAGAAAGCATTTATTTGGGCACATGTTACAATTCACTTAGTATGATACATAGTTCCAAACTTTTGTTTCATTCAAATTGTTTTTTTCACATCATCAGAACCAACCCAGTCAACACTGGATACATTTTCTAGTGCAGTGTTTCCCAACCAGTGTGCCGTGGCCCACTAGTGTGCCGTGAGCGATCATCAGGTGTGCCGTGGGAAATTGGAACCTCCAATCCCCTTCCTCCTCCTGCTGAATACTTTTCCTTCTCCCCTCGGGCTCCCTTTTTCCCAGCCTCGCTCTGCTCGCTTTGCCTCGCTTTGCTCACGCTGCCGCTTTTGCGGGAGCGGGGAGGGAGGAAGACGTGACCCGTGCGGGCGCTACTGGGCAGACCCGCCCCGCGTCTTCCTCCCTCCCCTCCACAGTGCTCTCTGGATATAGGTGAACTACAACTCCAAAACTCAAGGTTAATGCCCACCAAACTTTTATCGTATTTTCCCATGGTTATGGTAGTTCTGTGTGGGAAGTTTGATTCAATTCCATTATTGGTGGAGTTCAGAATGCTCTTTGATTGCGGGTGAACTATAACTCCCAGCTGTTGAGCAAGACCTTCGTGTGTGTCTTTCTGCCATTCCTGCCAGGATATCTATGTTGTGTTCATCGAAACAGGCCCAGGTTTCACACTGAGTGTATACATACATTTAAAAACATATTAACTATATGTATGACTGTGTTAGTCATTTTGTGTCATTTTGGTTGGTGGTGTGCCCCAGGATTTTGGAAATGGAAAAATGTGCCGCGGCTCAAAAAAGGTTGAAAAACACTGTTCTAGTGATCGTATTTTCAGAAGATATATTTACTTTCACTTTTTAGCCTTGATGGATCTGCAAAGCAAAGGAGAGTAAAGGTGGATGCTCATTATATAAAGATACTACAAAGGTAATTAGAATGGTTAGATATTGGGAAAAAATCCAACCACAATAAGCAGGGCAGCATAATGCCTATGTGGGCGTATTCCTCTGCCCTCCTAAACAGTTTTGTGTTTTCTAAATCAGTTTCTCATAACTCTGATCCTCCAGGCGTTTTGGATTTCAGCTCCCACAATTCCTAACAAGTGGTAAACTGGCTGGGATTTCTGGGAGCTAAAGTCCAAAACACCTGGAGGAGCAGTTTGAGAAATACTGCTCCTCATTAACAAATGAAGTTGTGTTAGGTAGATCTTCCTTGATGCTCTAGGGTGCCAAACATGTCCAAAGTAATGGCATCAAGACCTCCACTATCCAAAAGTTACAGTTCACACAGCAAGTCACTGCATACAGGAACTTTTGTGGGCTTGTTCCATAGACGGTTAAGACAAGGGGCAGGGGCAAAACTAAAAGATTAAAACAATTACATCTGTAAACCATTGAGAGTGTGGGATTGACTAGGTTAGATTAAATCAGGGTCATTTAAGGAACTCTGGACATGTGCCAACATTTTAGCAGGAATGGTAGGGGAAAAAAGAGGAAAAACTTTAAAACACATAGTGTGTAAGCTTCGAATCATTATAGTCAGCAGTTGGATAATTTGATTAAAGTTCTATGACCAAGTAAAGGAGAAATAGTTTTGTTCCTGAAGAACTTTAAGGCAACATCTACTTGCCATTGTTCTCTTCCACCAACATATTGTTATAGAAAAACGGTGTAGATGTGGGACACATACATACATACATTTGGTGACTTTCAGTCAGAGATGATTACCACAAAAAAATTTCTCAATCATCTCAAACATACTATACTTTCAAGGAAAGTAGATGTTGCCTAGTCTGGGGTTGAATGCTGTTACGTAGTCTAGCTCAACCTGTTGTATTCCTTGCTGTTGTTGTGTGCCTTCAAGTCGTTCCTGATTTACAGCAACCCAAGGCATACTGTTGAGAGTGTGTGACTTATCCAAGGTCACCCAGTGGGTTCCATGACCAAGTGGGTAATCCAACCCTAGTCTCCAAAGGTGTAGTAGTCCAATGATGAAATCACATCATGCTGGCTCTTGTTGTGTTTCTTAGGACTTTTAAAAAACACAGCAATCCTGCACAATGGCAACAGCCAAGCTTCTCACTGTGATGGATGCTGAACTTTGAACAATGCACTTCAGGTGTATTTAGACCACAATATCCATGATGCTAATCAAGGTTGGTAAAAATTACTGTCCCACATATTGCATAGGTTTTGGATTGAGGAAGGATGGAATAAAAAACCCAAGCACCATCAAAATGGAAAAGAACCTTCCAAATAAGAGCAGTGTTGTTGAATCATCTGGTTTGCATCAGTATTGGCATTTAGAGAACAAGTCTCCAAATTGATTCCACATCAAACAGTACACCCTTCTGTTTCTTACCTATTTTGAAAGGCTAGAGCAGGGGCCGGGATAAACTATAGAGTGCAAAATAACAAAGTTGCTCTGAGAATTGTACTGGGGACATATAACTAAATATCCATGGTCGCAGTCTAACATGCAGTAAGCCATGCAGTCTTTTCTAAGAGGTCTGACAACCTTACCTGTTATTCGGGTGGATGAACCATAAGATCTGAGAACTTAAGGCTATATATGCCAAACTTATTTCCTTCGTTATGCAACTTCAAATCGACTCTGACATGTGATGACCCTATCATAGAGTTTTCTTTGCAATATTTGTTATTCTCTTCCTCTGAATCTAACATACAAAGACTGGTATTTCTTGTAAATCTCCTTTCGAAATATAATTTTCATAATATATTGACTTTATTCTCTTCTTAAGAACCTGCAGGCAACTTTGCAAGCACAAGAAAAACATAGCTTCCCAAAGGACTTGGAAAGTCACACAACTTTTTTCAGACTGGGCTGCAGCAAGACTTCTTCCAGGTTCAAACTTCTGCCACCTACAGAAGCTGACTTGATTTCAAAGAGTTCTCAATCTCACACATTATTTGGTTATAATAAGCCCATTCCAAAGAAGATTTTATTTATTCTGACAGCTTGGTTGCAATCCTTGAAGATCTTAAAAGAGTGAAAAACTAAAATCATACATGAAACATATGAACTTGTGAAACTCAATTTTAATTTTATTTTTGAGGTGTAAATGTCCAATTACAAATAAATAATTCATACAATATAACTCAGTTACAATAGACACATTTTCAGGCAGTTCAAAACAACAACCAAGATCAATGAATTTACATTAAATAACCAATTACTATAACAAACAACTGGTTATCCAGTTACTTTTTCAGCATGGTCTAATATGTTTATAACCTTTTAAAAAGTTCCCTCCTTTTGCCAGTTTAGAAGACAACAGACACAAACAACTTTCTTACAAGCCCAGAAGAATACACAAATTACATATAATTAAAAATATATATTTTTAAAAAATCAAGTGGGTAAAGTGAAAGTCTAAAGCAGGAAGAAAAACCCAAGCTTGTGCAGTTTGCAGCAAACAGTTAATTTCTAAGGATTTCCTATTCTGATGAACTTGCTACATAAGATCTTAAGCTTTAACAGGACAAAACCTTTATATTTCAACTCCAGGTATTTTTGTATCTTTGTTTAAAAGGGAAAGCCCACAGTACATTTATAGACTTCCTCTTGAATAATAATTGCACACTGCTTTTAATTTCAGCAAAATATTTTACTGCTAAAAACAGCTTCCCCTTGAGGTAAATATATGCATTCTCTGTAAACTGCAACAGCAGCAGGAAGCGTATTTAACATTTTTCCAGATATAAAAGGTACAATCACTGCTGCTGTATGCCTTCTGATGGAATTTGTGTGGCGCTCCCTCACAAGTCTTGGTAAAAGGAATGAAAAGTTGGACAGAATAGGCATAATCAATCTCTTTTAAAGCCATTTACACACACAAACACACACTCACATCTTTCTTTCTCCTTCCTGCAGAATGCATGTAATAGCCGAGGTCAAATGTTTTAGGTTTAAATCCAGAACTGCTATACAGTGTGAAAAATGAGGCATATCTTCAAACTTTGGTGCCCTTAAAGATATATTTCCCAAGTGTTATTAGGGAGATAACTATAATCTATCCCCTTCTCATATTCACTGTCATCAAAAGGGCCATGTTCTTCTGCACAGTAGTTGTGTTGCTACACATCCTGCCTATACTGTGTGCAACTAGACAATAGGATCTACACTAATGCATTATTGGGCATATATGACTGCAGAATGGAAATGGACCATGGTGGAGAACTTTACCATAGCAACCAGTGGGTATCAAAGGAGTCACAAATTCATTCCATGAAAAAAAATCAGTCTTTCAAAACACAGATAATGAATGGTCCCAAGTGTGCTAATGGCTTAAGGTGATGATTCTCAGCTCTTGGTCCACCAGATGTTTTGAGCTTCAACTTTCAAAATCCTTGACATAAATGTCAGCTTTGGGAGATGAAGCCCATAACAAATGGAAGACTAAAGGTTGATAGTCTTAAGTTTAGTGAATTGACAGCAAGTATGTATGGCTACGTTTTGAAAAATTGAGAAGTAGAGGAACAGCAGGCTGGAGAACAGCTAAATATTTTCTCCTACAGCCATTTTCTAAAGCAAAAAATGCCCTGTGGCTTTTCAAAAGAACATTTTTCTAGCTATAGAGAAAGGGAGGAAGGGTTGCAGAAAAAAAACCTAGCGCTCTTCCCTTTAGTAATGATTGAAGCTTCCTATGGCCATCTTTCATTCAAAAACATTTAAGAGGTTGTTACACACACCTGCCATATAATGCATACTTTTGTTCAATGTTCAGGAACTTCATTCAATAACAAGCCTTTAAATGTTTAGCAACTACAAAAGAAAAAGAAAAAGATGATGTTCTGGGACTACTTGCTGAAAAAGAGCCTATTTATGATTTCTTCTATTTTCTGGCTCGCAACAGAGAAGCCAACATAGCATACAGCCACAGGGTACAGACAACGTCCTCAGCAGAAACAAAGAGAACACTGCAAGAAAGTCCTGCACTTTGATTTTGGTTATCAAAGTCTGTTTATGGCCCAGAGTCCTTTCACTTTGGTTCTCTGCTTTACTTAGTACCTGAACCTAAAAACCACAAAGAACTCACAAACATGAAAGCCATGCATGGGGAATTTTTTTTTAAGGGGGGAATCCATGTAACAGCAAGTTAGGCCACTTGGTTCCTTTACTGTGTACAAAAACATATGCTGAATACAATCTCTTCTAATGGATATTGCTCTTTGATGAAAACTCCAGCATCATCAGTGACAAGGGCTGAAACAGTAAGTCCAAACAACAGAAGTTATAGTTATGGATCATGTCACGAATTCAATTCCCAGAACAAAATAAAAAGATTTGCACAATAATTTAACACAATATAGGAACTTGGTACTCATGAAATCCAGACATTCAAGCAACAAACGTTCTTCATAGGAATTCTTACTTCTAAAAAAATGCCAGTTTTAAATATATTCAAAGTAATGTTTAGAGGGAAATTCACAAACTAATTATCAATTTGATTGGATGAATCTTGTTCCTCTTAAAATTTAGACAGTTCATGTAATCAAATTCCACCGTGCAATAATAGCATTCTTAAAAAGTGAAATCCAATGCAAAGACTAGCATTATGGGAATATAGCAATATCTTCATCTGATGAGTCAATTTCTTTCAACTATGAATGAACTACTTCACATTTCTCCATGTGTTGCATCTATTAATAACGCCTTTTATACTTATGATGTAATTGTCAAGTTTTTCCCCAAATTAAAGCTATTATTTCAAGTACAGAGCATGCACAATCAAGCAATAGTTAAGCATTTGTGTTTTCCATGAGACAGACATAAATTAAGCATATTACAGTCCAAATGTTTTCAATTGGGAGACACTGGAAATTACTAGGATTCAAATACTTCTTGTTGGCATCCATAGCCTTTTAGTGACCATTACCAAGTCATCTATTTAAAGTCCACCATTTCTGTAATTTTATAGGTAAGGACACAAAGCCTTTCAGATCAAACATACATTGTATTTTTCTCATATTGCCTATAGGAATTATTTTTATCTTACTGCAACAGATAGCCAAAGGTTCCTCTAGTCAAACAAGGTTAGTCCTTTCCAAAACCTTCAACACATCATCATTATGTAGCTCTCAGATGCTGAAACAACCGGGATTACACACTCTTGAAGATCAGGAGAAACTATGCACGTCCCTCACCTGCAGATTTTTCCCTGCTCTCCAGAATTTTCCAGACCACCTATTACAACTGTCATGTGTATTTGTATGAATCAGGAGAGTTTGCAAAAGTTACTTTTTGGACCATGGCTCTCAGAGTAACCAACAAGTCTTCTATCCATGCTGGTAGGTGAATTCTGCAAGATGTAGTTCAATAAGACTAACATTTCTGAGCTCTTTACCAGAATTAAAACCAAAAGCTTCACAGTAACATGACTAAGAGCCTACATAACAGTTCTCATTTTCAAATTCAAGAGTTTGGGTCAACAATAAAGTAGCAAACAAACAAAGCGACTCAGATCAGAATCTCAAGTGCAGTTAACGTGGAATATTATTTTATTAAAAAAATTCACCGAGGTGTAGTTTTGCTAACTCTCCTTATGAACAAGATTCCAACAACTGGGTAATTAAAAACAATCATTTCTATCACCATTCACAACAGTGAAGAAAGGAAGAATATACACATTGCCATCAGTACAATTACTGTTCTTCAAATACACAAACAACCATCAACTTATCTCGCACAAGATCATGCCCCACTCCAAGAGGCGCACAAGAATGCATAGTCTCATGTTGGCGGGGCTTATGCAGGAAACAGCAATACAAACTGTATTCTTAAAACGTTTGGGCTTTAGCTTGCTTTGAAGGGGACTGAAACTGTTGATTGACATTCACACTCGCATGCTCACACATATATACCTACATAAAGAGAAGAAACCTGAATGATGAAGCAGACAAAATCAACACAAGTAGAAGTCCAATTTTAGAAACAGACACTGCCAATCAGAAAGTAATTCATTTAAAACTGAGTTCTCACTAGTTTCAGCAATTCGGTTTCTTTTTTTAAAAAAAAATGGCCACAATACATTTTGAAAAGTGAATTACCTCTGTTAGACAGATTATTCACAAGTATAACATTTGCTGTGTTAGAGCATACTTTGCCTGATTAGCCTTAATACTGCTTATCCTGCAGGTATGCTCCCATATATACAGTGCCTTTCCATGTCCATTTTTCCTTTATTCAGATAAAAATAAAATATATATGTAGGAGGAAATTGTCAGGCACATACTCCAGCTGTTATTTTATAAGTCAGAATGTCAGACTATTTCTCTTGCAATTTTATACAAAACAATTGCACAGCAACAAATAATCTGGTCTTCTGGCCAACAATGATTTTCACCTGTAAGTCATGTCATTGTACATAATTTCACATTGATACTTCTTTAATATTTAAATACACATGTAAAAAAGCCCCCAAATTAATCATTTCTTTTATAGCCAAGTTTTCCCTCTATGAAGCCAAACTTCAAAAAGTTACAAACAGAATATTATACAGGATTTATAAATCAGGTTTAAAAACTTGAGGCTTTAAAATCATGTTTGCCCAAAAGGACATTTAGGAAAACTCATACACTGTCAAAGCAGCAGAGGAAACTGAGTGGGAAAAGAAGACAGACACAAGTTTTCTGTCTTAATATTTTTACTTATTCTGCCAGTTAAAGATGTTGATATTATCAGAAATAACAGCATAATCTGAAAATGTGTAAAGATGTTTTCATGTTGGTCCCAAGTGATGAGACATATGATTCAAGTATTTCCTATTTGATCTGAGCTCACCGTATCAAAGTGGTGTCAAAAAAAAGGAAGAAAGGACAGAAGGGGGGAGATGCGAGTTTATTTTACTTTTGTTCCATACATTCGATTAATGTCTTCCTGGTAGTGTGTAGTCAACTCTTTACGTTTTAATTTGAAGGCATCTGTCACCAAGCCCGTCTCTGGGGTCCAAGGTTCAGGGCTCAAACGAATTTTGCGTGGGATTTCAAATTTCTCAAGATTAGCTGCAACAGAAAAAAGAAAAAAAATGACTTGCAGATTTTAAAAAATCAGAAAGATGGAAAATGATGGACATATTCCCCCAAAATGATGGATAAAACATCTGGGATTATTAAACGCAGTAGGAAAAATGACACAATCAAGAATACATATTGTATCAATATTTTAAAACTGAAATGGGATGAGTAAGCATTTTTCCTCCCCATTAAAGAGTAATACACCTCTGGGTCTAGGAAAGTGATTGGTAGTAAATTCAAGACAACCAATAAAAGCACTTTCCCCACACAATACCTTATTATTGCATGGAATCCACAATTTGAAAAAATCACATTCTGAACCACATTCACGGAAACTACTACAAAATACAGTAATGTGGTTAGATGAAATTCTTTTGAGGGTGTATTCATGGCAGATGGGCATAACTATGGAATTAATTCATGGCAGATAATCATGGCAGATAGATAAAGTAGCAATCATGATGACGCTACAAAACACCTAGTTTGAAAAATAACATTCCCTGGGAAATAACAGTAGAGGAGGGCTGTTACTTCCATGCTTTGGTTTCTATGCTTCCCAGAAGCATCCAGTTTGCTAGTGGGGGAAACAAGATACTAGAATATATTAACCTTTGGTCTGATCCAGTAGGGCACCTCTTATTTACTTAGGAATTATTTCAAAAGCATTCTGTCCCCTCGTGGTAACCAAAACAAATCCAGCATCTTAAGAAGATATTTCAGTTTGTCCAGTATTGATCTGCTCTTTTAACATTCATTTTAATAAAATCAATGTAGTATGTGGGGAGAAACTATATAAATAACTTTCCTTGCTTGCTTACCTACAATACCAGCCTCAGCCAAAAGCGTTTGGACTTCTTTCTCCATTTCTACACTGTTACATATCTCTTCTAGGTTTCCTTTGAATCCTTTCTTTCGTGCTAACTCTTTAAGTTCTTTATGATTTGGCACAATAAATCCAATGACGTAAGACTGGAAACTTAAAAGAAAGATACATATGCACAACTCCATGCTAAAACGTATATATCTATTCAGTTTTCCATAACATCAATATTTTACTGTACATTTCATCGTGTTCTTTCTGAACTTTTCAACAAAAAATCATGATACACGCATTAGTTTTGCCAAATGATTGCCAGAGAAGTCAAGCAGCCCCAAGTCAAGCACACTCTAACTCAGGGGTGGGCAATTACCGGCCCTCCAGGTGTTTTGGACTTCAACTCCCAGAAATCCTAACAGCTGGTAAACTGGCTAGGATTTCTGGGAGTTGAAGTGCAAAACACCTGGAGGGCCGGTAATTGCCCACCCCTGCTCTAACTGGTAAGTGCTGTGCCATTTCAGCCTCTTCCTTCCCCTGTTCAATGAAGCCTCTTTTTTAAACCACTGCCATGGGATTATAGCTGTGGGATTATGGAAAATAAAGTTCAATATATATTAGGGAATGGAGCAGCAGGCTAGAGAAAGATGTTGGAAATTCTCAGTCTCATATAAAAGAGCCTCAGTGAAATCAAAGAAGTTCCCTGTTCAAATGAATTGTCTTGCTCCTAGATCGTTTTTGTTTGTTAAGTCTTACAGTGTTATTGGAGGGCGGGTTAATCACTCTTTTCACAATACACATAAACTTTAACAACCAAACCCAAACTCCCTAATTCTTTGATTTGCTCACAATTCTTTCTTTGAAGGAGGGCAGGAACATGGCATGAGCCAAGGGGTTTCAGGCTACTCCAGCCCTCCCTAATTGGTGGCTCAGTTGTGGGAGGGAAAGCATTAGATTCCATGTGACTGGTGTTAGCAATTGTGACAGATACTATGTTCCATTGTGACGGATTTTATTGCAGTTCTATCATTGAACAACTAAAAATTCCAATAACTTCCCTTTAGAACTTACAATTGGCTTTAAGAAACACCAGTACTAAGTTCAATTCCTGGCAATATGTACATTTAGGAGGATTTTTTTTCTCCTGTCAGGCCCTGCAGAATCTGTCCCTATTTGTGAGGACAATAGCTAGCTTTTAGCTAAAAGCAGAGATGTCCTTAAATGTATGGTGTTACTTGGAGACTGAGAAAATCAACCTGAGGCCCATTGAAACAGGGCAAGGAGAAAGCATTTTGGGTGGAGGTTTCCAGGCTATGGAATCCACAACTTGAAAAAAAATCACATTCCAAACCACATTCACAGAAACTACTACAAGATGCAATAATGTGGTTAGCTGAAATTCTTTTGAGGGCGTATTCATGGCAGATGGGCACATCTATGGAATAAATTCATGGCACGTAGCCATATCACTGAGTAGCAATCATGATGACACTATAAACATCTATGGGTATCCTAGGATGGCTGCTACTCTGTACTTTTACCAGCAGGAAAAGACATTTTATTTCAAAAGGCATTTGATGATTAATAGTGCAGAAAAGTCTTTTTTTTCTGGGGGCGGAGGTGTGATCGCTGTATATTTTTGCTAAGGTCATCAATGATTTTACAGTTTCTGTTAATTTGTTTATTCGTTCAGTCACTTCCATCTCTTCATTACCTCAAATAATGTTTTTGCTTCTAGCACAAGCAAAAACATTATTTGCCAGAATATACACTGGTCATCTTACCTGCTTGCATACACACAGATATTATCCACCAATGGAAGATTCTTCAAAGCCGCTTCAACTTTACCAAGAGAAACATATTCTCCTGCTTGAAGCTTCACAAGATCTTTCTTACGATCTGTAAAAGTAAAGTTTTCAGTTTAAAGGATCAGACTAACCAAAATTCTGCTTTATTTCCATTTTATAACAGCTTCATTTTTAAGCAAGTAGAACATTTTGGGACTTTTGCCAGGTATAACCTGAAAATATACCACATATACAGACTACACATATGCAATATATAAATAGTACTAGCTTGGGAACCCGGCCCTGCCCGGGTCATTTGAGAAGTGCAGCAGGATGTAGAGTGGGTCATGGGGGCTCTGTGTGCCAAGTTTAGTCTTGATCCATCATTATTGGGAGTTGCAGTGGTATCATGAAATTACTGAAGGTAGTGCAAGTCCCATCATCTCTGTGTGTCCCGTCCCCCCCAAAGTGTAGTAGGATGTAGATTGGGTCATGGGGGCTCTGTGTGCTAAGTTTGGTCTGTATTGGTGAATGGATGAGGGATGCATTGTTTTTCGGAAGTGAGTGAAGGTACTTCAAGTCCCATCATCCGTGGTCCGTCTCACAGTAAACTGCACCAGGCTGTAGAGTGGGTCATGAGGGCTCTGTGTGCCAGATTTGGTGTTGATCAGTCATTAGATTAGGTTTGTAGCAGGATTGGGAAGTGAGGGAAGGTACTGCAAGTCCCATCATCCATGTTCTGTCCCCCTCCAAACTTCAGTAGGATGTAGAGTGGGTCACTGGGGCTCTGTGTGCCAAGTGTGGACTTTCTCGGTGTTTGTTGGGGGCCACAGTGGTCTGTGGGAACAGAGGGGTGTAAAAGTACTACAAATCCCATCATCCATTGTCAGTCCTCCCCCAAACCTCACCAGGACGTGAAGGCAGTCATGGGGGTTATGTATGGCAAGTTTGGTCTCGATCAGTGATTGGATGAGGGTCGCAGCAGACTTGGGAAGTGAGTAGAGGCACTTCAAGTCCCATCATCCATGGTCCACCCTCCTCCGAACTGCACCAGGACGTAGAGTGGGTCATGGGGGCTGTGTGTGCTGAGTGTGGTCTGTATTGGTCCTTTTTGGTGGCCTCAGTGGTCTGTGGGAACCAAAGTCTTGGAAAGTACTACAAATCCCAGAATACGTGGGTCATGTCATAGGGGGGTTATGTGTACCAAGTTTGGTGCAGGTCCATCACCCGCGCTGGTCGCTGTGGCCTGTGAAAGTGGCTGCCACATATCCGCCCTGGCCTGTGAAAGTGGCTGCCACATATCCGCCCTGGCCTGTGAAAGTATACCGGTGTAAAACAGAAAGGAGTAAAAAAATGGAAAAGGCCTGCATGGAATTAGCAGTAAGGTCCAATGAGGCTGGGTGAGGGGCTTTGGGCCAGAATTATTTATATAAGCATTAAAAGGCATTAGAGAAAGGTATTTATTGTTTTCTCTTGTGTCTTTTGAGTGAAGTAGGGCCTTACCTTGTAGAGTGACAGTGCCTGTTCTAAAGATCCTGTCAGAAGCTGCCTTTCTCTGACACTGTGTTGAAGAGGGAAGATGGATGCCTCTTTTGGGCCTATCTGGGAGAAGGGGATTTGTAGGGGCTACAATGTTTTCTGGGAAGTGAATTGGGATGCAAATCCCATCATTCGTCGGCCATCCTGCCCTAAACTCTATTTTGGGGCCTGTAATGTTATGGCCTGCTATTGGTAACTTTAAAAGGCCGAATGGCAGGCAGCTGTTTTCTGAAAGCTGAGGGGGAGGATACAGGAATCCATTTTGTTTTCACAGAGCCAAGTGGGGAGGGAATGTTGATGGTGCATTTTTCCCCTCAGTGGGAAGAAATCCTGTTGTTTGAATATAGAGGCCTGGATTCTGGGTTGCTGGCTTTTTTCCCCTCAGTGGGAAGAAATCCTGTTGTTTGAATGTAGAGGCCTGGATTCTGGGTTGCTGGCTTTTTTTCCCCTCAGTGGGAAGAAATCCTGTTGTTTGAATGTAGAGGCCTGGATTCTGGGTTGCTGGCTTTTTTTCCCCTCAGTGGGAAGAAATCCTGTTGTTTGAATGTAGAGGCCTGGATTCTGGGTTGCTGGCTTTTTTCCCCTCAGTGGGAAGAAATCCTGTTGTTTGAATGTAGAGGCCTGGATTCTGGGTTGCTGGCTTTTTTCCCCTCAGTGGGAAGAAATCCTGTTGTTTGAATGTAGAAGCCTGGATTCTGGGTTGCTGGCTTTTTCCCCCTCAGTGGGAAGAAATCCTGTTGTTTGAATGTAGAGGCCTGGATTCTGGGTTGCTGGCTTTTTTCCCCTCAGTGGGAAGAAATCCTGTTGTTTGAATGTAGAGGCCTGGATTCTGGGATGCTGACTTTTTTCCCCTCAGTGGGAAGAAATCCTGTTGTTTGAATGTAGAGGCCTGGATTCTGGGATGCTGGCTAATCAGTGGCTAGCAATGCCCTCTGTCTGGTGCCTTAGAATTTTGGAGTGGCAAGGCTGTCCAATCAAAGGACTTTATGCAAATAGCTGCCACATATCCGTCCTTCCGCCCTCCGCATACACACATACACACAAACATTCCGTTTTATAAAGGTATACAGATACATTCAAGTGAAGAGGAAAAGTCTCTGAATCCACCAGAGTGAAAGAGTATTATGGCAATAGAATATTTCAAGTAAAGTAGTGCACAAGAAACCCACCGATAATTTTTAGACATCCATCTGAGTGAAATTCTCCAATGTCTCCAGTGAAGAGCCATCTCTGTCCATTCTCATCTATCATGAAATCGTTTTGTGTTCGTTCATCATTTTTGTAGTAACCCATCGTTATATTTTGGCCTCCAATAACAATCTCACCTCTAGGATATGGTTTATCTCTGTTATAGTATCCACCTAGAATACAATTTTTGGGGTTAATAAGTACTTTGAAAACACAGAATAACCAATTCCAATACATAGTGCATATTTGAAAATATACACTAATACTTGTGGGCCACAATGTCTAATACAGTGTTTCTCAACCAGTGTGCCGTGGCACACTAGTGTGCCGTGACCAATCATCAGGTGTGCCGCGAGAAAAGCTCTCTGCCCCCCTTCCTTCCCCCCTCCTCCTGCCGAACTCCTGCTGCTTGGGGGAGGAGGAGGAAGGGCTGGGCGGCAGCGAAGAAAAAGAAGAAGGGGCCGGGGCGCCGCCTCCTTCGGCCGTTTCCCCAGCCAGCCTCCAATCCGCCATGACTCTCGCCCCTCGCTTGCTGAAGCCGCGCAGAGGAGGAGCCCCACCCACTGAAGCCTGTCCACCGCTCATGCTCCTCCTCTGTGGGAGAGCTGAAGCTGGGGGAGGGGGCAGGGCATGCCCCCCTCCGGCTTCAGCGCTCACACAGCTTCACCAGCCTTGAGGGGGCAGTGCCAAGCCAGCTGTGGCAGAGCCAGCACAATGCTGGCTTGGCACTGCCCCCTCAAGGCTGGCGAAGCTGTGGGAGAACTGAAGCCGGGGAGGGGGCGGGGCATGGCACGGCCTGGCTCCTCCCCCTCCCCGGCTTCGGCACTCCCAGCAGCTGCTCCCAGCAGGCCACCATCCCCCAGCCGTTCTTTACTGTGTTAGAGTGTCATTTTGTGTCATTTTGGTTGGTGGTGTGCCCCCGGATTTTTTTTATTTTAAAAGTGTGCCGCAGCTCAAAAAAGGTTGGGAAACACTGAACTATACTATACTCTTCAAGTTGCTGTGAGTGAGAGATGCTGCTTCATCTGCAAGAACAGGGTACAGTATGGGAGGGGGTGGAAGGTTGGTACTATTTGGGGATTATGGTGTACATTGTCCCCATGCATTAGCTCCTGTTTGGTTACTGATTTGGACTGGTTTCTCGTGTTGCTGCTTGCCTCCTCCCTCGACCCGGCTTGGATTTCCTGACAGCTGCTTGCTGCCTGATGCTTTGGACTGCCCACCGTCATGACTACGGACCCCATTGATGACCCTTCCAGTTTCTGCTTTGCTGTGTGCCTTTTCCATTCTCTGAATTTTGCTTTCTTGCTTCGGGCTTTTTTACAATCATTTGTTTTTGTGCCAATTAGGTTTGTTTTTGTGTTCTTATCCACTGACTGCTAAGTGTTTGTTTTGTTTTGGTGCCTTTGAAGGCCAAAGACTTTTTGAGCAATAAACTTTGTTTTGAAACTCTACTTGGTCTGGCCCTTTAAGGAGTGTCTGTTCTGACAGCAAATCTCATTCTTGTAGCACCCACATTATCAGGTAGGGTGAGGACAACTCCCAAGCAACATGGAAAATACTGCATTATGTACTATTTGATGGTGTAAAAGGAATTCGTTTTGCCTTACATGATGGTACTTCACACTGGTTTGTGCAGTGGGACTGCAAGCCATTCTTGGCCCAAAAAGGATTTGAACTTGAGCCTTCCACATCTAAATGCAACACTATCTACTGTATTACACAGCACACAGGGTACCAGCTCCACTTAACCAAGGCTTCTACATTTATCTCATTAACAGTGACTCAGAGACTTTCCATTATGAGGTCCAAATGTAAACAAGGGGGAGAAAGGATAAATATAGTTCGTTCCGAACTTTGATAAATTTTTGGTGATATTCAGAAAGTAAGTTTTTAAGCAGAAGAAACCTTTGTTTTTTCCTTGGTTAATATTTGTTTTAACTAGAATATTTCAGAGTGTAGATTTTTTTAAAGCAACAGTATACAGTGGATAGAGAAATAATCCAAACTACTCAAAATAGAACAGACAGGAACACACTTTGCAGCCTAATTCCCTGCTCAGTAAGGGAAACCCACTGGGTGCCTCTCAGAGTCAGAAAACCCTGTGATAAGTTGCCTTGAGGAAACAACTAGAAGGCACACAACAACAACATATTCTTATTACTCATGAAACACCAATACATTCTGTTGACAACGTTTATGTTTTCTCAATATTAGTAACTTGTCTTTTTAGCAAACATTGGAAATGACATGTTTGTAATGTCATTATGTGTGAATACATTACATTTTGGACAGCAATATTTTGGGTAACAAAGAAATGAACTCTGAGAATGTTGTTAAGAAATTTTTGGTATGCTGCTAATTTATTACAATTAAAACATGGCTTTTTAGGGGTCATTTGGAATTATTTATAGCCTTTTTATTAAGTGTTTTTAAAAATAACTGAAAAGTTACTAAAGCAATATAGTTAATTAGTTATTGGTAACTAAAAAAAACAGACGAATTCTTCTACCACACAATTTCTTCCTCCTATTGTTATTTCATATTTATCTAATTTTTCCTGAGGGATCAGGGTTGACCACAGTGAATTTTATTTAACATGTGGCTACAAGCTTTCTCTTGGTTTCAGGCTGTCACTGATTATTTCTCTTTCTGAAATCATGTAGTATGTGTTGAGACTTCAGAGGATAAGAAATGCCTTCTCTCACTTTATGCCAAGGAAAGATTCGAAGGGGGGATAAAACACCAATGGCTCCCACTTTTATTTAAGATCACTACTGGCAATATATGGGGCAAGATTGGTGGAAGCACTGAAGAATCAGCATATATTTTGTGAGAAAGGACAAAAATGACAGAATCTTTTCATTCTAGCACTTTGAAATAAAAACATTATTTACCTAACACACTGGGATGTTGGTGTATAGAGAGGTAAACAAGTGGCATTTACTCTATGAAAGTTAGTTTTGTTAGTTTTTTAATGAGCGGCACTAAAAATTATTTAGAAACGACTTAGTCTGCCAAGTCTGAATCCAGGTCATGCTATTCTACTACAGAATTTACTGCAGTGTTTTACTCCCATATTCAGATCCACATCATATAATTTCTCAGAGAGATAGAGAAAGAAGGTGCTAACTTAGAAAACATAAGAAAAGGGGAGAGATGATTACTGAAGAGCAAATTTTATGAGCAGTTTCAAAAGGCTCACAATTCATTTGAATGGGCATTATCATTACAGACACTGTGTTAAGCTTTGATGGGGGAAAGCCTTCTGTGTAATTAAAAAGCAGAAATGTAACATGTACAATTCTCCCCTTCTCAGTGTCTCAAGGCTGGGAAAAGAAGACACCTGCTAAAGGTATACTGATCATACAGCCATCACAGGTGCAGGAATTACTTGCTTATTTTCTGTTGTTATGAAATGGGACACTAATGCTTCAAACTAGCACAACTAGATGGGAGCTGAAAGTTGCACACATGCCTAGTTGACACGAAAACTAAAAGGCAACATTTTGAATACTTTCAACATCGCAATTTGATGGATTTGGACTGTTGTGAGGCATTCCAAAGCAGAGGCCCTTCTGCTGTGTGTCACTCTTATGTATATTTATTTTAACTTGCCATGCTGCTTACTCCCTTCTTTTTTCAAAATGCAATCTAAGGAGTTAGGCAGAGGTACACTGCCCTCATATGACTTCTTAGTGTAAGCCAGGACAGGTAGAAAAGTTAGTAGCTCCTACTTGACCCAAGATTAATTCTCTACTGCTAACAAAAATTTCCCATCAAAACTATTTGCAAAATATTTTGTCAACAAATTTGAAGCATGGGGTTTTTTGTTTTTTTATTTGAAAAATGGGGAATTTCTACTCTAGATCCTTCATAGTCTACTTCCAGGATTTCTTCATCTCAGCTAAACTAATCATGAACTTCATGTACTTATTTCTTTGATGTATGTTAAATAGCACTGTTTCAGATCTATTACTCTAATTCTCACAGAAGTCCAGTTCTGCTGGATAACAAAACAGTCTAAGAAAAAGGTGATATGTGTCATTGGAGGGTGGGATCCATACGGCTTTACCCAAAAAAAGGAAACATTTAGGGAGAGGGGAAAAATGAGAATGGCCTATAGCGTTTGTTTTTCATAATTAACTCCCTCATGCACAAACACCAATCCCAACCTATTGCCATCCATGAGTAAACATTTTGCTGCCTGTGGGATTCTGGGGAAATAACCTCCCACAATGCTTCAAGTTCTGGCTACTTTCAATCACTTAGCACCTGGAAAATTACACTGGAGCAAGAGGAAGTATTCACGCATGCTGTAACATGACCCCAAATCAGTTTTAACAATTTCTGACTGGTTTTAAGATTAAAAAATCAGAAGAAAATGAAAGGCTTAGTGTAGCCCACAGAGAAACTTTATGAAATAGCAAAGCCAATTTCTACCACTACACACAATCAAAGTCTTGGACAATGTGTTTAAAGGTTTTCCTGGAGCATATTGACACTGTAACAATAAAAAGAAACATATAGGAATTTCCTCTAAAAGAATTACACTATGTAACACAATTTTTGTTCCTGGGTTATAAATATCATTTCCTAATTGGTTCTATCGTAAAAACATGGAAAAAGTTTATTAAAATGCAAAATCTTTGTTTCTGCGGGACATCCTGCAGCCCATTTTACTACAGTTTTTCAATGAATATCAACCAATTCAACATAGTTTGTGGCAGCCACAAAAACAAGGTTTCTGGAGTATAACAACTACTTTCAAAGTAAGCAAATTAAACAATTAAACAGGAAATAACATTTTCACACCAGGAAATAGAAAAAAATGCAAATTTTGTTACATAGTTTACCACATTCCCTGTGAAGTTTCATGGCAAAAGGACTTCTTACCTTCTTTCCAGTTCACTAGTTTGATCTCACAGCAAACTAAGGGTGCTCCCACTCGGCCTGTTGTGTAATCCCAAACTGAAATTTAGAAAAAGAAGACATTACAGACTCAAAGGAGTACCTCTCAGCCAGTCCTATGATTGTTACTCTACATAGTTCAAGATCAAACATATTTTCAGCGATTCTGGAGAGAAGTAATATCGACATGTCATATATAACCAAATTATATCTCTGTGTCCTGGCTGATATTCCATCTCCATGCACCTCACTAACCTTCTGTTATTGTTCCAGCCCCAGAGGATTCTGTTAAGCCATAGCCCTGTCCCACAGGGCAACAAAAACAGATGTTCATAAATCTCTGAGTAGCTGCAGAAAGTGGAGCTCCTCCACACAGCAAAACCCGAATCTTCCCACCTAGCAGCATCCGGACTTTTCGGAAAACGAGGCTAGAAATATTTTAAAAAACGATAAAGATAAAAACTGTTATGTAGATCATCTACACTAGCATGTATTTTTACTTTCTCAAATGGCTTCTCTACATCTATGCATGTTTACTCAGACAAATAAAGCCAACAGCCCAAGAGAAATTGCTTACGAGTAAGAGTGCATGTCACAGCCAAAGACTGGAGTATTATAGCACATCTAACTTTTATTTTTAAATTTATAGCTAACCCTAGCGTCCAAAAACAGATTCCTTGTGTAGCAAATCTTGAGGACAGCATGTTTCCCCTCCATTCAAATCAACATTTCAATATATATGCTGCCTAACCCTGACTTTTACTTTTTTTCTACACATTTCCACACCAGGTTTGGGGCCACGGGCAAGGGGGAGTCTTTTTCCTTACCTGTCACACAATGGTGTAGAATAGCCTTTTGAAATCTGATCCATCTTGTAGTTGTAAGCTAATATAAACAGATTCCTTTGGAAACAGGACATTTCATTAACCCGATTCATGACATTTTTGTAGATTCGATCCATGATTTCCTGGTTATAGAAATTGATTAAACACATCAACCCAGCATAAATAACACTGATCCCAATTTTATTCATTGCAAATATCAAAAAGATTACTGTATTGTTGGTTTTATATGACAACCTATCCCAGCTGCTGTGGCCTCTCTCACTCATACACACTTCCTTCTCTCTCTCTCTCTCTCTCTCTCTCTCTATATATATATATATATATATGTCTGTGTGTGTGTGTGTGTGTGTGTGTGTGTGAGAGAGAGAGAGAGAGTGTGTGTGTGCTCTATTCATTTTTAGTGACATCATAACTCAAAAACTGCTGGATCAATTGATGCCAAATTTGCCCACATACACCTACTTACCCAAGGAGTGACCACCACACGAAAAATACAGTGACAGGTATTTTAAAAACCCCAAAACCTACAGCACAAATAATTTGCCTGGCCCTGCCCCCTCCTGTGGGAAGGAAAATAAACCAAACAGCTGCCCCACCTCTCTCAAGAAGAGACTGCAGAAAAGACCACCTGTAGCGAGGGCTTTGATGGTATCTTCCCTGACAGCAAAAGGAGGTTGGACTGGATGGCCTTCCCTGGGTCAGCCTGGCAGAGGAGAAGCTCCCTAGTGCCAGGAAAAATGGCTGAGGAGTCTGTCTGTCTGCTGAAAATGAGGTAAACCTCTCCAGGGTCAAAAGGAGGAAGCCTCTGAGGTGAGTGTGGCCTCCACCTCTTCTTCCTCCTCCTCGGCAGTGGCAGAGCCTGGAGGCAGCAGGGCCTGAGCCTTCTTCCCTGGGCAGCTGGACATCCAGCCCAACTGCTTCTTCCAGTAAAGGAAGACACCATCTGTTCTAACCATCTACCTTCTGTTCCATCTATCAATGTCCCTTCCATCTGTCCCTTCTGTCTATTGTTTCATGCCTGGAATTCCTGTCTTCTGAGGGCCACAGCAACCTATGGCAGGGGACAGCTAGTTTAATATAAAGCATTTACTGGATTCTGGTGCATACCAAGTGGATATGACCAATACTGCTTTTAAGGTTAGAGAAAAGACAGAGAAAATGTATAGTGTACAATGTATTACTTGCACCTGGGGAGAATAGCTATTTGTTTAAGGAATAAGTTCTCTATCAAAATATTGAGAAAAGTAATACAGTTTGTAAAAAAATACGTATTTATGCCCAATATTTAAGTTCAAACTATTTCCATATTGCAATGTGTGCAATTTGGGGGAGTCTTATTTATTAAAAGTTAGGTGGGTAAAGGTTTTCCCCAGACATTAAGTCCAGTCGTGCCAGACTCAGGGGGTTGGTGCTCCATTTCTAAGCAGAAGAGCTGGCGTTGTCTGTAGACACCTCCAAGGTCATGTGGCCAGCATGACTGCATGGAGCACCGTCACCTTCCCGCCAGAGCGGTACCTATTGATCTACTCACATTTACATGTTTTCAAACTAATAGGTTGGCAGAAGCTGGGCCTAACAGTGGGAGCTCATCCCGCTCCCTGGATTTGAACCACCGACCTTTCGGTCAGTAAGTTCAGCAGCTCAGCGGTTTAATCCATTGTACCACAGGGGGCTCCACTATTAAAAGTTACAAAGATTTGATTTCCTTTTTTTATATCCTGGCAAATACTATACAATTTTTAGTCTTATTAGCCAATATTGCATAAATTAAAACTGAAGTTATTTTATGTAAATTTGTTCTAATCAATATGCTCAACATTTTTCATGATGCACAAAGGGGCCACAGTGGAAAGGAGAACCACCTTCTGAGAACTTCTAGCCATTCTATCGTACTCAGGATTCACAATATATTTTTCATGCTGTTATTTTAGGCAAAAATCTAATAAAACATAGAATACATAAAATATAGCCTATAAAATGGTCAATCTCTGGTGTGCTTTCTATTTATATATGAAACAATACTGTAGTGTTGTCTCATATATAAAATTGCTATGTTTTCATATAAATTTTGAACAATCCATACTTTAAATATTTTGCTTACCGGCACAGCTGCCATTAGAGTTGGCTTTAGTACAGAAACATCACCCTTGCTTCCTTTCTTTATTTTAGACGACTCAAAAAAACAAATAACAGTATTAGGTTAGCAATACAAAAAAGAAAAGCTCTTCTTTGCTGACTACTAATAACACATACACAGGAAGGAAATACTGTTTCACAATGACACTTGGTGACAAAGTAGCATGTGCAACTTATGTAAAAAATACCGAAACATTGAAATAATTTCAAAACATAAATAATGTTTGACCTTACATTTAGATGTATTTTAGGCATTTTTAAAAAATGCACCATTCACCACTTTAAATCTAGTTTATGGGGAAAATAACTCACCTGATCACTTAGAGTTTGTGGTGACGAGTAACCAATGCGGCATCCATGGGACAAACAAACAAGTTCGGCACTTAATTCCAGAACATGAGCAAGAGGTAAATAGCCGATGTAAGTATCCTTATCTCTGTAAAAGGAACATTGATGTGCTTTTTGTCATATGGTCTCAATGAACTGCCAGGATTGGAGCATCATGATCATGCCCCAACAACTTTACAATTATGCCATATTTACCATAGTTTACAAAACACTGGGGCTACATATTGATGGCTTCCAGTTTTGAAGTCATCTATAGAACTGGGTGTCTCTTCCCCCAATTTTCCTTGTCTCTATAGCAGTCTCCACGCTTGTAAATGATATTATGGATTCTACTGGTACCTTTACCACAGAGGTGGAAATCAAGTAACATTCAGGCAACATGTGGCCTTCAAGGGGTTTGATCTACATACATGGTTTTGCAGAAAATTCAATTTCCCCTTTAAAACCAGTTTTTAAAAAAATCTTGAAACGATTGTTTTCTTTGCATTTCAAGTAGAGGGGCTACTGAAACTTCTCAAGTATCCTGAGCACAGAAAGGGGGCTCCTAGCACTCCCTTCCCAAGCTAACATTAAGAACAAACCAAGTTTTTCTTCAATCTCAGAACGTTTTGCCTGCATCAAGGGATAATAAGATGTCATTTAAAAGCTTGTCCATCCCTCACTCCCATGACATGATTTCAGGTTCCCAGCTACTGTCTTTTTAGAGAATAGTGGCTCAGGCAAATTAAACTCAGAGAAACTCTTTAACTTTACAGCATTCTTGCCAGGGTTGCAAATGAACTACATAATCTAACTGTACAAAATTTACAAATCTAAACAAGTGCTACAGAAAGTGGATTGATGCCAGTCCATAAGCCATCAACTCTTAGAATTTCCAGGAAAGGAAGAAAAAAAAATCCCTGAAACCTAAAGGGCATATATATAGTACGGGTCCCTCGCAGATTGGTTAAAAAAAAGCAACATCAAATATCTTAAGATATCTTCAGAAGCACGAGATTTTTTTTAAAAAACACTAGACTATATATGTTAGTCCTATTTATTCACACATTAGGTCTGCTTACAAAGAGAAGCTGAATAGCTCATTTCCTGTTATATACCAAAAGCTTGGTAAAAGTAAACTTGCAGCCCTTCCAAGTGGATTTCTTTAGTAATACTAAAAGAAATAATATTTTAATGATTCTAGAAATGTTTGCCGTTTGCATGTTGCGCTCCGGCATGAGTCCACTTCGGGGTGAGAAGGGCGGAATAAAAATGTTTTAAATAAATAAAATAAATACAGAAATACAGAAATGTACACACTATTCAAGAGTGCATTTGATACTCACCCCAAATTAGGTATCCTTTCAGCCATCCCAGTTATGCTAGAAATAAGGTTGCAATGAGAGATCATAACACCTTTTGGAACTCCTGTAGAACCACTGGTATACATAATTACAGCAATGTCTGATGGTAATGCTTTCAACTTCTGTTTGTTGATAGATACTTTAAAAAAAAACATAAAGGCAATTAAACAGAAATCCAAGTTGTGAGACGATTACTCTATTATTCAAGACGGAAACAGCTTCTCGTGGAGAATGGAAGCTGAGCTAGACATCTTTTTCTTGGTCTCTGCCCTCTTTCATCCTCTTTTAGAGCTTCTTTCCCATTTATTTAGAATCAATGATACCACCTCCACTGCATGATTTGTTTGGAGCCTATGTTTTATATGTACGTTATACACATATCCTTACAAACGTTTTTACAATATTTTTAATAATGTTGCAAATGGAAAAAGTTTATGTATCATCAGAAAGCTTTCACTAAGATCAACATAACCTTTTCAAGCTGTGGTATAAACTTTATTTTTTGTTTTGTCTATGGCAGACACAGCAAAGTGTGACAACTGAGCTGACACATGTAGAAAGTACGTATGCTGGAAATCCCACAAGGAAAAAAAAGTAATTGGAACTTTTATAGCACATGCCAAGAAGTGAAAATTTCTCTTAGTCATAAAACTGCACACTAAATAATCATTTTGTGTCAGATCTTTCACATTTGTGGAAAAAATTACTATGCAGAACTTTTTAAAAAAAAGCAATAGAAAACATGACAATCTACAGAGCCAAATGCTTCTAGCACCTATGACAGTTATATCTAGGACATGCTATCCATGTCAAGTGCACTAAATAATAACCTTCAAGCATTATCATGACTTTTTATTTTCCAAAAAAGTATTCTTTATCCTAAGCATAAAAAGATGAACAAGTAGAGAATTATACATACCATTTCCTACTTTCTCTCCCATTGCTTGAACGGATGTCATAGTGTGAACAATTACACCCTTTGGGAATTCTGACCACGATGCTGGTTTACCATCCACAGTAATAATATGCCGGAGTAGTGGAACCTGAGAAGCAATAATCTGCAGGGAACAAAATAGATATATAAGATCTTTCTAGCTCTGTCTTCTAAAACATTACTATCTAACATATTCGTTCAGAAGAAGTTATAAAAGGGTTTTTTTAATTAAAAAAAGATAGAGTTAAAAGAGTTGGGATTAGAAAGTACTGAAGGCAAGGATGATAAGCAGTTACAGAAACAGGTACATCATAGAAAGACACAACTGTGTGAAGAGAATCCTGTCTGGGAGTGCAGAAAAATACATCAAGGCAAAAGAAGAGAAACACAAAATGCATGCATTTCAGCCAATATATAAGATCCCCAGTCTTTCATATTATTTTAGTCCCCAGTGGCGAAATGGGTTAAACCCTTGTGCCAGCAGGACTGCTGACCGAAAGGTCAATGGCTCGAATCCGTGGAGCAGGGTGAGCTCCTGTCTTTCAGCTCCAGCTTCCCATACGGGGACATGGGAGTAGCCTCCCACAGGATGGTAAAACATCCAAGCATCCCCTGGGCAATGTCCTTGCAGACGACCAATTCTCTCACACCAGGAGCAACTTGCAGTTTCTCAAGTCACTCCTGACATGAAAAAAAAATAGGATATTAAAAATATTTCTACAGATTATTACATCAACAAAGAGAAGCAAAAAATTAAAAATATACTTCATGCATATGGCATTTTCTTCATAATACTAAAGAAACAGACTGTATACAGGCATCCAATTTGTCTACGACTAACCTTCAATTTTGTCTCCATCAGTTCTTTGCTAGTAACAATAGTTGTCACCTCCGTTTCATTTAGTCCATGCACTATTGCAGGGCCTCCTAGGGTAGCATACAGTGTAACAACTGGGGGGAAAAATAAAAATCTGTTATACTTTGCTGCTTCAAAGTCAACACTTGAATTTTGCAAAACAAAACCAGAAGTAGCTTGTGCTTGTGCATTTGTATCCATCTCCTTGGAAAATGGTGGTTCTGCTTCTTCAAGTTCTACAGAAGAATTCCTACTCATTCCTACTTAACAGGAGGGCATACTGATTTGAATTCTGAATATTTCCACCTTAATTTTATAGTAGGAATGGAAAGCATTGCTCAATAAAGCAAACAACAAAAAGAACTTAAATATCAGCTATTGGTTTGCCACTTCATACTGATTTTTTTTATAAAAAAAGAATTACCCTATATAATGTATAAACCTAGAAATTTTAGTCAAAAAGCTAACCCCCAAACTTGGGTCAACTTACCCACAGGTCAATGTAACTACTGCACTTTAACTCTTATTTTTTTAAAAAGAACCATTCTCTGGTGAAAGTCAACAGCTTGTCCATACTGGGAGTAACTAAAATAAGCACCAACCCCCTTTGTAATATAGCTTCTGGCCTTTTTGGATGCCCGAGATGGGGAAATGATTGCAGCAGCCATTGGTACTTTTCCTTCTCCACAGAATGATTCTCAATGTATCTACAGGTCATATCAAAATCCATATTTTGGCCCGCAAACCTGCCCTGTATATATACATGAGGTTGACTTATACCTGAGTATATACGGTAATGAAGAATTAATTGGACCATTCACTTTTTCTCCAAATAAAGAGGAATAATGGCTAATAAACAAGTTGTTATGATCTGGCCAGGCTCATCAACTGAGTCTTTGAGTTCAGCTAATCTTTGTATCTTCATAGCTATTTAACACTCACAGAAGGAAAAGAAGTCCAGAATAGCACAATATGCAAACTATCCCTTTACTTCCAACTACCCTTTCATCAAATCTTTTTACAAATAAGAAATGGCCAAATTTGTGACAACCAGAACCATAACTCAAAGACATTTACAAGAGGATATATCTTTAAGGACACTCTGATCAAAGGGTGTGCCTTGAGTTGTCAATGGACTACAGTTCTCCCAAATCCTGACTACTGATCATGACATTGGTGGTGGGAATCAGAGTTCAATAACATCAAGATCAGTTTTTCCTAAACTCTGGTCTTCCAGGTGTTTTGGACTTCAGCTCACAGACTCCCTGAATTTAATTGGCCAGGATAGCCGAGGCTTCTGTGAGTTGGTGTCTAAAACATCTGGATGACTAGAGTTTGAGGATCACGGATCTAGATGGCCACTGGTTCCTAGTCCTTGTCTTACACCTTGCAAGTAAGTATAAGGTGGCACATTTTGCTTATTTTTTCATATGCAGTGAACTGGATAATTGCCTCATTATGACAATATGAGTCATTGAGACAATATGAGGCACACCCCCCCTTTTCAGAGGGAGGGCAGAAGGCCGGATACCTAGGGGACTTGGGGGGGGATGAGGTGCGGGGGCGGGCAATACGTGTGATCTCGGGAAGGGGCAATTGGGACGGTAGACGTAGGCCTGATGAGAGAAGACGGAGGAGCCAAAGAGAGGCTCGTCCCTCTTCTGACCTACGGGCTATCCCTAGGCACGCAGATGCGAAGTTCCCTACTACCTCTCCTCCAACTCTGCTTCTGGCCAACACCAGGTCCGTGCGAAATAAGACCGGGATCATCAGGGACTTCCTCCTGGAGAGAGAGATCGACCTAGCCTGTTTGACTGAAACATGGCTCCAGGAGGGAGATGAGGTCATTATGCACGAGGTGGCATCTCCTGGGTTTGTGGCCAGTTACCAGGTGAGGACAGAGAGGCGGGGGGGAGGGGTCGCCATCCTCAGCCGAGACACTTTTAATTCCAGGACGATTCCGACGGCGAACATTCCGGGGATGGAGTGTGCGGGCCTGGTGTGGGATCTTAGTGAGAGCGTGGCCTTCCTGCTGGTGTACCGTGCACCCAACGCACCGGCAGGGAGTCTACCCAAGCTGCTGGAGGTGGTCGCGGAGTGGGCATTGAGGTTCCCTAAGCTTATTGTCTTGGGGGACTTCAATGTCCACGCCGATGCCCCCTCAGCGGCAGCTGTGGACCTGGTGTCTACCATGGAGGCACTAGGACTCTCACTTTGTAAGACCGGTCCCACGCATCAGGCCGGACACACCCTGGATCTGATCTTCGCCGCCGGAATTAGCGTGACCCTAGCCTCCACTATGGAGGTTCCATGGTCGGATCACACAGTCCTGGAAGTTCGGTTGGGGGTGGCTTCCCCTCTCGGTAAGGGTGCCGAACCTATTTTGGTTCGCCCGAAGAGACTTATGGAACCCATTAGGTTCCTGAATGCTCTAAGGGAATGGGAGCTTCCCAGCGACTCAGTCGACGGGCAGGTGGAATTCTGGAATACCAGTCTTTCCACGGCCCTGGACGAGATCGCCCCCAGGCGCTCTCTCCTCCCCCGCAGAAATCGCTCGCCTTGGTTTACCGAGGAGTTGCGGGCGATGAAGCGGAGGAGGAGACAGCTAGAGGACGTGTGGCGGAATCTCCGTGATGAAGCGTCGAAATCGGCTTATAAGCAGTTCAAAGAGGCTTATGAGCGAGCTATCAAGGATGCCAAAAAGGTTTACTACTCTTCCTTGATAGAGTCGGCTAGCTCACGCCCAGCACAATTGTTTAGGATAATTCGGTCTTTGACAACAATCCCAACTGTCCCAAATGATAGGGGTTTGGCACCAACAGCTGAGGTTTTCCAGAGCTATTTCGCTGACAAGATTTCGACTCTCCGCCGGGACATCCCGGCCACTTTTGATACAGTTAGTGAACTCGAGACTCCGCCGCCACTCGGCGGGCCCACCTTCACCCGTTTCCAATTGCTGGACGCAGCAGCTGTCGACAAGTTACTAACTGCAGCTAGACCAACTACATGCTCCCTCGACCCGTGCCCCTCCTGGCTTGTTAGAGCGTGTCGGGAGGGGCTACGAGGCCCCCTGGGCACGATCATAAATAGCTCCCTTGAGCAAGGAGTCTTCCCGGGGGGATTAAAAGAGGCAATGGTGAGACCGCTGCTGAAGAAGCCGAATTTAGATCCTTCGGCTCCCTCCAATTACCGGCCAGTTTCCAACTTGCCTTTCCTAGGCAAGGTGATTGAGAGGGCAGCAGCGGATCAGCTGCAGCAGTTCTTGGAAGACACAGCTGGACTTGATCCCTTCCAGTCCGGCTTCCGTATTGGGCACGGGACGGAGACCGTGCTTGTCGCCATTACAGACCAACTTCGCCGCCAGCTGGACCAGGGTGGATCGGCACTGGTCGTCCTGTTAGAGCTGACAGCAGCTTTCGACACTGTAGATCACGCACTGTTAACCCACCGTTTAGCCGGCTCCGGGGTCGGGGGGACCGCCCTTAAATGGGTGGCCTCCTTCCTCCGGGACCGGGGACAACGTGTGGAGGGGGGCGGGGAGGTCTCCGGGAGATCCCCACTTGATTGTGGGGTCCCCCAGGGGGCCATCCTCTCCCCCTTATTATTCAATGTGTACATGCGCCCCCTGGCCCAGCTGGTTCGCGACTTTGGTCTGGAGTGTTATCAGTACGCTGATGACACCCAGCTTCTGCTGAGAATGGACGGCAGGCCGGACTCCGTACCCGATTGTTTCCATCAGTGCCTAGAGGCCGTGACTGGCTGGCTGCGGGCTAGCCGGCTGAAGGTGAACCCGTCGAAGACGGAGATCTTGTGGCCCGGTCGACCTGGGGGGGATGAGTGCCGGTTGCCTACCCTGGACGGCGAACGGCTCAGTCCATCGCCTGTCGTTAAGAGCCTGGGTGTCCACTTGGACCCCCTGCTGGCCATGGAGACTCAGGTCTCCGCGGCCAGCAGGGCGTCATTTTTCCACCTACGACAGGCTAGGCGACTGGCACCCTACCTTTCCAGGAGCGACCTGGCCACGGTGATCCAAGCGACGGTCATCTCGAGATTAGACTACTGTAACGCCCTCTACGTCGGCCTTCCCTTGGCGACAGTTCGGAAACTCAAGCTAGTGCAGAATGCCGCCGCTCGCTTGCTGACGGGAACGTCGGTAAGGGAGCACATCACGCCCATCCTGCGGCAACTGCACTGGCTGCCTATTGAGTACCGAATTGCCTTCAAGGTGCTGGTATTAACCTTTAAGGCTTTACACGGCCTAGGGCCTGCGTACTTGAGGGACCGCCTTGCCCCGTACATTCCCCCGAGATCACTACGTTCTGAGGAGTCGAACTTGCTCCTGATTCCATCGGTCCGCGCCTGTCACCTGTCTGCCACCAGACAAAGGGCTTTCTCTGTGGCGGCTCCGGTACTCTGGAACTCTCTCCCGGACGATGTCCGAGCTGCCACGGAGCTAATTCCGTTTCGCAGGGCTTGTAAGACCGCCCTGTTCAGAATGGCCTTCAGCTAGGCGAGTATGCCAAATATACCCATCTTCCTAATTAGCACCCTGGTTCAGGGAATGCCATGGCATGTATGTAATTTTAATTCCGGGACCTATTGTATGCTGTTTTATTATGTGTTTTATGTTCATATTACTGTACGGCAACATGGATGCTACATGTCTGCCGAATTTTTGTACTGTTATCCGCCCCGAGCCTGCAGGGAGGAGCGGAATACAAAATGGAATAAATAAATAAATAAAATAAATAAATAAATAATTTGACTTCCATTATACTGGTAGCACACATCCTGCTCATCAAGTCAAAACTGCTAAGAAATAACTTTTCTTAATAACTTGCTGCCTCTGCAGCTGTAAGTTAAAACATCAGTAATCTCAGCATTCTGGCAACAGGCATGGAGTGCCAGCCATTTCCCAGAAGCCACACTAGTAGCTTGGGAATTCTCTCTGCTAGAAAGACAATCTACAACAGTCGGGAAAATGTCATCACATTGAGGCAGTTTCCAGTACTTTCCCCTTGAACTTGCAAAATATGCATCACTATAACTATGCTTGAGATCTTGGTTCATACATGCTAGGGAAAGGTGAATTTTCTTTCACTTACTAATGAATTCTGAAGTATTTCTTCTGAGGCACTGGGAAATAAAAGCAGAGCTTGGGGGGAAATCCTTCTCAGAGTACTATTTTCAGAAAGTGGCAAAGTGGTCAATAACCACCACAACCACCCACCACCTAATTCTGCTAAAATTCAGATACTAAACTCTATATTTCACAGGTCATTAGGCACTCTTAGCTACATGTGATTAGATAACTACTCTATTGGAACAGTTCTTGGATATCATTAGTTCAACATCAACAAAACTATTTTCCTTTTACTCAAAAACTAATCTGTTTGAACTGTGATCTTGTTTTGTGTAGGTGGGAGGCTATTTCATAAGGAAGACCATTCTAAGCTGCTGCAAAGCAAATACACATGTATATTGTTTTCTTTGATTTGGTGGGAGCAAAGTACAAAAGACGGTCTTCATTTAGTTCCCATGTGCTCTCTGTGCTTAATCCAGTGACCCCTATTATATAAACATTACGATTTCCCCTAGCCAACTCTCAGCAAGCTGTGGAAGAAGAAAAAATGCAATCTCTTGAAAACGAATTGATATTATTCACCTACATAATATTTGGTGACGGTGGGGATGGGTGAACAAAATGAGAAACATTCCAGCTGTACATGAAGTCAAGAAACTTGCCTAGTTTACAAAATGGTACATTGACGTCATGAACGAAGTGAGCTACAGCAACTGCAAGCAATTACCACACACAGTGTCTGCCAAGTTAACATTGTGTATTACTTTGCATGCACACATACAATTTAATTAAAATATCGACAGTATAATCACTAACAAAAAAGTTAACAGAAGTATATTTGTTACTTTTTAGCAGTAATTCAAAACAAACAAGAAGCAAAAGGTCTATCCAAATATTATTCCTATTGTGAAGTAAATTTGTATAGTATCTGTTTTCTAATTCCATGCAAAAAGAGAAATGGTATGTTAATTCAAAAAGAAATGAAGCAAAGATATATACTGCACTATTATCCCCATTTTCTAGATACAGCAATCACTTATTTCCAGCGACTAAAATTGATATTTTATGCATGAAAAACTGTCCCATCAATCAGGAGGAATAACAATAAAATTAAAAATGCATAACGAGTTTTGTGGAGTTATATATAGATGGGAAAAATAAATCACATAAAACTAGGAATTAATGGGTTTTTTTAAAACATTGTAACTTCAGGACTACAGATAATGAACAGAAGTAGAGTACTACTTGAGAAATAATACAACAGAAACAATGGCTCCTTACATAATTAAACAAAATTTAATTAACCACGTTTTAGCAACTAACTCAACTTTGAGAAGTGACTACGTGAAAAATGAACAACAATATTAGCATCTGCCAGCAAATAAGTCAGCCAAGTTCAGTCGTTTGAGATCACTAAACGTTGTGTCACGCTGTGAGCCGAAGCACGTCTCAGAAACTTGAGACGTCCTGTTAAATCCCCACTATCTCCATTCTTACCCTGCTGGGCTGGGTGCAAATACAATCTTCCCTACACCAGATGTTTCAAAGTATTACTATATTTTCATATTAAAAATTGAAACCCTCTCTCAGAAAAGTTTTGCAGAGATGAGAGAGAGATTAAAACTAAATCAGCTTCTGAATATTTCTGGTTTTAATTATTTTTTGCCTGTTTGATCATTATGACTAGCACAAGCAGCACAGAACTATTCTAAGACTGTCTTCTGATATTATTCAGACTTTTCCAGAAGTGATCTTTACAATATTTGAGGAAGAAAAGCACGTTTGGTTAACTGGAAATCAGCCTTGTAATTATACACCCACCTCTCCCTAACCAAGTCTGCTCCCCATTCCAGACTCTTTATTCTAGGTTCACTGACAAGCCAGAGCACAGTGATGGTAGATGATGAAAATAATATGGAAACACACATATTATAATGTGTGTTAAGACTATTCAATTATCATGGCAGAATTGAAGCAGCGTTGCACAGAATATTAGGTTAAAGACAAGAGCAAATATAGAAGGAGAACATAGGAAAATGTAAATTGATCCCCATTTTGTCTGAAAAAGACAAATAAACTCAATTCCCAGAGCAGTGGTCTATGAACCAGTTCACAGAATGAAAGTAAAAATTAAATATGGCACTTCTTGCTTCTCCCAATATAGAGTTCTTCCAGATAAACAGTTCTCAGCACTATCAATCAAAGAATTGGGCAAGTGACTCCATTTTTATTTCTTTTGTGAACTTTTGATAGGAAAAAGAGACTGAGGCAATCGTGGAAGAACATTGTATCATTTGGACTCTATTTAAAATTCACCATTTTAAACAGAGTGATTGAACAAGGAAAGGCTATTCTTAGATTATCTTAAATAAAATTATTCTTTAAATCATAATTTCCTGAAGTACTTTTTCTCAGCCCTCCAAGCCTTTAAGAGCCTGTTTCCCCTCTTTTTAGGGGATGGGGTTATTTTTCCTTTACACTTCTATCTTATAGTACAAAATACAGACATGAAAAAATATATTAAATGTATTTTTAAAATTTACTGCATGCTGGGAGGCTTGAAAGCATGAGCCAAAGGATCATGGGAAAGGTATTGTGCTTGTCAAAAACCCACCTATACTTTAAAGATGTCTAGACTTACTCACAAATGGAGAGAACTGAATTTTAAAGATATTGTGGGAGAGTGATATTTCCGGGTCACTACAATCAGTTACTATTTCTAAAATGAGGATGAAAACTCCTATTATTAGAACTTAAAAAAAATATTGCAGTTAACTAGAAAGGTAATGTATGGAACTGAACAGGCATCATGACATGGCTCAACTTGCTTAAAATGCCCCAGCATGTGTCAAAACAAACACCACACAAAAGAGACAGACTAGCTGATCTGCAGGAATATAAACAAGCTGAAACTATGTCTCTTCTCCTTGTTTCAATGAAGCCCTTTTTCCTGAGGTCTCAAAACAGATGAAAGAAGCATGGAAAATACTAAAGAAAAAATATTTGACTGTCATATGCTTCATAAAAAAGGAAGTGAAGAAAAAAAAATTAATTCTGACCAGGTATCTAGTGAGGAAGCACTAAAGTATTATGGGAGTAGGGGCATTTTAGAAGACCAAGAACATTCCTAATCCAGATTTTGCCACATTAAAGTGATTGGGAAAACCTGACACTGTGTTTAGAAGGAGTAGAGAAAAGACTGATATTGTCAAGGGGAAAAAACTTACGCTGGAAGTTGTTCATGAAGCAAGCCTGGGCAACAATCATCCATTCCGCTCTAGTTTCACAGAAGATGGCAATGTTTGTCTTTGGTAGCTGCCCCAACACAATTAATCCATCGCCAAATTGTCTAGCTTTGTTGAAAACATCATCATATGTGAGCCAGTTGTATTTTCCAAGGATTACCTAATTTTAAAAAATGAAGATTAAGAAAGAAACTCAGAAATTCAGTCTTTGTCTACATATATTTCCTGTGCTACTCCTTCCTTTCCCTCCCATGTTGCTTTCCTCCATCAAAATTTAATTTAATTTAATTATTAGATTTCTTGGCCGCCACTCCCAAGTGGCTCGGGGCGGCTCACAAATCATAGCAAAATACAACACATAATACATTAAAATATAGCAGAACGTTTAGCGTTAAAATAGATCTATACAACTAAGACCAACTCAGGTTACGAAAGCTTGTCAGAATGTTTAGATTTCAATGGTCTGAGAAAAGAAGCTGGCTTTATTTAAAAAAATGCATGTGATAATAACATATATATAAACAAATAATGCAGTAAAAAAAAACAAGAGACAATAAAAACACAAGAACGGTCTCTTGTGATCCCAATTCAGTTTAAGTTGAACTTATTTAATTCACAAAATATGAAAACTACATACACTATCTGGAGGAGCTACACAGATATAATAGTAACTCAGTAATGCTGACCGATTTGTCATTTTATCAAGGGACTGAAGCTATTATTGCACAGAATCACAGTGTTGCTGCTAACATGCAGGCTGCTAGGAACTGTGGGAATTGAGGTCCAAAACACCTGGCGGGCCAAAGTTTACCCATGCCTGGTGAAGATTAAGGATTGCCTGATAACAATGCAGAGACATAATCTTCTGCATCAACCCATTGACCCTCATTCCCTCCCCTTTGGTTGCCACTGAACATCATCATACAATCGCAACATTATTTATAATACAAGTGCAGCCTTAAAAAGAAAAGACTCTTCACGTAGGAGAAGTAGAGAATTTTGATATCTAGGTACACACCTAAGACTGTCATACAGAGATTCCTACAGGCAAAAATCTTAAGGATTTAACAAAAGAGCGCATAACAAGACCAATGCTGCCCTCCTGTGGGAGCTTTTACAACAACAGAAATAAATTACCAAAAGGCATATAGAAGTGGTTCTCAACCTATGGGCCTCTAGATCAGGGGTGCTCACACTTTTCCAGCATGCGAGCTACTTATAAAACAACCAAGTCCCAAAGATCTACCTACTCAGAGATCTACCTACAAAGATCTACCTACTCACTACTCAGTGAGCCATAAAAGCAAAATATTAGGAAATTTATTTCAGTGAGAGCCATATAATACATTTTAAGACTGAATTCAACTAAATGTGAGTATAATAAGCCCCTGAGCATTCCTCACAAATGGCATGGGAACCATACGTGCCTGCGATCTGCCTGGGATCTACCAGGATGCCCTTCGAGATCTACCAGGACACCCTTCAAGATCTACCAGTAGATCATGACTTTAACTTTGGCCGTTTTTAACTGTTGTATCTTGATACTTTTAATGATGTTTTTATGCTTGTTTTGTCTTGTATTGCTGTTTTTATCTTGTGCTTGTTGTTGTTTGCTGTGAGCCGCCCCGAGCCCGCCGGGAGTGGCGGCCTAGAAGCCGAATAAATAAATAAATAAATAATGAGCACCCCTGCTCTAGATGTTTTAGCCTTCAACTCCCAGAAATCCTAGTAGCTGGTAAACTTGCTGGAATTTCTGGGAGTTGTAGGCCCAAAACACCTGGGGACCCATAGGTTGAGAACCACTGGCATATGGGAATGCATAAAGATTTGTACAAGAACATCCAACTTACAAACAACTCTTAGTTAAGAACAGGGGTGAGAGCTTTATCACCAATCCTTGTTTCCACAACAAGCCACATTTCTCAAAATCCAATTATCACAGGGACGGAAAGTGAGGTGAAATCTTCTGAACAGGGGTACAGACAGCCAACCAAACACCACAGACGTGTTCATCCTTCCCTATGCTATTCAAAGCTAAAAGATCTATATCTTTTGGCTGGAGTTACACTTTAAAATGTACCTGTTTCGACTTTCAAACAAATTCAACTCAAGAACAAACCTACAGGTCCGATCTTGTTCATAACGTGGGGACTGCCTGTACTCCTAAGCACATTTACTCACAGTGGATCCCATCAAAGTCTGCAAGACTGAACTCCAGTGTGGTACAATCCTCTTCTGAGAACTTTGATTTCAATTAACAGGAGCAAAACACATATTTTAAGATCACTCAGTGCATGTTTTACATTTTAAAAAATGAACATAATTTTGATATTACACACACACACGAGCTGTAATTCTACATCTAAAATTAAGCCCATCCCGAAATCAATGGGCTTTAACTCTGAGCAGATACATATGTGATTTACATAGATCTACATGAAAATGTATGTATCTCATTTTATTATTTCAGCATATCCTCATATGGACATGCTAAACAGTTTGATATTTCACATCCAAAAAAATCTGTCAATTTTAGAGTCCTTATTTTTCAAAGTTCTTGTTGTTTTTAAGCAAATAATTAATGTAAGGGGTACAAAGGCACACCTGGTTCTTAAATATAGGTAAGGTTTTAAAAACTAAATCTAATCTGTTTTTATAACATAAAATGAAAACACATTCTCCCAGGGGTGTCTAGAAGATTATGTCTTTAGTCTTTCATCACTGGATTATTTGTTGTACAACACAGAACTAAACAGCTGGAAGTTACTCTAAGGGTTATCTACTCTAGCTTCCTTCCAAAACAAGAAATGACAGTCAAGGCATGTATGGCAGATCCAATAACAGAATTTTCCACCTTCTTAAGTAGAATTTCTGATTGCTCAATCAATGAAAGTACTATTCAGTAAGTTTTACTGACAAAATATGGTATTTAACATTCTCCTCTTGTATAATACAAGTAATTCTAGAGTAATGATAAGAAACTGGTCAAACAAATATTTTTGGACTACCAATGCCATCATCTTTCTCTACTGACTATGCTTTCTAGGGATGATGGGAATTATAGAACAATTCCTGTTCTTGAATATTTCTCACACAGTGAAGTAGGAAAATAGTTTGTCCCAATGAATCAGTCTTTGCGTTTGGTTCCTGTTTGCAAACCTTCAAATCCTTCTAAAAAATACTGAAAGGCTAAAATTTGTCTGGGGCTGATTTACATATTTGTCTGGGGCTGCTTTATATATTTAATACTGCCATCTTATGGAACAGAAAAGAACAGCAATGAATGTATTATCAAAAGCTTTCATGGCTGGAATCACTGGGTTGTTGTAGGTTTTTTGGGCTATATGGCCATGTTCTAGAATGCCATATAGCCCGAAAAACCTATAACCGCCCAACAGCAATAAATGTGCTTACTATAACATTTTTTTCTAAAGGCTTATCTAAATTCACATTTTAATTTTATACCCTGCCCCTTGCAGCTTTTGGAGTACACTGCCTTCAGGAAAGGGAGACTGGTGATAGTTGAACACTAGCAGGGGATATACCAATTTTTGCAATCCTTCTATGTTTTTACGGAGCTGAGAGGATAAAGCACAATGAATGAAGAAAATTCCCAACCCCTGAAACCATCCCCTTTGGGTCATGTGGAGTCCAAAATTAAATATCCGAAATCTTCAAGAGCATCTCAACATTATGCAGTCACAAACATAATATCTCCCTTCTGTAACATCCGGGAATTTATAGTCTGATGAGATACTCAGAAGGCTGTACCAGAGTACTTGTGCTGTAGTGATAGTAACATCATTATCATCATTATCATTATTATGATTATTATTGTTCTCTGCTTTTTCACTCCACAAGAAGACTAGATGGCCCATTCACTGGTGGCTATGAACTAGGATTCTGAAGCAGGGAATTCAAAGTTTCTCATCATACTATGGATGCCAGGATTCCATTGGATGGAAGTGGAACTTACTCACAATTATTCTAGAGTGCAGATACTAAATGACTAACATATAACTGCAGGAAAGGGGGGGGGGGGATCAGCTCAGAATTAGTAAGGGGCACAATGAAATGCAGCACTCCCCCCACCCTTGACCCTACTCAAACTAAGATGAAGGGAACTTTCCTACCAGCTACCAGTTTGAACTTTATTCAGAGTTTGCAACGAGGTTTTTGCCCATGAACTCTAGGAAATCTTGTTTCTTAGAAGCTATTGTGCTTCAGTGAGCAGCCCTCTTGATCTTTGAGACTACACCTCCCACAGTCTCTTGCCACTGGTCATGTTGGCATATACTTCTGGAAGATCAAAGCATCTAAAAAGGAAAAGGTTTCCCCACAACCCTGTCATAAAAAAACCAGAAATAAGACTGACAAGATGAAGGACATATGGGTTAAAATACTCTTGTAAGCCCCAGTGGCTTGGATTTCACTTTTAGGTATCGAATGGTATAAAGCATCCACAACTCAAAAAAGATCCAGAGGACTTTCAAAAGGCCTTCCAGTGGATAAGCCTTGAAAGCCTTTAATCATGTCATTCTCACCAATACCACTTTTTTATTCCTTATGAGAAAGAAAAATAAGCAGCTCTGTTTCTGCATTTCTCAGCTGTCTGGTAGGTTAATAACTTGCATAACAGAATAGTCTAAATCTCTATAATACTGAACATTCATTCCACTAATTATCCCTAGAAAAGAAACTTACTAAGTAGATAAAATCCTAATCTGTGTGCGAAAGCCCAGTTTGCAAGCAGTAACAACTTGTTTTCAATAACACTTTGGGCCAACTAGGACATGAATCACATGCACTCACGATCAACAAATTTTGGCACTACTCATGAGCTAGCCAATATTTACATTTGCTCACCATTCAATGAGGCACCCTTTCCCACAATTCTTCCTGCATAGGGAGGAAGAAGTTCTTAGTGGTATGGACATACCAAATCACCTTCTCTCTCTCCTGAGAAATCTGTATAATGACCAAGTAGCAACAGTAAGAACTGACCATGGAACAACAGATTGCTTCAAGATTGGGAAAGGTGTACAACAGAGTTGTATACTCTCACCCAACCTATTCAACTTGTATGCAAAACATCTCATGCTATGTGCAGGGCTTGATGAATGCAAGGCTGGGGTTAAAATTGCTGGAAGAAACATTAACAATGCTAGATAAGCAGATGATACCACTCTGATGGCCGAAAGCGAGGAGGAACTGAGGAGAATCAAGGTGAAAGAAGAAAGTGCAAAAGCTGGGTGGCAGTTAAACATTTAAAAAAACCAAGATTATGGCAACAAGACTGATTGATAACTGGCAAATAGAGGGAGAAAACGTGGAGTCCGTGACAGACTTTGTATTTCTAGGTGCAAAGATTACTGCAGACGCAGACTGCAGCCAGGTAAACAGAAGACTCTTACTTCCTTGGAGGAGAGCAATGACCAATCTCAACAAAATAGTAAAGAGTAGAGACATCACACTGGCAACGAAGATCAGCATACTCAAAGCAATGGTATTCCCCATAGTAACCTACTGCTGTGAGAGCTGGATCATAGGGAAGGCTGAGCGAAGGAAGGTATATGCTTTTGAACTGTGGTATTAGAGGAAAGTTTTAAGAGTGCCTTGGACCGTGGAAAGATCCAACCAGTCCATACTTCAGGAAATAAAGCCCGACTGCTCATTGGAGGGAAGGATATTAGAGGCAAAGATGAAGTATTTTGACCACATAATGAGAAGACAGGAAAGCTTAGAGAAGACAATTATGCTGGGGAAAATTGAAAGAAAAAGGAAGAGGGGCCGACCAAGAGCAAGATTAATGGATGGTATCCTTGAAGTGACTGGCTTGATCCTGAAGGAGCTGGGGGAGGTGACAGCCAACAGGCAGCTCTGGTGTGGGCTGGTCCATGAGGTCACAAAGAGTCGGAAGTGACTGAACAAATAAACAACAAGCAGGGAGGAAGCAAGAGGGAGAGAGGGGAAGCTTTTGCCAGAAATCATGCCAAATGAAATATATCAACAGGGATTTATAAAACACCAGAAATTTACAGTCCATATTTTCAGAACAGAAAAAAAAATCAGAGTTCGTATGAACATTTCTCCCAATAACCCTCTCCCCCAAATGTATTTTGCTTGATAGAAATTAATGGGACTGCTAGTAAACAGAGACATGGAGAAAACAGTGAAGTCAAAAGACAGCAACTGGTATATAGCAGTTAATTTGATTTAAGAAGTACTGAAGAAACTTCCCAGTTTCTCAATCCAAATAATGCTACTGAGTATAATTTAGTATTTTATATTGATATTACTGCAAATTAATGTTAATCATTATAAACTATGACTCATGTATAACTTGTGAGAAGATTCTGATATGGAATCCATTTCATATACAAGCTAACCTAGGAGAGATTAAGCATCTCAAATGACAACCTTATGATCATAATATAGTATCCTGTAAGATCACATAATAGGCTATTTTCTATTTTATTTATTACCAACACTTAATGCCTATAACCCCGAAGATCCAAAATAGGTTACTTGGCAAGGTCCACAGACAAACTGTCTACCTTGGGATCCTTCAAGGATACAAAAATTGCCAAAAATACATACAATTAAGTGAATGGGCCTTTTGTTAAAAATTAAGAAAGGGCAGAATTGACAGCCTATTTGAATTGTGAATTGCAATTTCTGAATTCCTCTAGGAGAGCCAATTCACCCTTTTTGGTAACAGGAAGACCAATCTGGGGGAGTTTGAGGAATAAAGCGGGAGGGGGGGGGGGAGCCACAAAACCACATTTTTGCCATCCACTGCTTAAGATCTTCAATGAATATAAAAATAAGACAGTAAGCCAAGGGTGGGTAAGTGTCACATCCTGCTTCCCGGGGCTTCCCCAACCCCCAACACCAAAGGGTGGGCAAAAAAAAAAAGAAAAAGGAATTGCCCTGTTTGGGCACTACTGGCAATTTTGCCAAGTTTGGGAATATTCCCCCTTGACCTTTTCAAAGGTCTTGCCCCAGACAAAAATAATAATTAGACTTCATGGTGTAGCTATTTCTTCTTTTGAAAAATGGCTTGTATTATCCAAATGAAAGCAGAGACATTAGAATTGCTGGCTCTTTTTTTTTTTAGGGAAGGGGGAATACAATTTATTTCTCCCAGGGACTTGTAGGGGCAAATACTACCCCTGGCCCCAGTATTCACTTCATATCCCCATCATTTTAATATGTCATTCCAGAAACAGAAAAGTAACATACTTTCTTAAAAACTTTTCCAGATGGCTGATGTTCATCTTCTTCCTTTAAGATTTCCCGTGTTCCCAGAAGTGCTTTGTCCTTATATTTACTCCTAGCATACCTGAAAGCTTTGTCAAGTGTATCACATCCAGGATATAATACAGATGCTAAACAATGCAAACTGTTCACTGATCTATATGCATTTCCTGGCTTATTTTGTACAGGTTTAGCTTTGATTTTCTTTGACTTGGCGATGGCATGTCTTGATCCAGAAAATAAATACCATGGAATAAACGTAATGACTGTGTACAGCCAGATCACAAAGTTTATAATGTGAAAGAGGAATGGATTAATATTATGCTTTAACTTCATTGCATCCATCTTTGAAGAATGAAAGCTTGATAAGTGTTATCACATAAGGATCCACAAAGTCCTGAAACAAAAAGGAAATGCATAGTCACATATTGATAGTTTATTAAAAAGTTGCTTTCTTCTTCAAAAAATGTGGTTTTCAATATTTGTTGTCCTCCATATGTTTTGAACCTGGACTCTCAGAAACCCTGCAATTATGGCCAATGAGTAGAGATTCTTGGGGATACAAAGCACACGAAGAATCAAATGTACAGAACCACAATTTCAGCATACTTTTCATAAATGAGGAAAGGGGAACATCAATGAGGCACTTGGTTTTGAATCACAGCACCTTTAGAGATAGGCCATTACCAGCACTGGGAAAGACATCCATTAGCCCACCAAAACTAGATTTGGGATCATTCCTGCACTTGAACGTGCCATGAAAGGGATAGGACAACTGAATTCTACTGATCTGCTCAAGTGTTTTGTTCAAATCCGAACACAAAATCTATGCAGTGCCTGGTGAATCATGTATAATGATTTTTAATGATACAGTAGAACCCCAGTTATTCGACCTCTGCTCATCCTAACATCTGTATTATCTGACGGCATCGTGTGGCCAATTGGAAACATTGCATGCGGTCCTGAGAGCAGCTGGCTTTCTTTCCCGTAGCAAAAACTGGGAGGAGAAGGAGGAGGAAAGTGCATCTCCAAAGGAAAGGGGGGAAAGGGGGTGAATCAAAAGAGGAAGAGGGATGGGAGGGGAAAAATAAGGGAGGGAGGAGGGGGAAAGGAACTTGATGGCTCTCCTTCTCTCTCTGCTCTTGGTGCTTCTCTCCAACCCAGCCTTGTTTCCAAATTGAGGGGGGGAGGGCTTGTGACCAAGGTGGCGAGGCATCTCTCCCCCTTTCTTCCAGCACGCACACACTTTGCTCCAGATCCTCTCTCTCCCCCAATGAGCTCTACTTCCTCCTCCCTTTTACCTCTGGCAGCCTGGAATCCTAGAAACACAAGAGACCCTCTTCCCTTAAGAGGCCATCCAGTCCAGCCCCATTCGGCTATGCTGGAAGGCACAAGCCAAGCCCTCCCAACACAGAGCCACCCAGCTCCAGAAGATATTCTGGAGACAGTTGACCAATATCAGTGTTTAGCAAACTTTGGTTTTCCAGTGTTGCCATTCTTCTATACTCAATATGGGATTCTAGAGACAGTTATTCTACAGTGTGTTCCCAATTTTTCAAATTAGGAAATTCTTCAGAATTATAAAGAATGAACTTGTTCTCTTTGCTTACCAAGCCATTTTGTTATACGAGTTTATGATGTAGACTTCAAACATCTGTTTCATTTATTAGCACAACTTGCTTTAACACCTTCGGCAGTATCTGTGAAAGAAATAGTATGGGTTCAGATATCATTCTGGTGGAAGATACTCTTCTTATAGATACTATCACTTCACAAATAATGTTATTGTATTTGCAATACTAAAACAAGTTTTACTGAAAAATGCCATAAGCTCTTTCAGTAAAGGCTTTATAAATTATATTGAAAATCCAAATGATATTCCATTTACATATAAACACATTTTACCATAATAGCTTTATTTATTCAAGTTACAATACGATATTTTTCAAATGCAACTAACATTTCAGCATGCGCTCCTGAGTAAATAGCTTAAAACTGGTACAGGCTATATCACAACACATTAAGTATGTCAACAGTCCGAATAGATACATACAAATTATTCTCATGAAAGCAAACTTGCTTCAAAAATAACATACTTAAGTTGAAAAAATGAAAATAGCTTAACTAAATTTATGCACAAGTTCTGGGAAATGTATTAAGTGTTGCTAGGCTTGATCCCTATTACACAATATAATCTGTTACCTCATCTGTTACTTTCAGAGGTATTGCTTGTTAATTGGGAAAGGAAAAAAACACCCAGCAAAAATGTGTTTGCCACCTGATCTGATAATCTTATGACGAACACTTGAACTGGAATAAAGCACAAAATGTCAACTCAAAGCAACCTTAAATGCCTTCTCATTGTTGTGGTTGGTACTGATGGAACAGAAGTCTCCACTTTCTTTAGCTGAATTTGTCACAGGCAATACTGTAGGAACAGAAAGGTGAAAAATTAAAACAAAATTAAGTAACTGCTTTAAAAAAAATTGCTGCTCTTTTACATAAGATTTCCAAGTTGCATTACATGAATCTGATACTTTTATACAAAATAACCATCTTCATGATTTTGAATGATTACACCCATTAATCCATTGCAATAAAGTTATTTTAATGGAAGAACAGACATTAAGGGGGAATCATGATAAAATAAAATAAAAACTATCTTCTGTGACTAAAGAAATTGTACTTCAAATTGGTTCCAAGCAATAGGTCAATTCATACAATTACTGGATACACAAGTAATTGTGGGGCGGCGGCGGAGAGCTGGCGGCAGCGAAGAAGGAGAGGCTCCTCGCCACGGGGTCCCCTCGACCACTCCTCTGCATGAGCGGTGGTAGAGAGAGCCAGGCCCCTGCGATCCCGGGGCCTCAGGGTCTGCTGTTCGAGCCGCCCTCCCCCCAAATCCCGTTGCGAGCTCGCCAAGGGAGGCCTTCCCCCGGAGGAGAGGCCCCCGGCTGAAGCCGAGGCGGCGGTGGAGGCCTCGCGGGACACATGGTGGAGTCCCTGGAGGGCGCTGGGGCGCGCCCCCCCCCGGCTGGGGGGAGCGGGCGGTGGCCGAGTCCACCAAGATGGCGCCTGGCTTGGCTCACTCGGCGTCCTCCGCCCCGCCCATGTTGGACGCTTCGTCCCCGCCCCCTCCCGTCCCAGCGCACCCGCCATCACTGGGCGCCCGGCCGGTGACGCCAGGGGATTTCGACATCTCCCGGGCCCTGGCAAGGGCTCCGGGGGCCCGGCCCCGCCGCCGGGCCTGCCGTCTGTCGCCGGTGGCCCTGAGATCCACACTGGGACCGCCGTCTGTCCCGTCACCGACCCGTGACCAGGGTAAGATCGGCGGCCCAGCCCGTGGAGTGACGGCCTGGAGGACAGCCAGCCTAGAGGGTGGCACAGTGAGCGGGCACCCGGAACGGAGGCCGCAGCGCCGTCGGAGGGGGCGCTGTCACAGGCCGAGGACCACCAGCCCCTCTCCCTCCGACCCCCCCAGAGACTTCCAGCGCCGGGGCTGCCGACCCCCCGGTCCCTCCAGACGCTCGGCTAGCCAACAGGAGGGGAGGAGGCCCCCCGTCCCCGAGCCTAGGCCTAGGCGTTTTTTTCGCTCGAGGACCTTTTGGGGCTCAGGCGCTAAGCGTAGCTACCGCCTATTCTCGAAGCAGCTGAACACTGCCGATCCACTGTGCCTGTCATCTTCGGCCGGGCTTCGGGACGGAGGAGGCTGGCCCACACTCTTTTCCCTCGGCCAGCGGGGGAGTCTCTCCTCGAGCCCCCTCTCCCACCCTTTGATGGCCTGATGGGTCTACCATAGGCCCCAGACCACCCTGTGTTGCCCGAATCCTGACTCTGCTCCACTTCCCCCATTCCCTGTGTTGTGTATTGTCTTGTCTGTCTTTTTATTCTGTATTGTTGTTTCTTGACTTTGTAAGCTGCTGTGAGCCGTATGGAGTTAGCGGCATATAAGTCCAAATAAATAAATAAATAAATAAAATAAATAAGATTGGCCACTATCACATTATTTATTTATTTACATTATTTCTACCCGGCCCTTCTCACACACACCCCCCTCAAACGTCTCAGGGCGATTTACAAGGCAACAATTTAATGCTATAGTATACACTATAAAACCATAAAACATACATTAGAAAATTACAGTTAAAATTAGAACAATGTTCCGTCCACAAAGCCACGTTAAAAACAGTACGCCATATTCTCATCTGTTAGCTTGCCAGTCCTATTCCAGTCCACAGAGCTGCTTTCTGCTATTATACAAAGGCCTGGTCCCATAGCCAAGATTTTACTTTTTTCCTAAATGATAGCAGGGATGGGGTCGATCGTATTTCGCTTGGAAGCGCATTCCACAGACGGGGAGCCATAGCCGAGAAGGCCCTGTCTCTCGTCCCCACCAGCCGCATTTGAGAAGCTGGTGGAAGTGAGAGTTTCTAGCTAATGGGACATAAGAGAAGCCTCCCACAGGATGGTAAAACATCCAAGCGTATCCTGGGCAGCATCCCTGCAGACAGGCAATTCACTCCCACCAGAAGCCACTTCTGACACAATTTTTAAAAAGTCAGGTTTGGATTCTCCACAATGCATTTTTCCAACCCACAAGAACTTGTTAAGCACAGTCTGCCTTTCTATGCTGGGTCTACACAAACAGCTACAGGATCTTTTACTGCACAAAACAACGGTGATGCACAAAAAATATAATAGTCTGTATTCTGCAATCAGGGAGCATATAATTCTATATTAGCATAAATTATTAGCTAGAATGAATGCAGGAATTTGTGTGTTAATGTACACCTGACAATACAGGCAGTAACCAAGCTACAAACAAGGTCGAGTCTGTAGATTTGTTCTAAAGCTGAATTTGTATGTAAGTCAGAAAAGGTACAATTTGTAAGTGCAACTCCAGATAGAAAGACAGATAGACAGATAAATAAATAGATGAAAGCTTTGGATAGCATAGGGAAGGATGAACAGCCCTGTGGTGTTTGTTTTAAACCTACATGTCAATCCCCAGCACTACAATAATGCCACACCTGTGCTAACTCACACTTGTGGAATCTACTACCTAGTTTGAGCATCCCTTATCTGGAATTCTGAAATTTAAAATGTTCCCAAATCCAAAGCTAGTTCACCTTAACTTTCTAATTTATTTATTTATTTATTTATTTACAACGTTTTTACCCTGCCCCTCTCAACCCCCTAGGGGAGGGGGACTCGGAGCAGCTAACAAAGGCAGCAATTGGATAACACAATATAAAACAATAAATACATATAAAATACATATAACATTTAAAACCATATCAACAACAGTCCTAATGGGTCAGTGTACACAAACTTTGTGTCATGCACAAATTTGTTTTAAAATATTGTATATAAAATTGATTTCATGCTATGTCTATAAGGTGAGTGACCTTTATGTGTAGACTTGAGTTCCATCACCAAGATATCTCATTGTGTTTATACATGCAAATACAAGTATTCAGAAATCAAGTATTGAGAAATGTTGGAAACACATCTGGTTCCAACATTTTGGACAAGGGGTACTCAACCTGTATTTGGCTAAGTCTGAAAGTTCCCACAATGTCGTTTTGCTCTGGGCCACTGTAAGAAATACCATAAGTACGATTCACAGTGACCACGACAGGGAACTTTATGAGAAGAGGGGAAAAAATCCCACCAGGAAACTAGGCCATAAAATCTGGAGCCAGGCCTGGTTCAGCTGTACTGATCAGGGAGACAAGGGTCAACAATCCAGTGGATTCATAACCTACATATTTTTATATGAGTCTCACTTTGGCCAGAGGCATTCCCCACACCTTATCCTTACTTGATATACAAGCTGCACTCCATCTGGGACAATAAGAACTTAATTGCTGTGACACATGTTAAGCACTAGATGCAAGGATACCTTTGCAAAATCTTCAGAAATTGAATCAGGCCACAACACAGAGGTTCAACTACTCACATCAATTATAGAAATCCTGATAGATCAGAGATTACTATCAGTTAAAGGATTCAACCTCAAAAGTGTTGACTGATCTTTGAAGTAACTAGAATATAGATGAGCTAGGCTCTAGAAATTCAAAGAAATTGGCACTGCTGTATTGTTTTTCTATTTTCCTTAAGATCACCCAAAGATACAGTACCTTGCTTCAGGTGTACATGCTATCTAAAACTCAGATTTAGAGCTTCTTTTGGGACCAGTCCTACAGGCACCACTTTCCAGAAAATCATGTCAAATCTTATTTCTCACAGCTTTCCTTCCTCGGAAACACACTTGTAGTACTTACTGCTTAGTTTTTAATAATTTTGTTTATATGAGCCATATGTAGTTTGCAATAGTGCTATTTCAATTAATTAGTTTCTAATAGTATATATTTTTCTGTTATTATGTTGTTGTTTGGCTTTATATTGTGCCACTGCAAACCAATATGGCCAAACAAGTCACAAGTTACCGAGTAGGATAAAAAAGCCATCTATCTAAATTCTTTATATTTAAAAAATTAGATATTTACAGAAACATTTGATTATATAAATGTGAATCAGGTGGGGCATCCCATATGTTATAAGAAGTTCTTTATAAATTCTGTGGGAAGTAAAATAAAGTAATCCCCTACAGCTATTATGAAATTACTATTTAAAAAGTCAGTAAGGTAATCGTAACTTGAATGACTGGTGATTAACAAGCAACAAATAAATAAAGATTAGCATAAAAAATAAGCCACATAAATGACAGCAGCAAACCAACTACAGAAGCAGGTTTTTTTTAACTCAATGAATGAAATTGAGGCAAACTGTCAACACAGAGTGGTGAGGGGCATGACTTATGGGACTTAAATGCAACCAATTCTACATATGGTTAAGCTAATGGCTTCCTTTAAACAAGCACAGAAAATTAATGGAGGATACATCTAATAATGGCTATTAGCTGGAAGGACTGTATTTTTGAAAGCAATACATTTTAATACAAATATTTTAATGGCAAACCATAGAGCTTCCAGGGCAATTTCCTGGCCATTGTTACAAACAGAATATTTAAAATATTTACATTACAACGGGCCTCAGAAAGGGAGGCTGGTGTGCAGCCTCTCGCGTCCTGTCACTTCTATTTGCTCATTCCATCAGTGGCTCGGGCTGCAAGCGGACATGCTTTGTCCACCTCCTCATTCCAGGCAGGGATGCAGCCCACTGGAGGTCCCGATGCTGCCCCAACAACATCCAATAATGTATAAATATTACAATTAATATAGCATCCCTACTTTGCGGATCTTCACTTATCACGGGTGGTCCTGGAACGCAACCCTCACGATAAGTGAGGGAACACTGTATTTATTTCAGACTGCAAGTCAGTGTATTATGTTTTCTTGACATAAACGGTTCTCCTCAACCTCAAACAAATACATCTGAAATGCTCTCAGTAACACTAAAATAGTAGAAGTTACACTTTCATACAAAGTTGGCACATTAAAATTAAATACAAATTGTAACTGTTCAGACATGTGCTGTGACTTTTTTTAAAAAAACAAAAACAAACGAATATGCTACAATATAATCCAAATTTTTGTTGAACTTAAAACTCTTGGTATCATATTTCATCAAATCTGAATATTTTATTTTGGAATGTGGTTCCCTAATACTGGTATTACAACAAAGTGTAATTATTCACTTGAATCTAGATCAGGCCTGGGCAAACTTCGGCCCTCCAGGTGTTTTGAACTACAACTCCCGCAATTCCTAACAGCCTGCCGGCCGTTAGGAATTATGAGAGTTGTAGTCCAAAGCACCTGGAGGGCCGAAGTTTGCCCAGGCCTGATCTAGATCAACTAATGGGGTTATTTTGGAGAATAAAGTTAGACACGCCATTCTACCATGCTAACACTTTTGAACACAGCAAGGCTAATTGTATTATAACAAACCAATTCAACTCATTGGCCTTTTAATCCATATTTACCATACAGTCATTCACTAAAAGGCTGATTTTACCACCTACGCTTGCATTTATGAAATAACCAATTATATTTAAGTACTTCAAATAAAAATGTGTCACAAGATTGTTTTTTCTGAACATAGTCATTATAGTTAACTGACTTGGGGGTGGGGTGGGGAGCAGCAGTGTATGTAATGCTGCAATGTTGATTTAGAACACCAAAACAAAGCAGTCCTGAAACACCTCTAAGACTACATTAGATTAATTAAATTAATTCTAGAATTATAATATATTAACTAATATTATATTAATTTTAACTGTTTAATATGTATTAATTTTTAATTTAATTTAAATATTTATTGGGGCTGTATGTGTTCTAAGGCATTGAATAATTGCCTATATGTAAGCCGCCTTGAGGGATAGAGAAAGGCAGGATATAAATAGGGTAAATCAATCAATCAATAAATTATAGGATAAACTTTCTTGGACTGGAGAATCAAACCTTCTGCGACAAACCGTCTGCTAGTCTTAAAGATGCCAAGACTCTTTGTTGAAGCAGACCAAGAAAATTGATCAAATTCGTCCACACTCACTTTTCAACCCCATTTTTACTGAACAGTAATCAGGAGAGGTGACAACCCTCCAACCAGGGCCGTAGCCAGGATTTTGATTAGGGGAGGGCTGAGTTTGATTCGGGAGGGGCTGAGTCTGAGTAAGAGAGGGACTACCATACCAAACCTTTTGTATTGTTATCCCAATAACCCCATGAATGTGGGATATAATGAGCATGGTGATCAGATCATGATATGAATAAACATAACAGTTTAAATAATGTACCAGTAAGGCCTTCTCGTGGACCACCCTGATAATTTCGGGGGGGGGGGCCTAAGCCCCTCCTCCTGGCTACATGCCTGCCTCTAACTCAATCAGGATTTTTTTTTCAATTTATGGGGAATCTGACATCCTGCAAGGCAGGGGTGCTCACACTTTTCCAGCATGCGAGCTACTTATAAAACAACCAAGTCCCAAAGATCTACCTACCCACTACTCAGAGAGCCATAAAAGCAAAATAATAGAAAATTTATTTCAGTAAGAGCCATATAATACATTTTAAGACTGAATTCAACTAAATGTGAGTATAATAAGCCCCTGAGCATTCCTCACAAATGGCATGGGAGCCATACACACTGTGCCTGCGATCTGCCTGCGATCTACCAGGACGCCCTTCGAGATCTACCAGTAGATCACGATCTACCTAATGAGCGCCCCTGCTGCAAGGGATTAGCTCAGAGGAAAGCCTGTTGTACACTAAGACAGGCATCAAGAGGTCGAGAGAGGTGTGCATCTGGGCCTTTTGCATTTCGTGTCTCCGGTGACACACAGATCTAGCGTGTTTGTGGTTCCCTGCTTCAAAGGAAGGGCTCCAGGCGACGTTTGGGGGCATTGTGTCGTGTTGTGTTGCATTCTCAAACACCGGTGATAGTTAAAGGGATAAGCTTCTACATGGGGAAACGAGCCCCCATTAAACACAACAGCGCCCTCTAGCGTTCATTCAAGCCTAGAATCCATGCATGCTAACCAGCGCCTACCTATTTTGCCTTTCACCCCGGGTGACCGAGAAGCAGAAGCAAAGCAACCCTTTATCCCGGGCTGGCTGGCTGGCGGGCGGAGGGCAGTCGGCCTTCTTCCCGTCCCGTCCCCCCACCCACCGGCCCGCTAGGCAGGGCCCTCTCCTCTGCCATTCGCCCGCCTTCACAGGCGCGGGAGGGGAGGGGGGTTGAAAGGGTTGCCGTGGAGACAAAAGGTCCGCTTTGTGACGCTGTTCCACGCCGGCCGCTTCTCGCCTGACCCGACCGAAAGGAGAAGAGGAGCCGCCAGGCACAAGGCTGGCCTTAAAGCTAAGCGATGGGACAGAGCTTTGAGCTTTGGAGAGCGAAAAAGCGCCTCTGTGCCCATTGCGAGGGAAAGGGAAACGCTCCCCAACCAAACTCCCAGGACTTTGGGGAAATCCAGATTTCTAAAGCAAAGGGTGCATCTACACGGTGGAATTAATGCCATTCCACACTGCCATGGCCCAATGCTACGCAAACATGGGAGCTGTAGTTTTACAACTTGGCCTTTGCTGCCAAATACTGTTGGTGTTTCTCCAACTACTTCTATGACTCTATTGAGACAGGGCAGGTATACATTGTATAGCCTAAATCGGTGATCCCCAAACTCAGGTCTTCCAAGCGTTTTGGACTTCAGGTCCCAGCGACCTCAGCCACTTTGGCCAATGATGACAGATTCTGGGAGCCTAAGTCCAAAACACCTGGAGCACCGGACCTTGGGAATCATTGGTCTAGATCAGGCATGGGCAAACTTCGGCCCTCCAGGTGTTTTGGACTTCCAACTCCCAGAAATCCCAGCCAGCTTCCCAGCTATTAGGAATTGTGAGAGTTGAAATCCAAAACACCTGGAGGGCCGAAGTTTGCCCATGTATAGTCTAGACCAGGCCTGGGCAAACTCCGGCCCTCCAGGTGTTTTGGACTCCAACTCCCACAATTCCTAACAGCCGGTAGGCTGTTAGGAATTGTGGGAGTTGGAGTCCAAAACACCTGGAGGGCCGAGGTTTGCCCAGGCCTGATGTAGATGCACCCAAAGAAAGGCTGTGTTCAAAATGTAAATAAATAGCCCCAAGCACTCCCCAATCACGCCAGACCCCAAATCTGCTTTTTTTTTTCAGTCCATGATCAAGTGCCTGTGCTGCTGTCACTATGCAAGTGATGGTTACATCTGCTCTCACTTGCTTTATTTCCATTGCAAACTACTTTGAAAATGACCATTAGGCAAATGATATCTCAACTGTAAAACAAGCCATGACTTCATGCTTCGCCTCAGGGAATAAAATGCCTGTAATTCCAGTCCCAAATTGCATCTTTACACTGAGAGAATGACAAGCTCCTTTCTTCCTCCTCAAATGCCCCAGCCACTCCTTCCAATTACACATGGGGTGTGTGGATTTTTAGGCTGCAAGCATCTTCCCACACTAACCAACATGTAAATACAACATTCAGCTACAGCAGCTTGCAATCAACACTGAAAACAAATAATGCATGCACATTTCAGAGCAACAAGGTTTGTATTTTCACAATGTAGTCTAATAATGAAAGTAGTTTGCATCCCTATCAGTGAAGCCATTCGTTACTTTACCATGATGCTTGTATTCAGCGACGTGCACAGATGAAGTGTCCTTGAGACACGAAAACGGATAAAGACAAACCCTTTGGCGCCCAAGCCCTCCGTTTGGCATCAGGGCCTGCCCCCACGCAGTCCCTGAGTGACCCACTGCTCATTTTGAGCCTCAATTTCGCCTTGCCCAGGTCGCTGCGACACCTTCACGACATTTTGCGGCTTCTCCGGTCCTTTCCGGCAGGCTCGCCAGGCTAACGCGGAAGTGATCCCGTTCCGCTCACTGCGGCCGCGGCTTGGGGTTCCCCGCTCGCCGCCTCCACCTCTGAGAACGCGGAGTGGATTTTTGCGTCCTTTGATTTTTCCTGGTACCCATTCTTCAAGTGACTCCCTCAATACTTTTACATTCTTCCCTTAATTGAGTCCGACTGCTTTCTGAAGAGCCCTTGCGGCTGCATATGGGCCAGGTTTGAACTAATAATGAAAGTACCCAAGTAAGATTTGCTTCTCAACATCAGAGATATTTTTATTGCAAAGCAGCATCATATTCTCTAATATAACCTTCTAAATTGGGGAAGGAATTATGTGAACTTGCAGATACTTATTCCCAACAGCCTTAGATAGCATAGCCAACATCATCTGGAGGGCTGCAATATTCCCATTACTGCTATAAATGGAAAAATATATAGTGACCAACAAGTTATCCTAATTACTACAAGTGCGGGGGGCGGGGAGGGTGTAATTCTAAAGGCAAAGAGTTTTTATAGCATGGTGCATAAAGGATTTTATTTGAAGTTTATTATTATGTCACAAAATGATAGCAAAACAACTAACACTAGCTGCCCCACAAAAACATGGAATCAGTGATATAACAATTTATTATACCTACCAGTAGCCCAATGATTGCATATGCTAGATGTGCAGGAGATATGTGAAGGTGTAAGGAACAGAGCAGGTTATTACCTGCAAGAAGAACCTTCATTGGTAATGCGGAGTGGGAATTGATTTGAACCGCTTGTGTTTTGTATCGGAGGAAATAGACATTGGTTTTGGATATAACCCAGATTATACCGGGAAGCAGTCCTCAGTCTTGGAAGAGTCCTTGAGTAACCTCATTCGCTTCAACGGATGGTTTGAACATTGGCGTTGCGTATATATATAGTATTAAATTTAACTTTTGGATCGTCTCAGTGCCCTCGCGGAGATAAACGGATCTCTTTCATTTGCGTAGCCAGGACAATATTAACATTTGAGCATCCTATGTGCTAGCGGATATGGTTCATATCGACTGGTAGGAACTGCTCATGGGTTATACGTCTATTTTGCCCATTGTTTCTGAATTATATGCCTATGTTTGGATATGTGTAACTTTACAGAGTGTTTGATAATGTGTATGTGATATTGCAAAACCAGTGCGTTTGGAATAGAATAACATGTTTGATACTTTTGATACTATTTGAATGAATTCTGTGTATTACTCATAGGTCCTGTTAGTTTGTTATAGGTGACAAAGAGAAAGCATGCACATTCATACGAGTATCTGCTACTTTTGAGAAGTGAAATCTCCAAAGCAGCTTTTTAAAGCTATATAAACTTAACAGCTTGGTTGAACCGACAAAGAGTAGTCGCAAGTCGCACTGCAAGTGATGTTAATAATGGATTATTTGCATAACTATTTTTTATTTCATATCAAAAGCATTGCATAAATTAGTATAAAACTGATAAAAATAGAAGGCGCGCAGGCGGCTAAATATCTTTTGACCAAAAATGGGCAATAGCAACGGCATTGTCTGTAGCCTCCAACAATTCCTCCTCTGTACATGAGGCAGGGCACAGTGGACAAGCATACAGATGTGGAGTTCTCTGTTCTGCTCCACAGTCACACAAGGTATGGGATTTTTTTAGGTAGTGCCATTTTGCCAGGTTGTCTTTTGATCTGCCCACTCTGCTTCTGAGTCTTCAGGGACTTCCAAGTTGCCCATTCTTGGTTTGCCCCTGGACTGGAGGAAGACCCTCGGGGGCATCCAGTTGGGATTTCCTGGTTTAGCTGACCAGAACAACCCTTGCTGTTGCTGGGGGGACGCCAGAAGGAGTGGTGGTTCTAATAAAGCTTTTCCTTGATTTGAGTCTACTTCATAACTATTGACATCTGCATATCAAATACTGATAATGCTATTATTTCTTTTTAGCAGTGTTAAATGCAAGCCTTCATATTTACTATCAGTAATTGCCAATAATACTTGTTCCAGCTAAAATCCATGCAGTTTTTCCTAAATTGTACTTGGCAAGGAAAAAACTTCACCTGAGTAACTAAAAGTATTTGTTTAAGCAAGGAAGGCATCTATGACCCATATAAGTTATACTGAAATTCCCATAAGCTGTAGACAATATAAGCCCATTATGAGGGTGTAATCATAGGTAAAGACACACTGTACTAGTAAATGTGGTTATAGACAAGGCATTTACTTCATTGTTCAGCATACTGCATCAACAGTGGCTAACCACTTACAAGTCTAAATGCTGGCTTCAAAAGTTAGCACTGGAAACTGTGAAATAAGCAATAGTTTTAGCAGATCTTTTAATGGTGCATACTGCACAGTTTCCTTCAGTAGTAACAGATACTCTGGGAACAATTCCAAATGGACAGGCAAAACGTTTGAATGAAATAGTCATAGATAGGATCAGAACACAGCAATCACAAAAAGTGACACTACTTGGTAACATGGTACTTATCTGATTTCCAATTAAACAGAATCTGAATTACTAATGGTCCAAAACTTCAGTAACACCTAATAGACTGTGAAAATTAAAAGGAGCAGAAAATCCCCCACCAGAGGTGCTGTATTTCAATTTATAATATTTGGTATTTCATCATTGTTTCCCTTTCTTTGTCTTAAATTTTGTTATAACACCATTTTCCTTAACCAGAATTAAGCTTGGCATATTATGTTCCAATTATTTCAGTTCAAACTTTAAAGTCCAGTAAAATTTTATTTCACTATTGAGCGCATCACTTTCTTTCCAGATTATTTAATGCTTTTCTTTAGGTAATTATTTTACTTGCATATATTCCAAAGTGGCCGTTCAGCCACTTCATCCTAGCGTTTTGCATGATCTTGCTACATGAATAAGATAGCCAACTATTTGATCTTATTTTTATACATGTTGATTGCATATATTTTTTATAAAGATTTGCCTTAATTCAAATTACAGAATCTGTTCATGAGCTACAAAAATATCATCGTTATCCAGTGACCAATATGGTAATAGTCAATAGTACATCTAGCAATTTCAAATTCCACTGAAATAGCTTGACTAAATATTTTTACATTATTCAATAAAGATTTAATTTCTGAGATTGGTTTTTCAGACTGTTTTAAATTAGAGACAAGAAATGATTTGTGTTTCCAGTTTGCTTTGACATTTCCCTGAGTGATGTGTGGCAAGCAATTCCAGGTAAACATATAACACATCTTAATCATATGAAATGTATAATATCACATCAGTACAATCACAAAAAGTGGCACTAGATGGGATGTACCATACTGCCTGATGACACCGCTATGAGTTTTAGATCCAGATTCCTAATGTCCCACATCTCCAGTCAACAGCAGTTGTTAGACTGCAAAACCAAACCAATAACAATAGTAACACTGGCTAATGTAGCTAATCTAGCCATGACTGTAAAATGTGGCATGTATAGAGTGATCCTTCTTTCATCTTTACCGATTATAACATTTATTGCATATACATTTCATGTCTTCATGAAGTTCAAAGCAGTGTAGATAATCACCGGCATCAGAGATGATAAAGATTATTGTACGATTTGCAGGCTATAATTTCTAAACTGACTTGTACCCAAGCATTGTCTTTTATTATGAATTAATACCTAATCAAATGTTTATAGGGGATTTCTCCAAAGCAGCTACATGGTAATATTCATCCCATTCATCCTTAAACAAACCTATACTCTCTCTAAAAGGAGATATTCTTAGGATCGCAAATACATCAATTCTCCACAAATTTTTACTGTGTTTCAATGCAGCTGTTTTATGAAGCAGACCAATAGAACATTCTCCATAGATCAACTATTCATTGCTAGATGACTTTGGTCCCTTTTAATACAGCTGTATAAAATCCACATTTTCTGCTTTGAATTGGATTATATTGCAGTGTAGACTCAGATAATCCCGTTCAAATCCGATAATGTGAATTATCTGCCTTGATATTCTGGATTATATGGCTGTGTGGAAGGGCCCTAAGAAACCACCGTTTGAATTCAAAAAGGGAAATGTCAAATACCTCTGATCATGTAGAGCAGGGCTGTCCAACTGGCGGCCCTGGGGCCGTATACGGCCCCCCAGCCCCTTCCCTACGGCCCCAGCCTACCCTGGAATCTCTCCCCTGGCGCACCAATCGGGAACGCCAGGGGGGGAGAGAAGGCGGGCCTAAAGGGGAGGAAGGGAAGCGCTTCCCTTCTTCCTCCATAGGCCCGCCTCCTCCGTCCCGCCACTCCCCCGGCTCCGATCGGTGCGCCGGGGGAGAGGCGGGACGGAGGAGGAGGCTGGCGTGATCCTTTAGCTGGAAGGGCGAAGCTGAGGAGGGCTCTCCTCAGCTTTGCCCTTCCAGCTAAAGGGACACCCAGCCTCGAAGCGGGGAAATCGCTGCTTCTGAGGCTGGCGTGTCCCTTAACTGGAAGGGCAAAGCCATGGAGAGCTCTCCTCAGCTTCGCCCTTCCAGCTAAAGGCACACGCCAGCCTCAGAAGCAGCGATTTCCCGCTTCTGAGGCTGGCGTGTCCCTTTAGCTGGAAGGGCAAAGCTGAGGAGGGCTCTCTTGGCTTTGCCCTTCCTCTTAAAGGACACGCCAGCCTCGGAAGCGGGAAATCGCTGCTTCTGAGGCTGGCTTTAGCTGGAAGGGCAAAGCCAAGCAGAGCCCTCCTCAGCTTTGCCCTTCCAGCTAATGGGACACGCCAGCCTCGGAAGCAGCAATTTCCCCGCTTCGAGGCTGGCATGTCTCTTAGAGGAAGGGCAAAGCCAAGCAGAGCCCTCCTCAGCTTCGCCCTTCCAGCTAATGGGACACGCCAGCCTCGGAAGCGGGAAATCGCTGCTTCTGAGGCTGCCGTGTGCCTTTAGCTGGAAGGGCGAAGCTGAGGAGGAGGGTTCTCCTCGGCTTTGCCCTTCCTCTTACAGCCTCAGCCGGGCAGCAGAACCGGGAGAAATCGCGGTTCTGCCCCCTGGCTGTCACTGTAGGAGGGGGAGGCGAGGCGGGCGCTCCTGACGCTGCTGCTGACGACACCGCGCTGATGTCACCACGTCTGACGTCACCACGCCGGCGTCCTGCACAGCCCGCCCCTTTTTCGGTGGGGCTTGGTGACGCCAGCAAGCCTCGCCGAGGGCGGGCGGCCGCAGGACGCTGGCGTGGACGCGTCAGACGTGGTGATGTCAGACGTGGTGACGCCAGCGCACCGTCAGGAGCAGCCCGCCCCTGCTCCGCCCCCAGGTCATCAGTGGCCAGGGCTCCAGCCCTTGGCCCAAAAGATGTTGGACAGCCCTGATATAGAGTGCATATGTTGTTACAACATATGCATTTTACATTTCTCTTTGTGAATTCAAATGGTGGTTTCTTAGAGTCCTTCCACACAGCCATATGAGGTGACTTGACCAGAACGGTGATGTAACATTTCATAGATGTGTACAATACAGACTGCATAAAACTGATTAAGTTTATCTGAGAATATTTAGCTTGAACTATGTCACTGCAACAAATTACTATGTATGACTGTGATTAAAAAATTATAGCAATTGAAAAAGGCAATGTGAGCTCCAACAAACGACGAGGAGAGCTTTTCTGACATAAAACTTTGAGAAAACAAGCATCTTGGCTGAGGAGACAACCCATCATCATCTTTGACCCACTGTGCACTAAAGATTTGTAATTTTAGGAGGTAATTATTTCTTTGATGCTTAAGACCCTCACATTTAATGTTACAGTGGAGGGAATTACTTTTTGTGTATACCTGTATGGGTTTTCAAGTTACTTGTCAGTGTGTGGCCACCCCATGAGTTTCATAGGGTTTTCTTGGGCAAGGAGTACTGACAGATGGTTTGCCAATTCCTTTCTCTGAAATACAGCCATAGCAGCCGACAAAACCTTAACTATACTAGAAAATAACTCTTCATGCTATCCATCAGAGCAAAGCACCTTGAAGGCCCAGTAAGAAAAAGACATCATATCTGCAAAAAAAACCTAGCTACCATTAAATGTTTACTTCACTCATACATTAAAATAGAAATTATCGATGGAATTAAAAACATACCTATTAAGAAAAAAGCTTCAACAGACAACACAAGCTACTGTATAAAGACATTTTCCATTTAAGCAATAGTACAAGAAATCTGGCAAAACAAAAAAACATATTGAAAAAATAGCTAAGAAGAGAGTTCTACAGCCACCACCAACAAGGCCTCTCTCCCATGTCACCATCAGATGTATCTTTGAGAGTGATGGGACTAAAGTAAGGGCATTTGGTCCCATCACAGGGAAGCTCATGTAAAGGAGCACAACCTTTCAGATAACCTGGACCCCTACTCCCAGACAGTGTTGCATTGAGGCTTGCCTCATGCATAACAACTATGTTTCTTTCAGGCTATGGTCACCACACTTCTGTACTATTTGTAAGTAATGTGGGTACCCCAGATCGTATGTTTAACATTTATCTGAACAAACTAGTTAATTACCGTCCCACTGTAACACCTTCCTAGTGTCTTTGCCCTCTTCCTGCTGCTACCTAACCCTAACCTAACAGAAGCAGCAGAGCTGCCAGGAAATCATCCGCAAATACTCAAATCCAGAAAGGTCAAATTTGCAAAAGTGTAGGGACAAGTGTATTATATATTTTCCCACAACTAAGTAAACTTCCAAACCTTACAAAAAGGAGCGGTACATATTTAACCACCCCAAAAAAGGAGGGGGGAAAGAGATAATTTTCTGTCATAACATACTATACATTCCAAAACTTGCATCTATTCTGCAAATTTTTCTATGTTCTTTCATACAGTAAGAACTGAAACTGTTAATATCTTCCATCACATTTGTAAAGTTAAAAAATAGCAATGAAAAATACTAGTGAATTTTTAAACCTCATCAAGAGACAGATAATATATCTTTCTAAGATATAATAAATATACTTTATCTTCAGAATTAGAGCCGCATTGCTGCCAAGGTTAATTTTGTAGTTAACTAGAATTAACTAGATAAACAGAAGACTATAGTTGTCTGCTCAGGATACCCAGAGATATTGGTTCTGATGGTGACCATGCTTTCAGGATGTGGTGGGAAGAGAAATATACCTGTCTTGTATAGCAACTAAGCAGCTAGCATTGACTGAGATTGTGAAACTGTGCATACAGCCATACCTCACTTTTAATACAGTATCTGACAAAGAAGCTTTTTATGATGACATTTTAATACCTGACTAGTTGCCACCTTTTCCTTCTCATCCTCTATTTAGTTCCAAGGGTTTTTAAAAACAGGGCTGATGTAACACATATTTTCCATATTGTTAGGGTACCTAGATATCAGATTGCAGTCGTGTGTCTGCAGGAAAACATGCAACACTCTCCAGCTGAGAAAAATGGGATTGCTGTGGCAGTAGTGTGAACCAGCGTAAAACAAGCAAGTTAAGTAGCAGCTTCTTGCAGAATCTCTTTCTGAGCATATGTTAATATCAAGGCTATGAGAAAGCAGATCAACCTACTTCAACACCAACTCTCAGCATGTTTTAAAAGCATAAATGTATACTTATGCCACAAAAAATGAAAAGTAATAGATGAAGATTGGTGAAAGAAAGAAAAATATCCTTGTATATTGTCGAAGGCTTTCATGGCCGGAATCACTGCGTTGTTGTAGGTTTTTTGGGGCTATATTTATTTATTTATTTTATTTATTTATTGTTTGGACTTTTATGCCGCCAACTCCACAAGGCTCGCAGCAGCTTACAAAAGCCAAGCAGCTACACAAAAATACATCAACAGTAAAATATAACAAACGGGGCAGTACAACAGTAGGCAAGGAGAAGAGGGGGGAACAGGGTGGGAGCAAAAGGCGTCAGGAGCGGCCATGTTCTAGTGAGGCATTCTATATGGCCATGTTCTAGAGAGGCATTCTCTCCTGATGTTTTGCCTGCATCTATGGCAAGCATCCTCAGAGGTGAGGTCTGTTGGAACTAGGAAAAGTGGGTTTATATATCTGTGGAATGTCCAGGGTGGGACAAAGAGCTTGTCTGCTAGAGCTAGGTGTGAATGTTTTAATTGGCCACCTTGATTAGCATTTGATGGTCTGGCAGTTTTTTGGTGTGGCTTGTTAGTGCCTGGAGGAATCTTTTGTTGAGAGGTAGCCAGATTTTGTTCATTTTCATGGTTTCCTCCTTTCTGTTGAAATTGTCCATATGCTTATGGATTTCAATGGCTTCTCTGTGTAGCCTGACATGGTGGTTGTGAGAGTGGTCCAGCATTTCTGTGTTCCCAAATAATATGCTGTCTCCAGGTTGGTTCATCAGGTGCTCTGTTATGGCTGACTTCTCTGGTTGAAGTAGCTTGCAGTGACTTTCATGTTCCTTGATTTGTGTTTGGGCGTTGTGTTTGGTGGTCCCTATGTAGACTTGTCTTCAGCTGCATGGTATATGGTAGACTCCTGCAGGAGTGAGAGGATTCCTCTTGTTCTTTGCTGAATGGAGCATTTGTTGGATCTTCTTAGTGGAACTGTAGATAGTTTGTATGTTGTGTTTCCTCATCAGCTTGTATCCTTGTATACATTTTGTAAGAAAAATTGAGGTAGTCCCTAGGTGATTCAATGTGATTGTTTACTTGTGCAAGATTTATCTGACTTTATTGTTTCACTTCACTTGTGTGTAAGCTAACCTTGAAAACTGTGGCATAAATATTGAAAACTGGGAAACCCTGGCCAGTGAGTGATCTAACTGGAGGTCAGCTGTGACCAGCAGTGCTGCGGAATTCAAAGAGGCACAAATGGAGGCCAAAAGGGAGAAATGTGCCAAGAGGAAGGCCCATCAAGCCAACCCTAACCGGGACTGCCTTCCACCTGGAAACTGATGCCCTCACTGTGGAAGAACATGCAGATCAAGAATAGGGCTCCACAGTCACCGGCGTACCCACCACCAAGATACTGCGCTTGGAGAGCCAACATATTCAGACAAGGGATTGCCTAAATAAGAAAGTATGCATATAAGTATGCGTATTTGTCACAATCATAGAAACTCCTTCCATCACTATCTCCTTCCCTGATGTAGCAGCCATTCATTTAATTTGGTCTATGGCTCTCTATTAGCAACATATAACCCTCCCTGCTGCCAAATGGCATTTTTGAAAGTATTTTGAATCTGGATACAATAATTTCATCCATGTTCTTAGCATTTAACTGATGAAATCTTCCAATACTTGTAAGAAAGAAAAGATATGTGCCACAAGTAGAGTGACAAGAATATCTAAATGACAAACAAACCTGGAGTATATATTTTTATGTTGATAAAGCAGAGTAATCTACCTTCATAAATTCAGTTTGGCCATCACATTAAAAGTAAAAGGGATCTGGGATCTGAAAAAACACAATAAAAATTATTTTTCCCCATTAAGATCCAGATTCTTTTAGGACTAAATATACAATTTATCAGTTCTAGCAAGATTATTACACAGAACCAAACATCAAAACACAATTATTAGTATATATAAAGTATTATTAGTATATATAAATGGTCATAAGATACATACGCTCAGAAAGAAGGATTACCAAGGACACATAGCAACATGAACACACACCTGTTCAACGTCCACGTATTAAGAAGTACAGATATGGAAACAGAGATAAGCTTCTACAAGATTATAATCGTCCTTTGGACACAAGAACAGACACCATTGTAAGATCAAATTCTTCCTTCCATCTGCAGATTCCAAATCCACTCCAGAAGACAGGCAGTTATTATGTTGGGGGTGATGAATCTCCCACTGCATGAACAGAAGACGACTAAAAATTATTTATTCATTTACAGAAAACATAAGAACCAAACTTTTCATTGGTTCAGATTTCATCCATATAAATCTAATTTCTTCTCACCTACTTTCTAAAGTTGATTCAAGCTACAGTCTTAAGGCAAGAAAGGATATGTATTTGTATATGCAAGTTGAGCATCCCCTATTCACAATATCAAAATCCAAAATACTTCAAAATCCAAAACTGCACACATGAATGGGCTGAGACAGCAAAACCTTAGCTTTTGGATGTTTCAATGTAGCCGAACTATGTTTCATCCACAAAAATATAAGAAATATTGAACAAAATTATTTTCCTGATAGGTGTATAAGGTATATATGAAACATAAATGAGTTTGGTGTTAGGACCTGGGTTTCATATCCAATATATTTCACTATCTACACAAACACACGCGCGCACACACATATATTAATACAGGTATCCAAAAATCCAAAACATTTCCAGTTTCAAGCATTTCAGATAAGCAATACTCAACTTGAATTAGTAGGTGCACCATTTTATTAGTTCCACTCTGTTCATTCCCCCTTTTTCTGTTAGTAGGAAATGTTTACACATTACAAAATAAGTTTATGGCCCCTTCCACACTGCTGAATAAAATCTCACATTGTCTGCTTTGGACTGGAATATATGGCAGTGTGGACTCAGATATCCCAGTTCAAAGCAGATATTGTGAGATTTTCTGCACTGATATTCTGAGTTATATGGCTGTGTGGAAGGGCCCTATGTTTGTCATCTCAATGTGCGTCTCACAGTTACTTTCAACTCTTTTACAAGACAGAGAAAGATATATATAGATCCTTGTGAGTAGGTCCTAGAAAGCCTATAAAAGAACAATAAATAATGGAGGCAGTACTACTACTACTAATAGTTCATGAGAATATCAGCAACAGGGGACAAAGCTTTCTGAATAGGAATTTTTATGCAAAATAATAATCCTTCCTCTGGGAGAAGTAATGGGGTGTTTTAAAACAGCAGTCCTATAATTTGATCATCCAGGTGTGTGTGTGTGTGTATTCAAATTCCACAAGTCCCAGCCAGTTCGACTGATAATCAGGAATACACAGATTCTTCACCCATGGATTCAATCTTCCAGTTTGAAAGAGTGTGAGTGTGCGTGTGTCTATCCAAAAATCAAACTTTGATTTTGCCATTTTATACGTGTGCTTCCAAGTCATTTTATATAAGGGGCAGTGCTTTACTATACCATTGTATATAATGGGAATTGCCATCCAAATAGAGTCCTCGAACAAAACCCAGTGGGTACTTTTTTTTTTACATCATTTATATTCTGCCCTTCTCACCTCGCAGGGGACTCAGGGTGGATCACAATGCACATATACAGGCAAACATTCAATGCCATAGACATACAACATATATAGACAGACAATATACTAAAGGACCAATATATTAAAGCTTCATATTCATGCACTCCTCTCTTTAGAACTGTTCTAAAGAAATTTGAAAGTTTAGCTTTCATTGTTTAAAAAATATCAGCAATTAGTGTGATGCTTTGAACTGGACAACATGTTTCTAGTCTCAATTACTTCACTGAACCAATATCAAAAATATTTCCTGAAAGTAAAACACAGAACAAGAAATGCAACCAAAGATATTACTCATATGAGACCACAGCTGTGAATGATTTCATTTTGATCTAGTTCAAAAGATGTCACCTGCAGAATACAGAGTTCACATTCTAACCCAAAGTTGAATCACTAATGCCATGCTGGAGATGCAATTATAAGCTCTAATTGCAGGCATTTCTCAAACCGCAACCATCCAGCCTGCAACTCTCAGAATTCCTGACCAACATGTTTCTAGTCTCAATTACTTCACTGAAACAAAATAAAAAATCAAACAATGTTTTATGAAATATGTATATTTCAATAAAAATGCAATAAGACAGAGTTTAAAGTAATCACAGTTTAGAATTCAACATAACACTAAACTGCTCTTAACTGAAAACAGAAACAAAGATTTCCAATCTCCTCAGAGATATGCCAAAGGAGAAGGGATCACATAAGCCTATGGCTCATGCAAGCAAAGCTAAACCACAGCTTAGTATTATGCCTGAACCAGGCCAATATGCATTATATAATACCACTCAGGCTCCTCTGAAATGCACTAAGGTTCTTCCAAAGTAGTTGATACTGAAAATGCTCTGATGATGATCAATAGTCGGAAAACACTTGGGTTCTTCCCAGACTTAAGTCATAAGCAGAGAAGGGCATTGATAAAGGTTTCCTCATGGAGTTCAGCTGAGAGGCATGTCCAATGGAAAACATATGTATAACATGCATCTATAATAAAGCCTTAAATGATGATTTCTGAGATACGATATAAGTTACAGTATCAAAAATTCTGCTGACAGTACAGAATTAAAATATGGGTCACTATATGACAGGAGATCAGTTATCCATCGCTTCCCATTAAGAGTCTGTTTGCTTGTCAAAATAAGGTCAGAAGCTATCCCATATATTTCAACACCTGTTTCAGAGCTGTGGTTGCAGAATGTTTTCTAGCCATGATGCAAGCAGAGCACTTACAAGTGTTGAGTGTGTACTGCAACCCAGTACACAAGAGAAAATCGACTGGATTGCCTCTCTTCCAGTGTATTTCCTGACAAAATAAGCTGCAGTCTGTATGCCAATAACACATATTGTGACTTTCCTGAGCCTTGATGAAATTCTGTTGTTGTGTGCTTCCACGTCATTTGCAAATTATGGGAACGCTAAGGCAAATCTATCATGGGGATTTCTTAGCCAGATTTCTTCAGAGAAAGGTTTGTCTCTTAGGCGGAAAGAGTACATCTTGCCCCCAAGGGATTTTCATTGCTGAGCAGAGATTCAAACTTTGGTCTCCAAGGTTGTAGTCCAATGTTCAAACCACTGGACAACACTAGTAAAATAATAATCCTGAAATATTACTGAGCTCTTCATTGCAAAAAAAGAAAAGTTTCACAAAAAGTGGTAAGGTATATCTAAAAAGTAGCCTCCAAATTGGTCACATCAAAGTCTCAGAATCATAAAACCACAAAATTGGAAGAGACCACATGGGCCATCAAGTCCAAGCTCCTGCCATGTAGAAAAAGCACATACAGGAAAAGTCTTCCAGAACTATACCCTGAAATCTTTTGATCCCAAAATCTATGCAAGAATATCGAGAGGCTCACTTGTGCAAACCATAAGCCAGAAACATCAATCTATTTGATGACCTACCTGCAAGAAATTTCTGTTGGAACAAAATGGTTTATATCTTGAAATATTTCAAAAATATTTCCTGAAAGTAACACACAGAACAAGGAACGCAATCAAAGATATTACCCACAGCTGTGAAAGATTTCATTTTGATCTAGTTCAAAAGATTTGTCACCTGCAGAATACAGAGTTCACATTCCAGCCCAAAGTTGAACCACTCAATGCCATGCTGGAGATGCAATTATAAGCCCTAATGAAGGCATTCTCAAACCGCAACCCTCCAGCCTGCAACTCTCAGAATTTCTGACTATTCAACAAGTTGGCTAGGGCTTCTGGGAGTTGGAAGGACCAAACAGCTGGAGGGTCGCAGTTTGAGGATGCCTGCTATAAAGGCTGACCATCACACTGCTGATACATACCCTAGGCACAACTTATCAGGCAATCTGTGAATAACAATATGCTATTTATTTTATTTTTATTTATTTTATTGCCAGTTTTATTTTAAATTCTCACCAGCATAAATGCAAAACCAACCTATTTGTCCAGATTCAGCTTTCAGAATATTTGCATAGAGACCCTAATGGTAACATAGTTTAATGTTTCGCTTTCCTATCATGTTCCTTCTCGGCAGTCTCGTTTATTTGGAATCGGAAAGAAAAAGTAAAACAGTACAGAGACAACTCCTTGATTTCATGTGCTGCTGCAACTTGTCACTTATTTTATAAGCAAAAACAGTTCAGTCACTTCACACTATCCTTTTTCATACCACTTTCTGGCTATATGCAGGGGCCTCAAATATCATGATACTTGTAATAACAATAGTTTAGTCAGTCCCTAACAAGCTCACACTTGAACTTCTTCCAACACTCAAAAGCCTACTTAATATTAATGAAGTATATTCTAATTTTGTCTGTACTTTTGGGAGACATGCTATCTATACATAATGATTTATGCTAGTCAACATATATATTTCTTTGGGTGAAAGTTGCTCAATATGTTGAGAAAGAGGGAAGTCTGACAAACTAGCTGTCATTTTATGCAAAGCCGCAGCCTATGATGAACCGTAAAAAAAGCCCTTCCCTAGCTGGTTTAAAGTACTTTTACAATTAACTGTACACATTTAATTCATACCATCTATGATCACGTTATACACCAGTTCCTTCTTTACACACCAAATCTGCCCACATTGCAGTCAGTCCTTTTCATATATGTGTGTGGATTCTGCTTCCACAGATAAAACTATACGTGGCTTGAAAAAAAAACAAGATAAAACCTTGTGTGTTGTTGAAGACTTTCATGGCCAGAATCACTGGGTTGTTGTGAGTTTTCTGGGCTGTATGACCATGTTCCAGAAGCATTCTATCCTTACATTTTGCCCACATCTATGGCAGCAATCTTCAGAGGTTGGGGGACTGTTGGAAACTAGGCAAGTAAGGTTTATATGTCTGTGGAATGTCCAGGGTGGAAGAAAGACCTCTTGTCTTGAGGCAGGTGTAAACGTTGAAATTGGAAGCATTTAATGGCCTTGCAGCTTCAAAGCCTGGCTGGTTGCTGCCTATGTTGGGAGGTGTTAGTTGGCCCTGATTGATTCTTGTCTGGAGTCTACCGTATACCATGCAGCTGTGGATAAGTCTATATTGGGACCAACAAACACAGCATTGCACAAACACGAATCAAGGAACATGAAACACACTGCAGACAACTTCAACCAGATTAGCCAGCCATAGCAGAGCACTTAATGAACCACAGCTGAGTACTTAATGAACCATCCTGAACACAGCATATTTGAGAGCACAAAAATTCTGTACCACTCTAACAACTACCATGTCGGACTACATAGACATGCCATTGAAACCTACAAGCATGTGGACAATTTCAACAGAAAAGAAACCATGAAAATTAACACAAAATCTGACTACTAGTATTTAAAAACTCAAAAATCAGGACAGTAAATAAAGAGCAACACTAAAAAAAAAAAAAACCAGGGGAATTCCAGACAAGAATCAATCAGGGCCAGCTAACACCTCCCAAGAAAGAATTATCCCAGGCAGCAACCAGCCAGGCTTTGAAGCTGCATGGCCATTAAATGCTAATCAAGGTGGCCAATTGCAACATTCACACTTGCCTCAAGAAAACAAGAGTTCTTTCTCCCACCCTGGACCTTCCATCTGTATCTGTATATCTGTATACCTTTATAAAACGGAATGTTTGTATGTGTGTATGCGGGTATGCGGGTATGCGGAGGGCGGGAGGGCAGCCACTTTCACAGGCCAGGAAGGATATGTGGCAGCATTATTTGCATAAACGACTCCCATTGGCCAGCCACGAACATTCCGAGACTCTAAAGTGCCAGAGGGAGGTAAGGAACAGCCCTGAGGCAGTCAGGCATGGTGGGAGTTTAAGTCCAAAACACTTTGCAGCCCCCAACAATGAGACAACAAAACCAAACTTGGCACACAGAACCCCCAAGACCCACTTTATGTCTTGGTGCAGTTTGAGGGAGGCTGGGCCATGGATAGGCCAGCATTCCAACATCCCAAATCTCAAAGGTGCAAGACAGAGTTCTTTACAAAAGGCTTCCTTCAGCTGATTCTACAAACTAGGCCTCAGCCTGAATTGACAGTAAGGCTTCCTCAACTCCTGACTTCTCAGCTGACTAGGCCTCAGCTTGAATTCACAGTCAGCTTGAATTCACAGGCTTCCTCAAGTTGATTCTCCTGACTAGGCCTCAGCCTGAATTGACAGAAAGGCTTACTTAACTTTATTTTCCTGACTCGGCCCCCAAAATGACAGAACAAGATTACAGTTGGTACACAGACACCCCCCAAGACCCACTCTACATTCTGGTGCAGTTTGAAGGACTTGCAGTACCTTCACTCACTTACTCTGACCAGCACGGGTGACGGACCTGGACCAAACTTGGCACACATAACCCCCATGATGCCCTTTACGTCCTGGTGCAGTTTGAGAAAGATGAACCACGGATTATGGGATTTGTAGTACTTCAAAGCGCTTTGCTTCCCAGAGACCACTGTGGCCCACAACAAAGACCGATAAATATCAAACTTGGCACACAGAGCCCCCATAACCCACTCTATGTCATGGTGCAGTTTGGAGAAGAGCAGAGCATGGATGATGGGGCTTGAAGTACCTCCACTCACTTCCTGGAGATGGGGCTTGAAGTACCTCCACTCACTTCCTGAGACTGCTGACCCTCATCCAATGACTGATCAAGACCAAACTTGGCACACAGAGCTCCCATTACCTACACTACATGCTGGTACAGCTTCAAGTAGGATGGACCATGGATGATGGTACTTGAAGTACCTCCACTCCCTGAGACCACAGCGACACTCATCCAATACCAATAAAGACAAAACTTGGCAAAGAGTGCCCCCATGGCCAACTCAACATTCTGGTGCAGTTTGTGGGAGGGGACGGATTATGGATGATGGGACTTGCAGTACCTTTACTCACTTCCTGAGACTGCTGCGACTCTCATCCAGTGACCGATCAAGACCAAACTTGGCACATAGAGCCCCCATGACCCACTTTACACCCTGGTGCAGTTTTCAGGAGGATGGACCACGGATGATGGGACTTGAAGTACCTCCACTCACTTCCTGAGACTGCTGCGGCCCTCATTCAATGACTGTTCAAGACCACATTTGCCACACAGAACCCCCTACATCCTGGTGCAATTTGGAGGAGGATGGACCATGGATTATGGTCCATGGTCCATAATCCTTCACTCACTTCCCGAAACCACTGCGAGCCAAATGAACAACTGATACAGACCAACCTTGGCACACAATGCCTTCCTCAAATAACCCGGGCACCGCCGGGTCCTCAGCTAAAGTTTGGAGGGGGACAGAACATGGATGATGTGTCTTGCAGTACCTTCCCTCACTTTCCAAGACTGCTACAAACCTAATCCTATGATTGATCAACACCAAACTTGCCACACAGAGCCCTCATGACCCACTCTACATCCTGGTGCAGTTTGGAGGAGGGTGGACCATGGAGGATGGGACTTTAAGTACCTCTACTCACTTCCCAAGTCTGCTGCAACCCTCATCCAATTACTGATTGAGACCAAACTTGGCACACAGAACCCCCATGACTGCCTTCACGTCCTGGTGAGGTTCGGGGGACAACTGACAATGGATGATGGAATTTGTAGTATTTTCACACCCCTCTGTTCCCACAGACCACTGCGGCCCCCAACAAACACCGATAAAGACCACACTTGGCACACAGAGCCCCAGTGACCCACTCCACATCCTACTGAAGTTTGGAGGGGGACAGAACATGGATGATGGGACTTGCAGTACCTTCCCTCACTTCCCAATCCTGCTACTAACCTATTCCAATGACTGATTAACACCAAATCTGGCACACAGAGCCCTCATGACCCACTCTACCTGGTGCAGTTTACTGTGAGACGGACCACGGATGATGGGACTTGAAGTACCTTCACTCACTTCCGAAAAACAATGCACCCCTCATCCGTTCACCAATACAGACCAAACTTAGCACACAGAGCCCCCATGACCCAATCTACATCCTACTACACTTTTTTTTTGGGGGACAGAGATGATGGGACTTGCACTACCTTCAGTGATTTCATGATACCACTGCAACTCCCAATAATGATGGATCAAGACCAAACTTGGCACACAGAGCCCCCATGACCCACTCTACATCCTGCTGCGCTTCTCAAATAACCCGGGCAGGGCCGGGTCCCCAAGCTAGTAGATATATAAACCTCACTTGCCTAGTTTCCAACAGACCCCTCAACCTCGGAGGATGCCTCCCATAGATGTGGGGGAAACGTCAGGAGATAATGCTTCTGGAACATGGCCTTACATCCTGGAGGCCTCACAGCAACCCAGAAAACCTTGTTTTTGCCATGTTTTGTCTATGGGACATCATTTCACTATGCCATCTATATATATATATATAAATGTAATGTTAGTTTGTGGGAGAAACAGAACTCGGAAACCACTGGATGGATTGACATGAAATTTTGACACAATATACCTAATAGTCCAACGAGCATCCATCACCCCTAAAACACACACAAAAAACAGCAGAACAGACTTTAAAACCTCCCAAAATTAACCATATATAGATATATGCTTACATTGATATACATATACACATGCACACATACACACACACATATATGCTAGCACACACAAATATATACATACATCATCATCATACATCATCAGTTTATCACCCTCCATCCAAGATGCTCCGGGCGATTTACATAAAAGGATAAAAACATTAAAACATACAAATTTTAAAATCAGAAATTATAGATCAAAGGCTCTGCTCAAAAGCCAGGTCTTAAGTGCCTGCGTAAAAGATCATAAATCAAGTTTCCTCCCAAGTTTCCTTATCAATTCCTAACCTGAATCACATACTCTTTTTTCCCCGTTCCCTTACCATTACTTGCCGCCCCAACTACCTATACCTTTCCTTTCCCATATCCCTTACTCTTTCTTTTTATTATATATGTATTAAAAACCACAATAAAAAATATTTTTAAAAAAGATCGTAAATCACGCATGGCTCTAAAGTATGGAGGCAGAGTTCCTATGGTGGCAAAGAGTTACATATACACCTACACGCATATACATATACGCACGCACACAAGCACACACATATACACAATATACATATACAAATACGCAACACAGAAATACACAAATATATACACACGTATACACACACACATATATACACAGAAACACACATATATAGACATATACACAAATATACACAAACACATATATACACACACAAAACGCATATACAAAGACTAGGCCACAGCAACGCGTGGCAAGGGACGGCTAGTTGTATAGAAGGTTATAGTAAATATTCATGGATTCTGGTATCTCCAGCAAATACCAAGCGTGCACTGCACTAAGTTTATAGGTGAAACTGTCTAACCCAGGGCTGTCCAACTGCCGGCCCTGCAGGTGTTTAGGACTTCAACTCCCAGAAATCCTAGCCAGTTTACCAGCTGTTAGGATTTCTGGGACTTGAAGTCCAAAACACCTGCAGGGCCAGCAGTTGGACAGCCCTGGTCTATCCCATTTGCTCTGGGGACAGTCACCGCCATTCGGATGCGTGGGCCAGTTCACTATGCCATTGTATATAACGGGACGTGAGCGTCCATGGGTTTTTATATCTACGGAGAGCCCTGGAACGAAGCCCCAGCAGATACCAAGGGTCCACTGCACTCTATTTATAGAAACAGCTGTGCCTCCCTGGGGGCAGTAACATGCTAATCTGGTGAGTGTGTGCAGGCGTTTGACAGAACTAACCTAGGCCCTGCTTGCCTATCCACATGGAGGGTGCATCTACAGCAGGCATGGGCAAGCTTGGGCCCTCCAGGTGCTTTGGACTTCAACTCCCACAATTCCTAACAGCCTACCGGCTGTTAGGAATTGTGGGAGTTGAAGTCCAAAGCACCTGGAGGGCCCAAGCTTGCCCATGCCTGCTGTACAACTACTGAATCCACTTGCAGCCTTTGGCAGAAAGAGGAACACACCTTTCAAACCCACTGATTGGCTCGCGTATATCTCGTCCTCGCTCGGCTTAAGCACAAGGCTCGTGCTTCAAGTAGGCCTCAGTGGATCCCTTTCGCATGTGCTGCGCCCCCTCAGCGGCCCAAAGCTGTCCTTTGGTTTACCTGGAGGGAACCCACCCTGGCTGCCTCCCTCCCTGCCTCATTCCCTTGTCAGAATGGCCGAGCCTCTTACCTCGTCACGGCCTGAATTAGTGCACCGCTTCCCGCTCGCTAGCTGGCTCCCTCCCTCAGCTCCCTCCGCGTTCTGCCGGCGAGCAGCTCTGCGCGTGTGCCGAGGGGGCCCGCACCGTGGCTCCGCCCCCCCGTAGGCGGGGCGTCCCTCGTCGGAGCCAATGAGAGGCGCCCAAGTCTGTTCTAGGCCCCGCCCCCTCCTCCTCCGAAGTCTCTCTCTCCTTCCTCTCCTTTTTTTTTTTAACTGGCGCACCTCACAACCGCCGCCGAGGAGCATCCTCATTCCATATGCCGCCGAGGTGGCTCCTGATTGGCCGACTCCGGGTGGCGCGCGAGGGGCTGGCGCTCTGACGTTCTGAAACGGCTGTTGAAGGCGAGGAGGGGAGGGGGAGCGAGAAGAGAGAGAGCTGTACAAGGGTTACTAGCGGTCACTCTTGGCGCGGGGTCACGGGAAGAGGGGGAGGAGCCTGCCGCCGCCGCCGCCGCCGAATTCTAATATGTCGAAAGCAAAAAAGAGAGGCCACGCAACCAAGTTCTGATTTTGTATGAATATTAATAAATAATATAATAGTTAATATTTCCATAATAATAGACCGTGGTAGTAAATAAATAATATATTTCTATAATATAATATTAATATAATAATGTAATGATATAATAAATAGATAATATTACTGTAATAATAGGCCGTAATAGTAAATAAATAAGTATTATATTACTATAACATTGATAATGATAATATAATAATTTAATAATATAATTAATAATATAATAGTTAATATTTCCATAATAATAGACCGTGGTAGTAAATAAATAATATATTTCTATAATATAATATTAATATAATAAGGTAATAATATAATAAATAGATAATATTACTGTAATAATAAGCCGTAATAGTAAATAAATAAATATTATATTACTATAACATTGTTAATGATAATATAATAATTTAATAATATAATTAATAATATAATAGTTAATATTTCCATAATAATAGACCGTGGTAGTAAATAAATAATATATTTCTATAATATAATATTAATATAATAAGGTAATAATATAATAAATAGATAATATTACTGTAATAATAGGCCGTAATAGTAAATAAATAAATATTATATTACTATAACATTGATAATATAATATAATAATTTAATAATATAATTAATAATATAATAGTTAATATTTCCATAATAATAGACCGTGGTAGTAAATAAATAATATATTTCTATAATATAATATTAATATAATAAGGTAATAATATAATAAATAGATAATATTACTGTAATAATAAGCAGTAATAGTAAATAAATAAATATTATATTACTATAACATTGATAATGATAATATAATAATTTAATAATATAATTAATAATATAATAGTTAATATTTCCATAATAATAGACCGTGGTAGTAAATAAATAATATATTTCTATAATATATTATTAATATAATAAGGTAATAATATAATAAATAGATAATATTACTGTAATAATAGGCTGTATTAGTAAATAAATAAATATTATATTACTAAGACATTGATAATGATAACATAATATAATTAATTAATAATATTACTATCACAATAAGTTGGAGTTGGATTATATTATATTATTATAATATATATTATTATATTACTATAACATTGATAATGATAATATAATAATTTAATAATATAATTAATAAATAAATAATATTACTATCATAATAGGTTGGAGTTGGGTTATATTATTATATTACTATTATATTAATATATAATTATATTATTATATCATAATAACCATAGTAGTAAAGGTAAAGGTTTTCCCCTGACATTAAGTCCAGTCGTGTCCGACTCTGGGGGTTGGTGCTCATCTCCATTTCTAGGCCGAAGAGCCGGCGTTGTCCGTAGACACCTCCAAGTTCATGTGGCCAGCATGACTTCATGGAGCGCTGTTGCTTTCCTGCCAGAGTGGTACCTATCGATCTACTCACATTTGCATGTTTTTGAACTGCTAGGTTGGCAGAAGCTGGGGCTAACAGCATGAGGTCATGCCGCTCCCCGGATTTGAACAGATGACCTTTAACCCACTGTGCCACCGGGGCCTCCGAACAACCAAAGTCGTATATAAATAAATAAATAATATTATTATAATATGATGATGTAATAATTTAATAATATAAATACATAATATTACTATATTAATAATAATTGTAGTAGCAAATACATAAATAATATAATAAAATTACTATAATAATGACAATGATAATATAATGTAAGAATACAATAAATAATTAATATTACTATAATAATAGACCATACGTAGTAAATAAATAAATAATATAGTATAATAATATTACTATAATAATAATATATTTTAATATTATTATTATTATGGACCGTAATAGTAAATAAAAAATATTCTAATAATATTACAATCATAATAATATAATAATGTCTTGATATTTTTCATTTATCATGTCAGGAGTGAAACAAACAGTTGTATTAAAAACAAACAAACAAAACACAAAGTTTGCAGACTTGGTATTCTATTAAATGTCCTTTGACCAGTAGCTGGCCACTTGGAGTGCCTCTGGTGTTGACAATATTATAATAAATAGTTAATATTGCTATAATAATAGTAGTAAATAAATAAAAATTATGTAGTAAATAAATAAAAAATATATTATTATATTATAATATTGAGAAAGAGAATGTAATAATTTATTGATATTACAAATAATTAATATTAATATAATAACCATAGTAGTAAATAAATAACAACAATCTAACAATATTACTATAATAATGGTAATAATTTTAAAATATTGTAAAAAATATTAGTACAATAATACACCATAATAATACGATAAATAATAATATATACTGATAATACATTCTAATAGTAAATAAATAATAATATAATGGAATATAATAATTTAATAATAATATAATAAGATTTAAGGTTTTATGCTTTTGTGTCGAAGGGGTTTTACATTGGGGATGTGGTAATTGGTGATATCAAATATTGGATTTTAACTATGTTTTACCTTCTATATCGTATGTTTTATATGTTGTTAGCCACCTTGGGTAAAAATATCTTAAATAATAATCTTAAATAATGCATAGAATGCATTCCAGCAGGAAGATCCCGTATCTGAAATGCAGAGGTGTTTTAATTTTCTGTTTTATTTTCCCTAACCGGATTTTTTAAAATAACCTACATAATGGATATGTAATTGTCGTATATCCAGTTGTGCATGCATACACACAAGAAAGTACTTTGACGAAATCACTTTGTGCAGGAGAAGTTGTTTTTTTAAAGCCTTGTATCCTGTAACTGAGCTTGCAGAAAGCAAAGGTGCCACTCTCTTAGCCAGTATTTTGGATTGACTCTGGGTAAGGCATGCTCAGATGGTCTTGTTATTGTGATGATGATGAGGATGACGGGGGTGATGCATGGGCTACATTTTGATTGGTTGCTGCTGCTGCGGTTCCTGCCATCCGCACGACCCACGCGAGTCTCCTCTGATCTGTCTTTTACCAATCGGGGCGCGCGCGGGAGGATTTTGCAGCGCGTTGCGTCATAGCGTGATGGTCACGTGACGACTCCCCCTCCAATTCTTTTTTCTTTCTTTCGTTTGGTCCAGAGAAAGGATGAATGAAGAAGGAAGCTTGAATAGTCCTGAAGGCTTAAAGGAAGGGAGGAGAGAGAGAAGGAGAGAGGGAGAGAGAGGAGAGAGAGAAGGAGAGAGAGAGAGAAGGAGAGAGAGAGAGAGAGAGAGAGAGAGAAGGAGAGAGAGAGGAGAGAGAGAGAGAGAGAAGGAGGGAGAGAGAGAGGAGAGAGAGAAGGAGAAAGAGGGGGGGAGAGAAGGAGATTGAGAGAGAGAGAAGGAGAGAAAGAGAGAGAGCGAGAGAGCAGAATCCTTACCAGAAAATGTATTGCTGATATTGATTGCCCTGGGGATGCTGTTAGCTAATCAAATTATATGTAATCTAAATATTGGTACCATCTATCTCCTATATAAATAAAAATAAATATATAATGTTCATTTGTGGGAACTGGAAAAGGTACAGAAAAGGGCAACAAGAATGATCCAAGGGATGGAGCGGCTCCCTTATGAAACCAGGTTGCAACGCCTTGGTCTTTTCAGCCTTGAAAGATGGCGTTTAAGAGGTGACTTGATCGAAGTGTATAAAATCATGCATGGGATAGAAAAGGTGAATAAAGAAAAAAATTCTTTGTCACAAAACACCAAGGTAGGAAAATTAGGACTAATAAAGGGAAATATTTCTTCACCCAGAGGGTCATTGGGCTATGGAACTCACTTCCAGAAGAGGTTGTGACAGCTGTCAGCCTGAACAACTTCAAGGCAGGATTAGACAGATTCATGGATACCAAGGGAATCAGTAGTTACTGAAATGGACATTCAAGTGCCACCTCGGAGTTGGTTGAGGTAGGCAGGATTTCCCCGGGTACTGGTTGTGGGGGGTCGGGAGCAGGTCAGGGTTTTGCCCTCCCTTCTGCTCGAGATCCCCGTGTACAACTGGTGGGCCACTGTGTGATACAGAATGCTGGACTAGATGGGCTGAGGTCCGATTCAGCATGGCTCTTCTTATGTTCTTATGATTGACATAATTCAATGGATGAATTGATACCAAATTTGGACACAATAATACACCTATCAGGCCAACGAGTGACCATCACTCAAAACAATTCATTTTGCAATTTGGGAGTTTTTGTTGCTGGGATTGATAGTTCACCTACAATCAAAGAGCATTCTGAACTCCACCAACGATGGAATTGAACCAAACTTGGCACACAGAACTCCCATGACCAACAAAAAATACTGGAAGGGTTTGGTGGGTACTGACGTTGAGTTTTGGAGTTATAGTTTACTTACACCCAAAGAGCACTGTGGATTCAAACAATGAAGGGTGTAGACCAAACTTAGCATGAATACTCCATATGCCCAAATATGAACACAGATGGAGTTTGGGAGAAATAGACCTTGACATTTGGGAGTTGTAGTTGCTGGGATTTATAGTTCACCTACAATCAGAGCATTCTGAACCCCACCAATGATAGAATTGGGCCAAACTTTCCACACAGAACCCCCATGACCCAACAAAAAATAATGTGTTTTCTGGTGGTCTCTGACAATCCTGACACCTCCTCACAACCCCCCTCCCAGAGGTCCCAACCCTCAGGATGAGAAATGCTGCCTTAAGACCAGCCAGTCCCAACTCCCTTCACCAGGGCAAGAAAACATAACCAAAGCCCTCCTGATAAAGAGCCATCCAGCCATAGATATAGATACATATAAATGATTCACACACACAAACATGTATATGACAGATATAGTATCATAGATTTGAAAGGGATCCCTAAAGAAAGACAATTCTATGTTGCATGTTCCAGAGCAGGCAAACCAGACAATCTCTACATAAACACTGACAAAGAAACAACAAGAAATACTGTTTACCCACAAGCATGAAGAAATTGCATATATTAGAAACCAACACTTTCTCATTACTTTATTTTCCAGATCACCAGGCTGTGCCGCAGCAACACGTGGCAGGGGATGGCTAGTTGTTTATATATTTCGATGTGTTCTATTGCATTCAATAAGCAGGTGCAAGTTCTTTTATATATAGCAACTATTGATTTGTAGGCAAGTAGCATTTAAAAAATCAACTTACAAGATGTAGGGAGGGGTCTTTTAAAGGGAATTTCAGGCTATAACAGGCATATTTATTTATTTACCACATTTCTATACCATCCCTCTCAGCCCAAAGGTGACTCGAGGTGGTTTACACAAGGCAATCTCTGCCCTAGGCATAGACAAACTTTGACCCTCCAGATGTATTGGACTTCAACTCCCACAATTCCTAACAGTCGATAGGAAATAATAACAATAATAATAATGCAATTATTATTAAATGGTGGTGATGATGATAATTGGAAAGACAAGGCTGGACTCTGGAGACCAGGCTTTGAATTCTCCCCTCTGCCATGAAAACCTTGGTCAAGCTACACTCTCTCAGCCTCAGAGGAACTCCGTCTGCACTATGGTATGAAAGCAGTTTCACAACACTTCAACTGGCATGGCTCAACACTATGGAATCCTGGGAGATGTAGTTCTACAAGGTCTTTATCCTTTGCTAAAGAGGGCGAGTGCCTCAGCAAACTACAACTCCCGTGATTCCATAGCATTGAGCCACGACAGTTGGAGTGGTGCCAAAATGCATTGATTCTATGTTATAATGTAGTGATCTTAGGAAAGCCATATTCTCTCAGCCTCAGAGGAAGGCAAAGGCAATCCCACTCTGAACAAACCTTGCCAGGGAAACCCTGTGATAGGGTCAAGCAGAGGCTATTTTCTACAGCAGATATATGAAATGTTGCTTTAAGTTGCCAGAATGATGTAAGCTTCAGTAATAATCATCAGTGCAGTCAGAGGGAATTGAAATGTTAATAATATTAATAGAAATGCTAATTATAGCAGAACTGCGTATGGTGCTCATTTCCCTAACAGTGTCACTAGCCAAAAGGCATCCTCAAATCTGTGCCTTGAAGCAACATATTATTATTGTGCTTTCATGACGTGGTGCTGTACATGTTAAGAAACCCAAACCAGTGGGCGCTGTCCAAGAAATACAGCCTAAAATATAAGCAGTATATACACATATATACACTCCAAGGGACGGAACGAATAATAAAATATAATAAATAATTAAGGGCTTCTGGTCTTGAGAGCCTTTTGGTTTCTAAATAAAATTGCATAAACAAATATATATCAATAAGGTGCCACAAACTAGGGATTTTTTTTGTGGTAATCTACTTAACATGACTGCCTGTCTGGAAACCAAAGAAGTATAATGATCATTAATCCTGTGCAGGGGAAGGAAAAAACACAAATGCAATCCTGTATTTACATAACTGTTAAGGCTATTGAGTTAAAATGGAACTTCCAACCTCCTGATTGTACTTCCATTTACTTAGACGTGATTCCTTCCAATGGGTTGTCCTTTGTAGTCAATATATTTCAGATTTCAGATTAGTGTATTGCATAGGGCATGTGAAATAATGTCACATGGCCAGGAATTATAGTCTGCTGATCCCCATAAACTCACCTCTACGTGGTGTAGTGGTTTAGGCTTTGAACTACCAACTTTGGAGAACAGGGTTCCAATACCTGCTTGGCCATGAAAGCTCCCTGAGCCACATACTCATAGGATACATCTATTATTTCCAACATTTATTTATTTCCAACATTTCTACCCCACTCTTCTCTACCCCTGAGGGGGGACTCAGAGCGGCCTAACAAAAGGCACAATTTGATGCCCACACAGTAAAATACAATATAAAAACCAAAAACATTCAGCATTAAATACATTAAAATACAGTTAACATTAACACATCACACACATTCACTTAAGTTAAAAACAGGTTCCGTCCATAACGGGCATTGAGCCATCTCCATCAACTTGCCCTTACAAATCCAGTCCAAAGTGCTGCATTGTGCTAATGCGCAAACGCCTGGTCCCACAGTCAGGACTTCACTCCTTTCCTGAATGCCAGGAGGGATGTGGTCGATCGTATGTCACTTGGGAGCGCTTTCCACAGACGGGGAGCCACCACCGAGAAGGCCCTCTCTCTCGGCCCACCAACCGCGTTTGAGAAGTTGGCGAGAGCAGGGCCTCCCCGGATGATCTTAAATTACGAGGTGGGACGTAGGGGCTGATGCGTTCAGACAAGTAAGCTGGGCCAGAACCATATAGAACTTTAAAGGTCAAAACCAGCGCTTTTAATTGAGCTCGGAATTGGACAGGCAGCCAGTGGAGCGGACACAACAGCTCCACTTAGGGTGAAGGACTGAAGAATCAGCTCCATGGTGGCTAAACAATGCACAGAGGTGATTGAGGTTAACAAGCCCCAAAGTGACTTAATATAACCTTGAACTGCATGAACTAAAGAGAAACTGGATTCTCCCTAGGAATATGAAGCAAACTATAATTGTGGGCCCATGTAAACAGTTGGGCGGGCTCTGAAACAGAACTGGCCACAAATGTTTACATGGCTGGCCATAAGACACAGGATGGCAGTCACCAAGAACTGGGAAGCCCTGGCCCTTGAGTGCTCTAGCTGGAGGTCAGCTGTGACTAGCAGTACTGTGGAATTTGAAAATGCACGAATGGAAGGCCAAAGGGAGAAACATGCCAAGAGGAAGGCATATCAAGCCAAATCTGACGGGACCGCCTTCCACCTGGAAAACGATGCCCTCACTGTAGAAGAACATGCAGATCAATGATAGGACTCCACAGTCACCTATGTTCCCACCACCAAGACACTGCACTTGGAAGGCCATCATACTCAGACAATGAGGGATCGCCTAAGTAAGTAAGTAATTATGGTGGCCAGTGGACATAGCATAAGTAATTCCAGTTCACCATACCAGATCAGCCACGGGGTAAATGACCAGTGTAGTACAATCCTTAGCCTCATATATCTGGTAATGCATTAACATTAAGGTCACCATAAGCCAGAAACTAGTAGAAGGCATGTGTCAAGAGCAAACTTCATATGGTAGATGGAGACCAGTGTTTTAGTCACAGGTCACTTTGGCTCCTTCAATACAGCTGAATAAAATCCCACATTTTCTGCTTTGAACTGGAATATATGGCATTGTGGACTCAGATAATCTAGTTCAAAGCAGATATTATGGGATTTTCTGTCTTGATATTCTGGGTTGTATGGTTGTGTGGAAGGGCCCTAAGAAATATAACATTCTACTTTCTCTTTTGTGGATAATTTCCTTATAAAGTCTCCACTATAGCTCTGTAGGCCCGAACAAGCAGTGCACAAAGCTATTCTCTCTCTTGTTGGGGGTTGGAATAACCTGGAAATAAAGACCATTAAACTCAATAGAACTTATTAAATAAATATTCATTAGATCTTGCTGTTTTGTTTAAATTTTCTTTTAAGGACTGCCTAAGCTTTCTCCCCTCAAGTACAGTTCAGTCTTGCAAAGAGTACATTTGTATGCATACATCTTAAAATCTTTTTAAAGAGATCATTAATGAGTAATGGTGCACTGGAACCAGAGTGTCCTGGTTCAAAACAATAACATCTTTAATCAGGAGGAATGATGACAATGACATCATCTTCTGACCCCCTTTTATGCTTCTTGCTAAGCTTAGCAACAATCTTTATAATAACTGCAGGGAAATTGATGTCTCAGCAATAAAATATAGTTGTGAGCTACTCACAATGCAAACTATTTAAGAATGGTTCAGTCTTGCATGGGTAATCAAGATCCATTAGGTTTCTTAAAAGACTTGATTTTTCTGGAAAAGAAAACTCCAAAAATTGGGTCACTTCACTGACAGTCACAAAAAGGTTTTCTCTTTAATGTTGGAGGGGGGGGGGGACCCCTGGAAGCTGTTTTTGTGCTGTTTGAGAATATAACATGTCCATGTTTTTTCATGCAAAAATGAGAAATGTTCATAATACCAATTCATAGGTATTATGTTTCTACCCAGTATAGCCAGATAGAAACTAACATCTTTCAGAAGTTGAGAAGATTGGTTGTAAATTCATGTTTCTATACCCTCTATATCAGTGACAGAAAATAAGTGTATATTCTTATATTGAAATATTCATATCTTGCCCTATTTCTGAAGATCTCAGGGCATCATTATAATAAAATTTCCTCATATTAACTATGCTGTCAAATCATTTCAGGCAGAGCAGGTACTCTCTTTTTCAGAAGTGGATTCCTGCCTTTAGCATAGATATTCATATTTCCAGGTCCTAAAACCCTTAGATTGTTGATAAATGTCATGACCCTAGAAAGAGAATTTTCAGCAGACCCTTCTCCAGCAGCATTTCTGAAGATGAATTCAGCTCACTCCCACTTATAACCAAACAATGCACTTCAACCTAAAAGCTCTGCATATGCATACCCCAATGAGAATCACAGATTTTCAAAAATGATCTTCAGATTCCCACAAGTTAGCAAGAAGTCTGTAGGGATCATTCTCCTGCTAAGGTGCTAAACCAAGGCTGTCCAACTTCTACAGGCCCAAGGGCCGGAATTCCAGTCACTGATCACCTGGGGGGCCGAAGGGTCTGCCTCCACCCCCAGCCCCGTCCCCTCCCCCGGCTCCAATTTACTTACAATTGACCTTGAGTTGTGGAGTTGTAGTTCACCTCCATCCAGAGAGCACTGTGGACTCAAATAATGATGGATCTGGACCAAACTTGGCATGAATACTCAGTATACCCAAATGGGAACACTGGTGGATTTGGGGGAATGTTTCCTAATACCTTTGAGTTATTTGAGTCCACACTCAAATTGGGACACACCAAAAAAAACACCTCAATGCCGTCGCTAAAGCGGTGTTGGGACTTTCCAACAGGAGTACAGTCAGAGAGTGATGCTGCACACGTGTAGAGCTTAGAAAAGTGGGTTTCTGTGCCAAGAATCAGGCAGGCACTTGCTCCGTGAATGTTACACTGTGATTGGTGTTTCAAATCAATGCTATGATTTGCTAAAGTACACCCCGTGCCTAGCGTAAGATAACGTAGGCTCAGATTGGTCTAACAGTACAAGGCGTGCTGCTTGTTGACATCAGTGCTAAAGGGAGAAGAACTGCGCATGAGCAGAGGGATTCTGCCCCCTCCGTTGCTGGCAAGGAGAGGCAGAAGCGAAATGTTGCTACTTGGGAACATGAGAGTCCCAGCCACTGATAGTTGTACTGTGGGAAAGACTAACTTAGAAGTGTTCATTGTTCTAACACATAGGAGGGGTTTGAAGTGTGATGCTAATGAAAATGTAATGTTTTATTGGATCAATGAAATACTATGTAACACCAGCCAATGATGTTTGTGAAAAATCCATGAAGGAGGGCGGGCTTTTGGAGATGCCGCCATGAAGGGTATAAGAACGTTGTGCTAAGAATGACCAGGGCCGTTTTGCCCCTGATAGCGGCGTGTTCTGCTGGCAACCCCACCAGCTGGTGTTAAGCAATAAATCTCTTTGATTTCACATTGAGCAGTGAAGTTGTTGCGTGATTCCTCATCCTTGCGCCCGCACGTCTACGCGCCGTTTTGGTAAGAAGTCAACTTGCCACCCGGAGTTCCATAACTCCCAAATTTGCTGCTTCATCTTGGTGACCCCGACGTGATCCCAAAAGGCTATTTAGACGGGTCTGTGGTGAGGACGACGCAATCTAGTTGTCTAGACGGCTCGCCTCCGAGCGAGGAGGTGAGGCGACCCAGGAGAGCTGAGACGGGCGCCCGACACACAAGCCGGCTGCCTGGCTCGTCCCAAACCAACGCCTGCTGACACGAGAGACCGCAACTGACGCGACTGCCGGTGAACCCAGAGAACTCAGAAAGCCCGGAGGGAGGCAGCTTGTGAAAGCCGCCTCTTGAGAGATCCAGCAAGCAGATACCGGGGGTACCTTCCAGGTGCCTAGCGAGCAATCCGGTTGCAGAAAGCGCGCAGAGAAAGTCGGGGTGGCAGCAGTCTGTGGCACCTAGTGAGAAATCCGACGCACCGAGAGGTGACGAGGAGATGTCCCGAGGTCTGCAGGAATCGGCAAGTATAGATTTTTCAAGCACTAACACTTAGGGAACACACATTGGGGTTGGGGGTGAGCACTGAAGTGATCTTTGATCTTTTGCCAGAGAGATGGGTAGTGCGGGATCAAAGCAGGAGAAAGAGACCCCTTTGAAATGTGTGTTAGACAATTGGGAAAGGTTTTGCCTGTTGGCAGTAGAGGGAAAGCCCCAAGATCTGAAAGAGTTTGAGCTCAAGAATTTGTGCACAGAGGTTTGGCCCGCCGTCCAGGAGATTGGCTGGCCAAACACAGGGTCCTGGGATTTGAGGAAGTGTAGACAATTGGAATCTTATTGTTTTGAATTACATCCAAATGACCAATGGATTTACTCCGCAACATGGGAACGTATGGTTGCAGAAGGTGTGTGGTGGGCAGGCCCCAAGGGACATGAGAGAGAAAGTT